>OZ037755.1:1565000-2165000 GCA_964035475.1 Salix caprea | reverse complement strand
TGTTTGCTCTTGGGTTTTCCATGTAATAAAGAATTAACATGTGCAAATAATGTGAAATCATAAAGGGATCTAATCAGAATTAGCTTTTCTTTTTCATGTCATTTGCTAGATATTTCTTATCATGCATCTTCAATACATATCCTCTTCTCATGTGACCAAGTATTAAATACCTTAAAGAACCTTACAATATGCTCTTTCAAGACTCCTTCATTGTCATATTTAATTTGCTATTTGAGATCCAAATCAAGAAGGCTGTGTAAAGTGCCATGATTTTTCTCTCTGAGATAAAACATAGGGGTGCACTCAGCTCATGGGAAGTATATAAGATAACCCCCTGAGATAAAATCATTGAGAAGCCTAACTTACCATTACGAGGTTAAGTGAGAAGTCTAGAGGTACTTTCAATGAAAATGGAAAAAAAGTAGGTGTTATGGAAGCATCCATCTGTACAAGGACCTTACAACTTGAGCTAATGTCTTTATGATGGGAGTTCCACTCCATAATGGTGACATTTTGTTCATGCCAATAGTCCATGAAATGAATAACACAATAGCTCTCCACTTCTCATCTTTCACATGTGCCCCTGCTGCCCCCTGCCATGCCTAAGAACTTGTGTCTCTGATATAGACATAATTCAACAAATCCAACTCTAAGAGAAAGCTTGCAACCTGATCTTAGCTACTGCAGAAGGTATTATTTTATATCTGGGAATTTTTAACCATTAAATAATAAATGCTAATATTTCTGAATGTAATACTAAAAATCTTGAATGATCATGCAATGTTAAAATTTGTAAAAAATCAAATATTAATTTACATTGTTGCCTTTCTATATTCTCCACCATATCCTCACATCTCTTTCACACATACTCAATATTAGTATTTTTCTTCGTGATGATGCTATCACCATATGGATCTTCCCTATAGCAGCAGTCCAAGTAAAAAAGGCTAGCTTAAACGGTACACCCAACTTCCAGATGCTTTTTCATGGAACTACTCACATGGCCGTGTAAATTGTTTTACCTCTTTTCTTGTCAAAATCCTTCAATTAAACAGTCATCTTGTGAGCACCAATAGATAATTTTGACACTTAATCAGAGGCTGAGAAGCTAAATTATTTTTTTACAATTTACAAGCGACAAAATCATTTCTATACATTTGAATTGTTGTTATGATTACAGCTATGTGTTGTTCTGCACTCCCACTGCAATTTTATGTTTCCAGGTGGGACAATGGTTGGAAGAAAAAGCCATTGGATTTCTTCTGAAAATGTGTTGAATGCCTAGATCCTGAAAGTTCAGCGTTTGTATGGTAGTAGAGGATGTAAAGAGTGTTGTATGCCGTGAGTATAGCTTTCACCTATAGCCTTATTCAAGGATTAAGCATCTACTGTCTGTTTTTTTCTGGAAGTGCATATTACTTGTGGTTTTACTATGATCTGTCTTTGGTCATTGATGTATTTGCTGATGTTTTAGCGGAATAAACATGCTTTTCGGTTTTTATTTTTTTTCTGGAAGTGCATATTACTTGTGGTTTTACTATGATCTATCTTTGGTCATTGATGTATTTGCTGATGTTTAAACATGCTTTTCGGTTTTTATATCTGTATGTTTGTGTTATATGGAGGTTTTAATACCAAGAAATGAAGGATTCTGGAGTGAGACTCACTCCAGCATGCGTGCAGCGAGTTTCACATCCATTGTAGTAGATATTTTCACTTTAGAGCTTACGCTGGCTTGCTGCAATGTATATTGATAGAATCATATGGATTTACATATTATCTGCCCTGTTACTTAACTAAATTTCTGCTCCATCTGAAGGATTTGGATTTGGATTTGGACTTTGGGTTGTTCATATGGATTATCTTAATCTGGTATTGTGGCAGGTTGCAGAACGTGCTTTGTTTTTGTGGAACAATGATCACATAAGAAATTTGATCACGCATAATCGCAGAGTGATACTACCTATAATCTTCCCAGCTTTGGAGAGAAATACAAGGGGGCATTGGAACCAAGCTGTTCAGAGTTTGACCCTGAATGTTAAGAAGATATTTTCAGATGCTGATCAAGAACTTTTTGATGAATTCCTGGTCAAATTTGAAGAAGATGAAGTCAAACAGATGGAGACACGGGAAAAGAGAGAATTAACCTGGAAGCGCTTGGAAGATGTGGCAAACTCTAAGGTTGTAAGCAATGAAGCTGTGCTTGTCTCCAAGTTCATCTCATCCGACGCCATTGCCAGGGGGACAAGTCCTCGGGCCACTGCAGCTGTTTGATAGCTCTGATTGCTGTAAACTGAGTTACCTTCCTGAAAGATATAAAGGTGTGACCTCCTTGGTGCAAGCAGGAATTGCTCGGCCTTGTTTCACACGGTTCTCTCACAAGTCTATATTTCACCCGTGCGGATGATGGAGGTTTGGTTTTGAGCCACTGAGGCTACTCACTTTTTTGGTTTCCATGTTCATTCCTGTTTTCTTCTCATCCATGAAAATGCAAGTGTGTATTATAAAGGATTTAATTCATAGATGTAGTCCTTCGTATTTCTTACCTTGTAAAAATTATTTTCTGCAATGATTTGTTCCTTCCAGGCTTCAACTTTGATGACTTTCTTGACATTAGTAGTTCTGCAAACCGCAACCATTTTAGCCAAACCATTGTTACAATCTTCCTTACATGGCTCACTGATTCCCATTCGGGCCTCAGCACGATCATCTTCTCAACATTTTTGGTTGGTGTTTGCTAACTTGGGTAAAACCGACGTTATTTTATCTTGTTTTTTTAACTTATACGAATGTTTTGGCCATTTCAATCGAAACAGAATGAAATTGATAATACTAGTCTATCATAAGGAAGTTGTAGCGTCTAGAATGATTTTATTACGTAGTTTCTAGAACTCATGACAAACAATTTCAAGATAGCATCAATGTTTGTCTAGGTCTCATTAAGGGTATATCATGAAGTTCTTGGGGAAAAATGGGAAATACTTTCTCAGGGTCAGCATGTTTTCTCATATACTTTCTCATATATATATATATATATATATATATATATATAAGCTTATTTTTGTTTTTATATACCACTATAGTTGTAAATAACACAAATATTATCATATCACAATCATAACCTACTTATATTAATTGATTTTTTTTTGTTTGAAAATTAGTTATGACATGATTAGTGAGCGCATTTGACGTAGAATTATAAGTAGGTTCATTCATACGAAAGTGTTTTTTTTTTCAGTTTTAATAATAAAAAAGGAGAAGAATAAACTAGATTACCAAGGATAATCGAGTGACCTCATAATTCATGTTCAACTTAACAACTATGCTTTTTTTATTTACATAAAAAATTAAACATTATTTTTTTGTCAATTATAAGAGAACAATTGTTTTTCACAACAAAAACAAGAAAAGAATACTGAAATCGATCAAATTAGAGAAATCTTGAGTGAAAGGAAAGTTTGAAAAAACTATGGCGATCAAGAATATAGTTTATCCTTATAAAAAAGAAAAATAAATATAGGTAGCGTAATGAATAAATAATTATCTTCAATGTTAATAAAGCAAAATACATGGTATCTCTCTTCTTTTAAAAAAAAACAAAAACAAAAAAGAAACTAAGGTCAAAGAATTGTGACTATTTAGAATGAATTGTTTTTAAAAGTTATTTTTGTTCAGAAATATATTAAAATAATATTTTTTTAATTTTTTTGATATTAACACATGAAAATAATATTAAAATATCAAAATTTTTTTAATATAAAACATAAAATAAAATAAAAAAATCATTTTTTTTTACAAACGCAATACAAAGTTACAAACAGAAAGAGAGTAAATATTTATAATTACCGTACAATTAACATCACAGTAGCTAAGATAAAAGCTTTTTAGCGAGAAGATTGACAGGAAGAGAAGGAGCCAACTTTTTACTGGGAATCCGAAAACACCACGGTCAGTTTTTAAAATATTTTTGAAAAAAAAATTATTTTTTATTTAAAATTAATTTTTTTAGTATTTTTTAGATATATTAAAAATAATATTTAAAAAATAAAAAATATTAATTTATTGTATTTTTAAATAAATAAATATTTTAAAAAATAATTAATTATAACAGAGCAACTTTTTACTGGGAATCCAAAAACACTACCTATCATGGTTGTTAATACCGTTCTGTTCTGGCCGAAAAAGCTGGAACGTTCCGTGCCGTTAAAAAAACCGAGACGAAACGACGTCGTTTTTGTCTCGGTTTTAATTTCGGTCCGTTCCGGAAATACCGGCCGGAACGTCTCGGTACCATTCCGGGTGTGCCGTTTCGGCCTCAAAATCCTTATTTTTATATTAATGATGTAGAAGATGTTTGATTTATATTTCTTTTATTTTAGAACATTTTATTTTCATAATATTTTGGAATTTTAGAGATGTTTCTAATTTTGAGATTATATTTGTTTGACTTTGTGTTCGTATTATATAATTTAAAGTTAATTTATCTTGAATTTTAATTATGCTTGTTAAATTAATATATATATATATATATATATATATATATATATATATATATGAACAGTACACCCCAAAACGACACGCCGAAATGTTCCGAAACCGAAACATTTCGTACCAATAAAAAAATCAGAACGGCGACCGGAACGGTATTGACAATCTTGCTATTTGCACCGATACCTTTCTGTCATGTCTCAAACCTATGGATAGGCCACAAGTCTTATAAATATAATAATATAATATAATATTGAGTATCCTTATTGTTAAAATAAAAAGTTTTATTACATATAAGTCCATTTCTCATCTTTTATTTGGTACTACAATTCCTTGTATCACATTAATGTAACACATGGGAATTGCAATTAAACTAGGAAAAACAATTTCCATTTTGTGAGTAATTTAACGTTGTTATTTTTCTCATGGTTGTGTTTATTTTAGAACTATTGTGAAGTTTAATGTTCATATCTTTATACACTAAAGATTCTGTCCATTCCTTTTCTCTCATTTTTTATTTTATTATTTCAAATTTAATTTGCTATATTTATTATAAGATAAATAATAATTAAGTTGTTTTCCCCATTTTACACGCTACTCTTTTTTCATGAGAAAACTAAACATTATAAGATAATTTTTTTTCATAAATAAATAAAGCTAAAAGGAAAGTTGATAACTCAAAAACTTTATTTTTAAAAAACTTTAATAGCTTAAAAGTAATATTTTTTTAATACTTATTTTAACATCAAATCCAAACATTAAAATGGTTTCAACTCGCTTCATCGAGATTTGTTGTGCAGATCACAAGTTGTCTGTCAACATGTCACGCTCCTTAGAGCAAATCGTTTCTCAATGATACAACCAAACACAGTTTTAATATAATTTCTTGCTGGATTATTTAATTTTTTAAAAAAATATTTTTGAAATACAGTGTTAAACGCTCTTTTAATCCAATTTCTTGATAGAATCCTGGATTATTAATTTTAATTTGTTGTTATAGAATTATTTAAAATAAAATAGTACAATGTTCCAACAATTAATTATGTCCCATCGATCACTCCACGTTCCTTTATTGGTGCGTGGGTTAACATTTCTCAAATTGGCTTGATGATAATAAAGCTAAATATAATTTTCAACCACGTAATAATTTGTTCAACTAAAGTTGAGATATTACATGCGCATACACCCACACCCGGAGGCTTGGTGGGTGCCATCACCAGTATCTACACTTGCAACGTGGACCACAACCCACCTCCAACAGTCCACACACAACCTAATATATCATAGCTCATACATATATTTCTTCTCCAAGCAATTAATATGTGCTAGCAAGGCCGGTGTAAATTATTTTTTAATTAAAATAATATATTTTTATATTTAATATATTAAATCCATCCAAAAATACTCTAAAAAACATTAATTTATGAGCGTATGTAGTCTTCCCTCTTCTATCTTGGACGACATGTATTTTGGAGGATGCGTCTCAATGGTGATTGAATTTGATTCCATATTATTGGTTAAGATATAGGTGATATCACAAGACCTTATCAAAGAGAGATTTCGGGCATGTTTGGGAGAGCTGTTGCGGTAACTTTTTAAAATGTTTTTCGTGCCGAAATACATCAAAATGATGTGTTTTTTTTTAAAAAAAAAATTATTTTTGACATCAGCACATCAAAATGATCTAAAAACACCAAAACATGTTCATTTAAAATGATTTTTTTTATCAAAAGCTACAACACGGCGGGTGAAACGTCGTGCCAAACAGCTTCTTCACCTTGGTGTTTATTGCTTTCGAGACCTAAATTTAAGAGAGATTTGACCTTGGTTTCCAAAGCTGACCCAAGATAACCTTGCTATTTTAAATTCAAAAAACAATACTAGAGAGTTAAGGTACAAGTATGAGAAGTAATAAATCTTGAGCGGTGCTGCTCCACTGGAAACTTACATGATTGTTTAATTTCAGGACTAGTAGAATTAGTCAAGATACACGCAAGTTGACAAAAGCTACAGTGGCAGCACTCAACAAAATATTCCATTTTTTGAGGATGGGGGACTGCTGTTTCATAATTGGATGGTGGCTGTATGAAATAAAGGTTATTTACACTGAGCATTAAAATGGGGGCCTATATGGGTCAGCATCTGCTCTCCAGGCTCCTGTCAGGAAATTAAACTGAACCGGCCGGGTCTAATTTCAAAAGGAAGGAACCAATTTACAGGATAAATCTTGATTGATTTGTGTGCAGCTGTTTGATGTTGATCAACCTATGATCCATCGCCACGAAAATTAATATTTATTTTATATCATGAAGTCGCCATCGGAGCAGGTTAGCTATGAAATTGAAAACCAAGGTGAAATAAACCGTGCAAATCAACCTCCTTCATTGTTTTCTGTCAAGAAACTGTATTTTTGATATATATATATATATATATATATATATATATATATATATATATATATAAACACAAAATTTAAACTTCTCTAGGATCATATATACGTTCCAAAACAGATATAGCAAGATGGATGGGGAAAGGAATAAAGGGACACGAGAGGATTGTTCAAACAAACATTAATATAATAATTAATTAATTTAATTACGATCTGCAAAACAATATTATCTCTACAAAGTGTACAAGTAAATATCAGACTGCTCCTAATCTATGCAAGTAACCATGCAAATCATCACCTAAGTTTCTGCTGTCAAACCCTAGAAAAGGTATGCAGATTAGAACGAGGGTCGTCCACGGCAGGAAAAAGTTGCTAAAATCATCGCTTGTTGTGCAGTGGATTGGGGCCGGAAGGAACCCTTCGCTTCTGCGACTCGAGTTCTTCAGCTCTTTCTGCGACGGCGGAAGGGCTAGAGAGAGAGCGAAAGACTTGCTGGCCGGTGGAGGGTGGAGAAAAGCTCCGGCGGATTGCGTGACAGCTCCTGGGAGTGCTGCTGAGGAAAATGAGAAGAGCGACGATGAGGCTGAGGTGAAAGAGTTTCATTTCTTGAGATTCTTTTAGTATTTTTTGAAAGAGATGTCGATATATAAAGGCAACGTGCGAGCCTAGCTAGATTTTTATTGTATATATACGCATACGGGGCAACATGGATTGGGTGGTCCAATTCTAAAGTTTGTAAAATGTGTTCATGTAAGTACTTAGTTATACTATTTTTTTCCAGGTTTTTTAATAAAATAAAATAAAATATTTGTTTATGAGGGGCGTATTTCCTACCATCTGATCAGGTTCAAATATGAATATAGCATTACCGGCGTAGCTAAGGTTACAATTCAATAGATACGAGTGGTGAGCGAAAATTAAATTAATAAACACTTAAAGATCATCAAATGTAAACTTGAAGGTGAAGGCAATCGGGGCATTGCTTGCTTTGGCTTGAAATTTCTATCAAAGGACCTAAATGACGATTGTTTTCAGACAATAATTAATATATATATATATATATATATATATATATATATATATATATATATATATATATATAATGTTCCAGCTTGGATTTGAACATTTTAGTCAAAAGTACAACGCCGACACCCTCGATGATCAGTCTAATAGAAATTAGTTGCCAGAATTAATTAGTGACCACCTACAAGGTCATGTCTATATGCAAACCTTATATATAGATATAGATAGATATATGAATATTGTGTTTTAAAAATATTTTTGAAAAAAATATTATTTTAAATTAATATTTTTAGTTTATTTTGATGTTCTAAGGTCAAACATGTTTTTTAAATCAAAAAATTATTATTTTAATACATTACAAAATAAAAAAACAACCTAACCTCGACTAAAAAAACTCCAAATACTGCGAGCAGTTTGGACACGTATTGGAAGGTCGGTGATGCATATATCACGATTGAAATTTTGGGCTAGGTTAAGGAACAAATGGGATCGTAGGAACAGCTGTCAAAATGCAATTTCTGACAATAGTTACCTCCGATATAACCAAGTGCTTCCGGGACAAAGTTCCGGCAGTTGACTGACCGGTCAGAACGACCGGCCACAAAACCACTAATAAATTTAGGAGAGTGTGTGTGATCGAATGTGGTTCTTCATTGCAAAGTTAAGGAATATTCATGGCCTAAATGTAGTTTTGAATGCAAGATAACTCTACTGGAATATTCTTAGTGTCAAAAAGTATATCTTCTTTTCGGAGCAAAAAAACTACAACTTTTAATTCCCTTTTTAGTATTTATTAATTCATAGATATACAAGCATGCATTATTTGCCAGATGAAAAATGGGAAATCATGATTTTAGAAATAAGGAGAGACAAGAATTCTCATGGACGGTTTGAGAATGTAGCTAAGGTTGTTTTTGAAATTGTTTTATGTTTATAAATATATTAAAATAATATTTAAAAAAAATATTTTGACATTAGCACAGACAAATAATCTAAGAAAACCAATTTTATTAATTTAGATTTTAAAAATAATAAAAATTCATTTTTTTAAAAACATTTTTACAAGGTAATATGAAATAGTATCTTATATGAAAAGTTTAAAAGTCAACTCCCCAATTAATAACAAATGGGCAAATATAATCGTGACCATCGCTATTTTTTTTTATCATAACCTTTTCGAGAAGTAGAGAAGCCTGCAATATTCATCAAGAAAAAAAGAAATATAAGAAGGTCAAGGGATCCCATCCTCTCTGTACGGCATGTGTTTATTAGTCATCGCCATAATTCTCATTCAACCAAAAACATTTCGCAAAGGTAAATCACGCTCTTTCAACTTTCAAAGATGTGTTAATGGTCTAAACAATGAATATCCTCACCGGCTCATTTATATATATATATATATATATATATATATATATATATATAGTTTACTATGAATTATTTTATTTTAAAATTTATATTTTTAAATGACCCATAGAATAGAAATTCACACTATCTTGTATCTTATTTTATCAAATAAAATAATAGTGGTGAAATTCGAACTCGTAACGCTGAGTTAACAAGGCTCCGATACCATGTCAGAAAACTATTTTATCTAAAAACTTAAGCTTTTAAATGATACCCCAAGACATGATTTATATTATTCTCTAACATACCTAACAAAACATATTAAATATATTTTACACGTGTATTAAAAATTTGAATAAAATGTTTTTGCTTTGCAAATGAAACTAATAGAGTAACGTATGTCACATGATATAAAAAAATTTGTAACAAGACTTAACTCAATACCTAAATTAAATTAATACTTACAACTCTTTTTTTTTTTTTTTTGCAAAATATTTTTTTTTATTAATATAGATAATCTATATTTACAAAGAATTATTTCAAGTATGGTAAGCATTAATGATGCATTCTACTGCTTGTTATCTCGGGGAAGAATTATGCGCGTGGACCAATTGCTAATGCTCCCCTTCCCCACCTCTCCCACTCACTTTCCATGTCCAGCATGTTGCAGTTGTTTGCAGCTAGCTTTGGTTGGCGTACTCATTTTGACTCAGTAAATTCGTGCTGAATTTCTCTTCATTGGAACCCTAACTGAATACCAAAGTCCTAACTGTTTTTTTTTTTCTTTCACTTTGATCCTTTACTTTAAATCTCATCATTCCATAACAAATTAGAAACAATTGGCCACCAATTCTGCAAATGAAGGACAAAATAAAAGAGAAAAAAAAGTTTAATAACCAAAAAAAAGAATTAAATCGCTCCAATTCATAATGAAATGAGAGACGGAGCACAATCCTGTAAAATGTTGACACCTGTTAGGTTTTTGTTATTAATGATTTTAAATATCTCACAATCAAGTTAAATACTTTAAGCATTTTTATGAATAAAACAACAAATTTGTTTAATAACAAAAATTTATAATTTGATTGTTTTCATACTACTCTTTGTAAAAGAAAGGAATATTTAATTTGATATAATTGTATAAAAACTCACAATTCAATAAATAAATATTAGATTCTCATTAAATATTCATGAGGACTTTTTATTTAAAAAACATGCATTCGATTCATATATAATTATCATAAAGTAATAGTTAATATTGCTAAAAAAAACCTTGTAATATTTTCTGAAAAGTACAATATTATCATATGATTTTTAAAGTATCATGTAATTGTTTTATCTGAAAAGAATTTTATTTAGAATCTTAAAATAAATAAAAAAAACAGATATAGGCTAAGTCAAGCACGCTACATCTATGTTTGAAAGAAAGCTCAAGCCCGTTTGAGCTTGTAAGGTCAGGCTCGCACACCAACCTTTTAAATAAATGAAGCGGATGATATAGTGCTTGGATAAACGATGCGTTTTGCACTACACTAATTTTCATTTTTTTTTTTATCAAGAATCATAGTCTGATTTTTTTACCTTTAAAACCCTAATTTTAACTTGTTTTCATAAAAAAAAACACATGAAAATAAAAAATAAGAAAAATCTAAGAACTCTTACAAGTTATAAACTCATCGCTAACCCGTTAACACATTCTAATCAGTCTAAAAACTTAAAATCAAAATAAACTTTGCAAATTCAATCTATTTTTTTTTACATGCTTAATTACTTATGTTGAATTTTCATCTTCAAGACAAATCTATTGAGACCAAAATAGATGTTTCTTTTGGTAACTAGAATGTGATTATTCAAAAGCTTTGTATCTTTTCTTCTTCTTTAAGCAACTTTATTTTTTCCTTTTCAATTCATAGGGTTTAAAATGTGGAAAAAAAAAGTTTTGTAACCAAAGTGTAAGCATAAAAAATCCTGAAAAAAAAGTGTAATGACACATCTCTTGACAAAATAAAATAAAATTGGAGAGTGCAATGAAAATATTTTATTTAAAAAAATAAAAAAAGTTTAGTTGCTCATGTTTAAGTTGTATCTATTTATTTTTGTGTTTCAAAAATATTTTTAAAAGAAATTGTTTTTTTATATTTTATTTACTTTAAATTAGTTATTTTAGTATTTTGTACTTAAGAATAATTTTTAAAAATATTATTGTAATATATTTAACAGAAATATATTTTAAAAATCAACAATTATTATAATTTATAACACCAAACAAGAAAAAAAAAAGTAGTCAAAGATTTGACGATTGAATTCTTAAACCCGCCGGCTTGGGCAGCGTTGCTTGTCCAATTAGGTAGAAGAGGTGAGAGCAATCGCTCCATTCCCCTAACGAGGACGCCACCAGAGCCGTTCAATTTCCAGCTCTTCTCTCTCTCGAAGCTCAACACGAACACGGCAGCGTCGAGCATCAGCCTCTGATTATATTACCTTTTAATTAACTAATCATCATTATCATCGACAACCAATCCCACCTCCATTTCGAAGTCAACGGCCAACAAATCAGAATTCAGTTTCTCCCGTTCATCTTCCTCCTCCTCCTCTGAACGGGAAGATTTTTCGAATCAATGAATCCCAAATTCGGATTTGGGTTTCTTCTTCTGTTGTTACTCTGCTACTCAATCGAGTCAAAATGCAGCAAAGGCTGCGATTTGGCTCTAGCATCCTACTACGTTCAGCAAGGAGATACCCTTACATCCATCGCCAAACTTATGAATTCAAGCATCTTACAATCAGAATCAATAGATTTCAACACCATCCTCAGCTACAATCCTCAAGTAACAAACAAAGACATCATCCCAGCTTTCATCAGGATCAACATCCCTTTCCCCTGCGACTGCATCAACGATGAATTCCTCGGCCACTTCTTCACCTACACCGTCACAACTGGAGACACTTATGATAAGGTCGCCGCAAACTATTCCGGTTTGACCACGACTCCGTCGTTGATGCGCTTTAATTCCTACCCTGAGCTTAATATACCCGATAACGGAGTGCTTAATGTGAGTGTTAACTGTTCGTGTGGGGATGCCTCGGTTTCTAAGGATTACGGCCTGTTTATGACGTACCCGCTGCAACCCAATGATACTTTGGCGTCGATTGCCAATGAGACCAATATGACGCAGTCGCTGCTACAGCGTTATAATGTTGGTTTCGATTTTAATGATGGGAGTGGTGTGGCTTATATTCCAGCCAAAGGTATTTGGTTATTTTTAGGAGTTTGATAGATAATTTTTATTTTTTTATAATTAGTTCAGAAAATACACACTAAATATTGGGATATTTGTTTGAAGAGTTTATTTTATTTTTATTTTAGAGAACTCGTGATTGCCCCGTTTGTTAAATTCTAAAGATACTTGTTTTTAGCTGTTTGAAGCTATGAATTTGCCTGACGAAAATTTCTTTATTTATTTACAGATGCAAATGGTAGCTACCGGCCCTTGAAGTCGAGGTAACTTTGTGTAATTAGAATGTATTCTAAATTTGTTCATATTGTGTGTTTGTTCATTTTTGGATGTTACAATTACGAAATGTTTGTAATTTCCTTTCCTTTTCATTTTTCCCTCTTGCAGCACAGGTGCATTGGTCTTCTTTGCATGTCCATTTTGATATTTGGGCGAGGATGTAAGATGCTATCATGCAAACTTCGTGCTACTTTGAACTGATGGTGTACTTTCCTATAACCAGGAATAGCAGGTGGCGTTGTTGCTGGCATATCCATAGCAGCAGTAGCTGGGGCACTGTTGTTGGCAGTTTTTATTTATGTGAGATTTTACCGAAAGAAGAAGGTGAAGGGGGCGATATTGCTGTCAGCGTCTCCAGAACTCTCTCCACGAACTGTGCAAGGTTTTTCTGTCACTATCCCTGTCCTCTATTTATGATTGAAGAGTTCTCAACGGTCACTGGTCTGAACAAATTTCTCTTGCATTATTCCTTCCATAAAGAACACTAGGATGGTTCTTTTTCAATGTTTCTTTTTTTTGAGGATCATGACCATCTTGCTCCATTTTATGGTTAATTCTTTTTCATTGAGTGAACGCATTGAAATATAATCATCTCATCTTACAAGTTCTACATACTCTTCTTCTTCTTGAGAAAGTGAAATCATGTAGATGGCTAAACATTTTACATGTTCCTCTGTCTTGGTTCAGTACCTGGAAGTAACTCCAATAATACTGTGGATGCAACTGGGCCCCAAGGTCTTACAGGGTTAACTGTGGACAAGTCTGTGGAATTCTCTTACGAAGAACTTGCTAAGGCCACCGATGACTTTAGTCTGGCAAATAAGATCGGTCAAGGAGGCTTTGGGGCTGTATACTATGCAGAACTGAGAGGCGAGGTCTGTAATCTCTGTGATCTTTAATTATTTATGATTCCCATTGTTAAAGTAATCATAAAACATAGTATTGAATGTTAGTTATTGAGTTTTAGTTAGTTTGGCACCTTCACTGAGCTTTTAAAGATAAGAGCAGGTGCAAGTTATAATCTCGCATCCTACTACATAGCAATGGATCTCACATGAAACAGCCATGCAAATCCATCCATAGTAGACTTTTGAGGACAAGATTATTCAGCATATTTTGAGTTTAGGACAATGTTTCTTTGCCACTTTTATATTAAATGCTTGATGTGAACTGATAAGACTATGATTTGTTAATTCGAACATGTCTCATCATATGCTTTTACCTGCTCTAGAGAGATTTATGTTTGTAGAGCATAGTAGTTCTGGAGCCAACTTCAAATAACCTCTGTGAAGCCTAGTCAATAGTTAATTAGAACTGGGAATCCAAGTTGTAGAAATGAATGAAAAGTATTCTACTGAGTCAATGGCACAGGTGGATGAGCAACTACTATAACTGTTAGTGTCTGCTGCTCAGGATGAATTGAAATTGTGGTTGCTGCAGCTACATTTTTTTAGCAACCTTTGAGTTTTTAAGGATTGAGGTCCACACCCTGTCTTTTCTTAGAGTTTCTTGAATTATTTCGGCATAAGGGATGGGATGAATTTTGCAAAATGAATTTCTGAACTGACTCAATTGATAACATTCAGACCGGTTGTTTCAGTTTTGGTTTAATTTGGAAGGAAAATATAGTCTCAAATGCTGCTGTTCTGTTTCCTTTGGATAGAACTAAAATGACCAAAGAAACCTAGTGATGTCGATAGAATTTTATTTATTTTTAATCAGTTTATAATTCATTTTAACATAAAAATGGGTTGGAAAATCTAAAGAGCCTTAATCAATGTGTCATGCATTTCTTAATCGATATCTATTTTTCAAGATTTGACTTGATGGAACTGATTCAATTCAGTTTGCTTTCAGCTTTCTAGCATTGGGAAAAAAAATAATGAAAAAAGAGACATTTTCTTACTGAACTGGCCAAATGCTCACCCCTAACTGCAGTGCCTGCAAATGTTGTATATATTGCACGCAGCACTTATTCCATGTGTGTGTATTTCTATTCTATTTATATTTTTTACTTGTTATGCAGAAAGCTGCCATTAAGAAGATGGACATGCAAGCATCAAAAGAATTCTTTGCTGAGCTCAAGGTTTTAACTCATGTTCACCACCTAAACCTGGTAATGTGCTCTTCTTTTTACAATAACAAGAAAAATAGATTGTGCTTATGAATGAGAAAAGGCGATAGCATCTTTTCTTTACTTGGGAAAAGGTAATATGTTTTCATTTTGGCTAGATTAGAATTTGCTTGAAAATTCTTGGGATGACAGTTTAGGTCTACATTTTAATCTGGACATGATATCTTCATACCCTTTAATTAATTTCACCAAGTTTTCAATTTAGCATGGTCCAGAGGAAGGCATTGTCTGCTCTAGGACAAGGAAGTAAAAACAGGCCAGTGGTTACCTGCTTAGAAACTTTGATAAAGTTACTGCACCCTCAACCCCTTTACATTAGTTTAGATGTAAACTGTTTAATCCACTTGTGCACACAAAACCTTGTACACCCTCATTGTTATCTTCAGTGTAGCAGCACGTGAGAGTGAAAATATCCCACATTGGTTTATATACAAGATGAACCAGTAACTCACCAATTTAGGATTTTGGTTAGAGGTGATGACCATCATTACATGTAAAACCTCGTGTGCACAAGCCTAATACAGAAGTGGAGATCCATGCATCTGCCTGAACAGAAGCAGCTCCCTAAAGGCAATAGATTCTTGAAATGTCTACCTCATCATAAACCCATCCTATACAACATAAATAATATGATGTGCATACGGATATGGAATTTCTGAAATCAGTATGCTATTTAGGAAAAATGAGATCCATGTTATACCAGGAAATATTATAGACCATTAGATGCACTCAGCCAGGTGACATGATTTTTTTATTTCTGAAGGAATTTTTGTTGGCTAATTTTGATGGTTCTATCTAATTTTGGATGGAATTCAATATGTTCATGGAACTGAATCTGTATATATAATTGATAAATGTCCTGCTGGAAGGATTTTTGCATGTCAGCTAATTAATTACCATTGTTGTGGAATACAATTGCTGTACGTGCACTATGTATCTGGACACTTGAGTTAATGGCTTTGTAATTTATTTATTTTGCGATGCACAAAATAAGGTTTGCGTGTACTCTATGCACTAAATAGTGCTATCTACATTTATTGCAGCTTCGATTGATAGGATATTGTGTTGAGGGTTCTCTTTTCCTTGTCTATGAATTCATTGAAAATGGAAACTTAAGCGAACATTTGCGTGGCTCTGGTGAGACTAAATGTCCATTTTGAACATTATTTCTGGTGCTAGTAGACACATTGAATGGCAGTGATAAAAGTGTTGCTTGTTTGCAGAGAAGGATCCATTGCCATGGTCGAGAAGAGTGCAAATTGCCCTTGATTCAGCTAGAGGCCTTGAATACATCCATGAGCATACTGTCCCTGTTTATATTCATCGTGATATTAAATCGGCAAACATACTGATCGACAAGAACTTCCGGGGAAAGGTAGGATTGATTTTTTTCGTGATGGTGTTCCATTTCAAGCCTTTTTTGCATGTTTGTACTAAACTTTATGATACAGGTTGCAGATTTTGGATTAACAAAACTAACTGAGGTTGGAGGTACATCACTCCCTACACGTCTTGTGGGTACATTTGGATACATGCCGCCAGAGTAAGACATTTTCTTTTCTAACAATTCAATAAGAAGATAAGAACTTTGGAATAGAATTCAGATAGGATCCTATTTATCTTAACAACTGTCTGGTCTCAATTTCTTAGCATCTTTTTCTTGTCTAATATTGTTTGGACTAAGAACCCAAACTTTGTGTCAGAGCAAAAGAAGTGTTTATGAGCTGTGTGATTTTACCTTTTTCTCACCTGCATATTTGTGGATGTCATTGTTTGGAACATGTAATAGAATTTTGAATTAAGGCAATAAACGATGCGGTAGGTGGCACTAAAATATTCTAATGGAAGGTTATTGAGAATTTTGTGTTGCTTCTATTACCCATCTACGTTGATGGCATAAACCTCCTTGTGAAATCCGAAGCTTTCCAAATCCTGAGGTTTGTTACCAGGAAGGGAGGGGTATGGAGTGGGAGGTTGGTCTCCCAGTTTATAACTCATGACCCAGAATGAGGGAAAAAAATAGAATATAAAAAAAGGATGTCAGGATGAAATCAGCGTGGCAAAAAATGGAGTGAGTTGTACACTGGACTATGACTATGATGCAAAAGAGTTTTTTTTATTGTGGGAAGACACGTTTGCATAACACTGCTGCAGCTAAGTTAGATTTTTGGGTAACATGATCATGATTATAAATCTAAAAAAGTTAGAAATATATCTGATGAAGTCACTAAAGTTTGAAAATGAAAATTTAACGCCATATTTAGTTTCTGAGAATAGATGTGAGTGTATTTTATGAATCTAGCAGGATAAGGGACAAAAACATAAATAAGAGCATTTCTTTATTGTTTATGAAACATGGATTAACATTTCCCATGATTCTGTGCAGATATGCTCAATATGGTGATGTTTCTCCAAAAGTAGATGTTTATGCACTCGGGGTTGTCCTCTATGAACTTATTTCTGCTAAAGAAGCTATCGTCAAGACAAATGGTTCTGGTGCTGAATCAAGGGGCCTTGTTGCTTTGGTTAATTTTCTGTCATTCCTCTTTATATCTATTAATTTCTGGATGCTAATAGATGGGCTTAGTTTACTGTAGTTCAAGCTCTGCTGAAGCTTGACTCAGTGCTGAACCAGTAAAATTGAATAACAATTTTCATATGGATCTGGTTTCTGACAAGACTTGGTGAAGTTGAAATGAGTTTTTCTAGCACATTTGAGGCTCTCTCTTAGATTTTTGACTTTCAAGCCTATACATATCCTGCTTCTGAATACATCCAGAAAACACCCACAGGCTGACCATTTGTTTTACTCCATTCTACAGTTTGAGGAAGTTCTGAATCAGCCGGATCCTAAAGAAGACCTTCGCAAAGTAGTTGACCCCAGGCTAGGAGAAGACTATCCACTTGATTCAGTTTGCAAGGTAAACAAACAAACTTCTTTCGGAAATATACATAAAAAGATTGTGTTTTTGCAGTCTAAATTTTAGCTATGTGATTCCAGATGGCCCAGCTTGCCAAGGCATGCACCCAAGAGAATCCTCAGTTGCGGCCAAGTATGAGATCCATTGTGGTTGCCTTAATGACTCTTTCATCCTCGACAGAGGATTGGGATGTTGGCTCCTTCTATGACAATCAACCTCTTGTCAACCTAATGTCAGGAAGATAAAAGGCAAGGTCATCGTATATTATGAAATGATTACGTGAATACACCCAGATCTTTTTCACGTAGATACACATATATCGTCGATTTGTAAATTAGTTGGAAATTGATCTGCATTGGAATATAAATTGTAGCATTAATCATTTAATAAATGCATGAAATTCCGAATGACACACACACACACATATATTTGGTTGAAATCTGAAAGATTGGTTCATTGAGGGTTTAGGGTTAATCACCCAATTAAGAAAAAGCAATTGGCTTAGCATCTGCTTAATTGATATCTGCTGCAACTAGAAAATCTCCCAGCGTAACAATGGTTAGAATCAAAGTATCTTTGGAGAAGGACAGGAGGCAAGATTTTAGCATGAATTGCCATCTTGCCAAGGAGTTACAGTAAAATAGAGATAGACGAAGAAGTGTGGACTGTGGAGCAAGGTCAACATATAGATAGTCCACATTATGACTGATTCAATACAAGGTACTGTTGAAACCCTTTCTTTAATTGCCTGTCAAGCTTCCTCTGTTACTAAAAAATGATTTGTCGAACCTTGTTTTACGTGAAGCACTAAAGTGGACATGTCAAACTATTGGCCTCCAAGTTAGAGTTTTCGTCAATGGCTTTTTGGTTTTTCTAAGGGCAATGCTATAAGATAGAAAAAAAAAATATATATATATATATATCTAGAGAGAGAGAGAGAGAGAGAGAGGAAGCAAAATTGGTTTGGTTGGAGTTGTTTCCACCGAAAGTACTGGAAGATTCCAAATATATTCCCTTTAGAAACATGATATTTTAGTTCTATTTATACTAAACTATTTTTTTACATAAAACAAATAATTTTCCTTTATATATTTTTGTTTTAAAATATCTATGATTTTTCTTATTACTAAATATAGTTCTTCCAAATGATAATCCAATTTGAAATACAAACATTGCAAGCATGGGCGTGAAACAAAATCGTCGTTGCCATAGCCAAGGAAAAAGGAGAGAAAGAAAGGACATGAATCATACATTTATTTGCTTGTGTCCGAGATTAAGGTTTTTCTATTTTATTTTTTTATATTGCAATGATTTTTTGTTTTGTTTTCTAGTTCAGTTTATGTTTTGTTTGGTCAGTTTCAGATCGTTTAAACCAAAACTATATCTTCTCACTTTTTTAATCTATTTTTTCTATTCAGTTCTGTTTTCTTAATTTTTCAGTTACTCGATTATTTTTTCATCTTTAATATTGAAATAAGAAATAAGAGAAATTAATTTTATTATAATTTAAATGGTAAATAAGGAAATAAGGGAACATAATAAAAGAAATTAATTAAGCTGTGAACAAATAAGATCCCATGGTTTAGATTAGAGGAATATAATCAATTGTAAAAAAAAAAGAAAAAAGAATTGCTCTCCCAAAATAGTGACTTGTTATATACAAGTAGTGGTGTATATATAAAAGAGAATCTAATAAAGATTTAAAATGGAAATGATCAAGAAATCACCAAACCATGCATGCATTTTATCCCTTAATAATCAATTAAAGAAATATAAATATAGCTTTAATTATTTCGAGAAAAAAATGGCCACGCATTTTTATTAATTATTTCAAAAGATACAAATAAATGAAGATGGTTTTATTGAAAATAGCTTCATGTTTCAAAGATAAATAACCGCATTTTCCTTTTCTTTTAGCTTGATTACTTGTACTATGGTACAATCTGTATTTAGAATTTAATAGTATTTATATGTGTGAATAAATTATCCCATCATGGTGAGCTAAAATTATAATATATAATACAAATAATTAAAGTTTATTTTTCAGCTTGACTATTTGTAATATTAAAGAGGTTTTTCTTTTTATTTTATTTCCTGAATTTCTTTTGATATTGTATTAAATTTGATATAAAGTTTAAGCAATATACAGTTAAACCGACCTCCCCTTTTTTTTTTATGGACAATATTTGGACTTTTTATATTCCGGTCAGAAACAATCGCCACCGGTATACCAACAAGGGAATCCGTCAACTCAGTAAATTACATGTCTTTATATATATATATATATATTACTAGAAAAAAATAACTTTTTTTCTCCTAGTTAAGGAAACGAGTCACCCCATTGGGAACTTTTAAGTAAAAGGAGATTAATATTAGAAAAAAAATAAAAAAATTGCAGCCGTGCCGTCTTTGTTAAGACCCAACCATAACGCATGTCACAATCAACGACTTGGCCTGTCAAAGGAACTCTCTCTTGGTGATTAATTCTCATGCGTGTTGGCGTATATATATATATATATATATATATATATACCCTCGTTCATCTATATATCTATACAGAATCCCAATCTCTTAAGAGTTCTCTCCGCTCTTAATTACATATATGTACCATTCTATCACCGACCCACCAAGCTGGCAAATATGGAGTCCCAACAAATAGAAGCAGCAGCACTTGAGATGATGAAAGTGCTTGACATAACATCACAAAGTTCCAAACGGACGAGAGAAAGCTGTGATGATCGGCCGGAGGTTGTTTCCGGGAATGATCAGACGGTGGATTGGCTGGCAGATCTTGATAAGGTGGAGGAGACTCTCCGCTACAAGTTCAAGAACAAGAAGCTTTTAGAAGAGGCTTTCACACACGCCTCCTTCTCCGATAAGTGCTTCTCTTACGAGCGTTTAGAGTACGTCGGCGATTCGGTGCTAAACCTAGTTCTCACAAAAGAACAGTTCTTCATGTACCCGGAATTGCCGCCCGGAGCTTTAACCCGGCTCAGATCAGCCAATGTAAACACAGAGAAGCTAGCTCGCGTCGCCGTCAAACATCAGTTGCATCGGTATTTGCGGCACAAGAAGCCTCTGCTTGAGGAACAAGTAAGTTACAAGAGCCCACGATGATCTTCTTCTCGATTATTAATTTCTCAGAACGTGTTTTTCGGTTTGCTTTCTTTAGACCGACTTTGAATTAATCAAATAGGTCCAGAAGTTTCAGCCTCTTGCAGTTGTGATTAATGGTCAGTTGCGTGGGTTTCCATTATTTACTATAAAATTATTTTTAAACTCTTACTTTAACTATAAAGTTTTTATAATGAAAAGGGTTTTTAATATAATATAAGAATTTTAATTGGCTAGAAGTTGAAATTTAAACATGAGATAGCAAATAAAAAAAGAGTGTTAAAGAGGTAAAATAGATTAGAGAGTGGGGGATGATATATTGCTGACTAGTCAGCCATGTTATTTAACCGAAAGTCTATCGTGTATACAGTTGTTATTTAAACCAAAGTCTACAATTGTGTTAGTGTGTGTTTAGACGTATAGTTGAAGTTGCTTTTTAAAGTTTTTTTTTTAAACAATATTAAAATAATATTTTTTTATTTTTTAAAAATTATTTTTAAGATCAGCACATTAAAATGATTTAAAAATATTAATTTTTTTAATTTAAAATAAAAATATATTTTTTTTATTTTTTTTCAAAAACAATTTAAAAATACAGTGAAAAATAGGTCCTTAGTCAACTAACTAACGGTGCAATGACAGTTTGCCCTTCATCATTCCCTCATACTGAGAGGCTTATGCTGAATTTCTGGTGAAATACAACCTTCAATAAATAAATAAAGAAATATATATATATATATATATTCCTTTGTCAACCTCTATAGAATATTTCACCAGTAGGTGGATAGAGCTAGCTGACTTTAATCAGCAATAAAAACTCTCTTCTAAGAGGTTAAATTCTAGGTCTCCTGAGTTGAAACTTATCGTAACATTTAATGCAAATTTAATATAATTTCAATATATATATATATATATATATATATATATATATATAAGTTTGAAATCTTAACCCACTACAGTAAGTTGAAGCGTTATCGATAATGGATAAAGTCAACAGATTTTTTACTTGTTTTGATGACCCGTCTTGTAAAACAGATTCGGGAATTCTCGCAAGCAATCTTGGAATATCCCTTGCACTCTAATGGTCTTGTGGATGTGCCAAAAGCACTAGCAGACATTGTTGAAGCAACAATCGGAGCCGTCTTCATTGACAGCAATTTCTCCATAGAAATTGTCTGGAAGGTACGCACCTTACTTACCATTTACGTACGATCGAGGTTCTTCACCTGAAGAAGAAGAAGAAGAATCATAATTACTAAGAAGAAAACAATCTAGACCCTCGCCCTTAATTGATGATATTTGAGCAATCTGCTAACTGTTTGTGTTTGGTTAGATTTTCAAGGACTTGTTGGAGCCGATAATTAGTCAAGAAACAATGAGATTACATCCCGTGACAGAGCTGTATGAAGCTTGCCAGAAGCGAAATCTTAAATTGAGATTTGTAGATTTGTGGGAAGAACACATGGCTTTCGATGTGCTTATTGATGATCAGTTCATGGGCAGAGGCATCTATGGTCCGAAGAAAGAAATTGCGCATAACAGAGCAGCGAATGATGCGTTGAACAATATTGAAAAGGTTTTTGGTAAGAAAGATTGCTCTGATGAATTCGATTCCATTAACTAGTAATTATCGTGTAAACTCTGATTATATAATAACCCCCACTTCACTGTTGAAACAGTAGCATCACCTTGGTTTTGCCATGCATGAGCATGCCAAAATCATGCTCTCCTAGCAAATAATAAAAAAAAGAATCCTTATTTCTAGTATGGACATGTTATTCCTGTTAAACACTTTATATAATCGAATGTTAAGTACACATTGCAGCAGGAATTTAAATTATAAATATTTTCAATCATTTTTGTTCACGTTTAGAAAATTCTCAATGCAGCAGATGAACAATTTAAATCAATTTTGGAAAAACAAATTTGAGAATTTTTTTCTGATATATATCTATCAATAACTGTTAATAAAGTATACAAATTATTATTTATAGGTATATCAGGGGCGCTTCTCAGCATTTGTTAGCTGATTTTCTTCTCCTATCAAGAAAAAATCAGGCAATTGATCCTCATGATCAATCTCCATGATAAATAGGTTTGAATAAAGTCAGAACATAGACATGTCATCATGAATATAATAATAATTTCTTACACTTCCTAGTTTACCAGGAACTTTTATTGAAAAGATTCTTTAGTAGAATTTCTGATTGAAGATATCTCTGGAACACAAGGAGAATTGTTGCGTAGACAAAGCAGGGTGATGTTTTGGGAAGATAAACCTTGATGGAAGGACAGTTTTGTTTTATTAAGCTGAGAGAATTTTAGTGCTTCATGCTTCATTGAGTTTAATATAAAAAAAAAAATTAAATTGTATTTACATTCTAGTTCTCAATAAATCAAAAAAAATAATTAAAACAATTAAAGAAGAAGAAAAATACTTATAGTCGATGATTTCGTCAAAGCTATAAACTAGGTAACACGGACTAATACATCAATTTTGTAAATCAAGTTAGTAATTCTAGTGGGATTATAATTTTTTTTTTAAATAATTTTTTTATTTATGTATATAATAATAAAAATAGATGATTGTAAAATCAAAACTAACTGAATACAGAGATGCTGATAAAGAATAATGAAAAAAAGGAGAAAAAAGAAGTTAAACTCATCATACATTTTCTATGAAACTATATTCTTAAAAACAAAATTGTATAAAATATGGAAATATTAGACTATAATTTAGGCTCAATTATGCAAAATAAAAGTTTGAAAACAAAATTGATTTTTTTAAAAAAACTCCACCATTATTATCAAAAATAAAATATGAAAAAATATACAGTAGCGTGATTACAGTGAAAACAACACACTATTTGCCTTTTTTATAATAATTATAATTATATTTTTTTTTGGTAACGTCAAACAGGATAAATTGGACATGGAAAGACAGTTGGGCCGGAATATGAATTTAAAGTGGGCTAATTGATTTGGGGCCCATCAAGAAAACAAGGATAGGCCCAGATCCTTCTGGAGTTTTGAGACCATGGATTTGGGATAAGAATGCAATTAGATTATTTCGATGATATGCTGTGGCTGTAATAAAAAAATTGATCGATTATTTTTTCTGATATATATATATATATATATATAAATATTTTAATAAATAACTAACATGTGATATATTTATGTTTTATTTAAAATACCTATGTTTTATATCATTTTAAATGAATATAAGATGTTTATAATAAAAAAAATGATTTATGTATAAAAATTAATTTTAGATTAAAGGTAAGACAATCAAAGATTAATAATTTAATTTATTGTCACAGTATAATTAAATTATATTTTTTATATATTTTACTTGAAATAGATTATCAATCAATTTAATTTAGTTTCAAATGAAGTGATTGGATCAGGTTCTAAAATAAAATTGGAAGGGTAACTTGATCTTGTCGATAACTTGGGACTTTCTAGTATAAAGAAGACTTTGACGAAATTTCAGAAGAAATTTTTGTGGATCTTTATAGGAAACAATTTCTAAATTGGAAAAAGAAACACTTTGTAGGCTTAGAGTGTATTTGGTAATGTAGTTTAACTTGTTTTTTTTTAAATGAAATTATTTTTGTCTACAACAAAATCTAATTAATATTTTTAGATTTTTTCTTATGATTTTAATATATTAATATTAAAAATATAAATAAAAATAAAATATATATGCTATAAACGGATTCAAAACCATAAATACTAGTAAATTACTTTGATATCAATTTATTAATGGATAATTTATTATGAGCTTTAAAAAACAAACTTGGCATGGCTTTTATTAGGAAGGACTAGCCGTTATCGATCCATCACTATCACCGACCTAGTAAAGACATTATTCCCCCTTTGATCACCTAACCTCCAAAAGGCCCGGCCGGTCGGCAATGGCAATGCCACCCCACTTCCCCCATTCTAAACCTCCTTGAAAAAGAAAGAAAAAAAAAAAGAAAAAACAAAGCAGTAGAAAATCACCCTAGACGACACTTTTTGTATTTTGTAACGTCAAAAAGAGAGTTTAAGACAAGACACTTCCTCCTCTGTTCATCCCTTTCATATATATATAAAAGGAAAACGAAGAGAGAAGGGGAAGAAAGCGCAATGATATACACAGAACTGGGAGAGAGAAGGAACCAGTAAAACTGTTACTGATCACTTTTTTTTTTTGTTTTCTTTCTTTTTTTCGATTACGTACGTTCGTTTCTTCTGTTTCCCTCCTGCATTGCTCACTCACTCAAACGCGGACGCTTACTCGTTCCGACAGTGCTGCAGTGTTTCGAAGGTAACCACCGACCACAAGATTGGATCCTTAGACACATACACTATTTTGCTTTGATTTCTTTACGGTGTTGCTGGTAAGCTTCTGTGCTGCAGCGTGGTGCGTTTTTTTTTTAAAAAAAATAAGATAAAATTTAGGTGCGCGTTTGGCTGCTGAGAAATTAAGTTGGGATGAAAGGAAAGATGGGACTTTTTACTAGAAACTTCTTGTTATTGTTTACTATTATTGTCTGCAGATGGGGGATGGAAATTTTGAAAATCCTAGACTTTGTAAACCCCTTTCTTCTGACATTCCAGATAATTGTCGGTGGCTTGATTTTCACAGACAGATAACACATGGCGACACTGAGTGATATAGGAGTAGCAGCAGCTATTAACATACTCACTGCGTTTGCTTTCTTCTTCGCATTTGCAATTCTTCGGATTCAACCGGTCAATGATAGGGTCTACTTTCCCAAATGGTATATCAAGGGCTTAAGGAGCAGTCCTTTCGGAACTGGTGCCTTTGTTGGCAAGGTAGTCAATTTGGACTTCCGGTCATATGTGAGGTTTCTCAACTGGATGCCGGCGGCATTACACATGCCGGAACCTGAGCTCATTGACCATGCTGGATTGGACTCTGCCGTTTACTTGAGGATTTACCTGATAGGGTATGATCTGATACTTATTTTATTTCTCTTATTCGTTTTGTGTGATTTGTGATGCTTTAGTTTGTTCTACTACTAAGTTCGATACTTGAGTAGATAATATCAGTGATTTGAGAGTACACTGTAAAATTAAGCAGTGATCCAAAATGCCATCTGAGTTGTTTTTGATTTCTCATATTTGTATACAAGTAATTCAAATGTTTATCTGTGCCTAGCAAGTACGCATCAGTGGAACAAGCTGTTGCTTATTTTCCCACATAAAAAAATGGCTTCCTACTTCAAGCTGATTGCCTGCTTTGTCTAAAGACTAACTTTCATTATCTACAAATGAACAGTATCATCTGCTCTTAGCTAGTACTTAGTATAAGTGATGTATTTCTAGTTCATATCATTTTGTGGAAATAATATTCGTTTAATTAAGTGGTTGGCCTTCCCTTTTGCAATTGATGGAACTTTGAATGACATCCTTTTTTTCTTTGTTCTTGGAAATGTTAGCGAGGTTCAAATCACATCATCAGTTTTTGGTAGTGGCTGCAATTAATAGTATCTTGCTCATATCATGGAAAAACATGAGTAAATTATGAATAGATCGACAATGGTAAAAAAATTCAAATATGTGAGATGTGTGGTGCAGATGTTACTGAAACTTGATGGTCTTTTTTTCTTTCAATGTCTCAACTCTGTCTCCTGTGTCTCTTGACCCAACTTTGAAATCTTCACTTGTGTCACCCACAAAATTTCACCAAACTGATTTACACTTTTTATCAAATTGTAATTTAGCAGTAAATTGGTGTGGATAAAAAAAACATAGTAAATAGATGGATATGTGGTATGATTGCGATTGAAATTTGTATTTTGATGTCTTAAAATATCTATCTCGAGTCTCTTCACCTAATCTTGAAAATGTTCACACATACTCATTTGTCACTTTTCATTAGTCAAAGCTAGACACCTAAACTTGAAAGTGTTTACATATAAACCCCTTTGTCACTTGTCATCGGTCAAAGCCAGAGTGATTCTAAGAGATTTGGTAGGTTTAACCCGATTTTATGAATGATGCTGCCCCCATTCACAAACAGTTAGTCCACCCTTTCATTTTGGGATGTCCAAAATGTTTTCTCGTTTAACTCTTTAAGATATAGTTTTGAAAAACTGTATCTGCACGTTCATGAATTCATTTCTTGTCCATGGATCCATATGGATGTATCCTTCATCTATACACACTGGGATTAGCATTGGGAGTATGTGTTTCATCAAATGAATGTTAGTCTTAGCATATCATTGACTTGTATAACCTTTACTCTCATGGACTCATTCTCCCTTTTTATTTCCTCTTAAATGCAGGCTTAAAATTTTTGTTCCCATTGCATTCCTGGCCTTCACTATCCTGGTGCCAGTTAATTGGACAAATACCACTTTGGAGCGTTCTAACTTAACTTACAGTGATTTAGATAAGCTCTCTATATCAAATATACCCTCAGGATCACACAGGTATGCAAGCAAGACTATTGCCAATTTGTTTTTTGTTTTTGTTTTTTTTATATTTTCTACTCTAAATCAAGTTTTAAAAATATTTTTAGTGTAATGCACTATGTGTGTGTGTGTGTGTGTGTGTGTGTGTGTATGATTGAATTTCTTATTCGCATTGAATTATCAACATAAGAATTTGGTTGCAGATTCTGGACCCATTTGGTGATGGCTTATGCCTTTACCTTTTGGACATGCTATGTGCTAAAAAAGGAGTATGAGATAGTTGCTAAAATGAGGTTGCATTTTCTTGCATCAGAAAAACGACGTCCTGATCAATTTACGGTAAGAGCAATTCTGTGTCATTCTGATAATGCTATTTCTTTAAATCACTGCAATATTAATCAAGAAGATGGCATGAAATCAAGGCTGGATGTTTTGCATCAATTAAAGACATAGGACTGAGAATATCTTCAGGACCAATCAGATGCATGCCGCAACCATGCTTTGATTGACACGTGGACGCATATTCTTCCAAATAAAATATATCAATGATCTCCTTTGAACACTCTTAGCAACTCTTTTCTTCCAGTTCCTCATTGGTGAAGTAATGTATCTTGGTACAGGTACTGGTTAGAAATGTGCCACCAGATGCTGATGAATCGGTTAGTGAACTCGTGGAGCACTTTTTCCTCGTCAACCATCCTAATGATTATCTCACTTATCAGGTTTGATCCTCTTATACTTCCACATGCGACAAACACTATCAACAACACATAAACTCACCCAACCAGCATGCATACACATGCACACTTTTGTTATATAAAGTATACTTATTTGACTCCATAATATGATCCTGTAACATTAGCTGATCCACATTTTCATATTAATCACTCAGATCTCAAAATGAGAGCTTGTATGTGATGTGGTTCAAAAAAATATAAGGGATCTTTTATTTGATAACAAAAGGGAAAACAGTTTCATGTAATAGCTTTACTTTACCTTCAATCTCTTCGGTCACCTATTTTGGCCCAAAAAGCTGTTCTGGGTAGGAAATCATGTTATGATTCTTTTCCCTTGGTTTTAACATTTTCTTGCAGGTTGTCTACAATGCTAATCAACTTTCTAACTTAGTCAACGAGAAGAAAAAGATGAAGAACTGGCTTGACTATTATCAAATCAAATATTCAAGAAACAAATCCCGAAAGCCCTCCCTCAAGGTATTCATCGCTAATGACATCCTATTGCAGTCATCATTTTTTTTTCCGGCCTTTTTTACCTGTTTTTTATGCCTTCCAGGTGTAGTGCTTCTACACTCAATTTACAAGACAATGTCTGAGAAAATGTTACTCAGATTCTAATCACTAACATGTAGTTCCAAATTTATTTTTCATTGAGCAGACTGGTTTTCTTGGCCTTTTGGGGACTAGGGTGGATGCAGTTGATCACTATACATCTGAGATTGAGAGACTGTCCAGAAAAGTAAGTGGTACTTCACAATTAACTCCATGTTGATAATATGAACTTGGTTGAGATAGTCAGTCGTAATGGAGGCAAATAACTAATATTCTTTCAAAATTAATAATTGCTAGATCTCCTTGGAGAGAGACGACATTGTGAACAATCCTAAGTCAATCATGCCAGCAGCATTTGTTTCCTTCAAAACTCGTTGGGGAGCTGCTGTTTGTGCACAAACACAACAATCCAGAAATCCAACTATGTGGTTGACTGAGTGGGCTCCTGAACCCCGCGATATATATTGGGACAACCTGGCAATTCCATTTGTTTCACTAACGCTGAGAAGGCTCGTTATTGCTGTCGCATTTTTCTTCCTTACTTTCTTCTTTATGGTTCCCATTGCATTTGTACAGTCCCTTGCAAACATTGAAGGAATTGAGAAAGCATTCCCTTTCCTGAAACCTATAATTGAAATGTGAGTATCTTCTTCACAAGGGTGGCCCTTATTCTTATTAGATATAGCTGTGTTCATCATTTAATTATATTAAATTCTTGTCATCTACATGATTTTGTAGCTTCCTTTCACTCCCTCTCTCTTGTTTTTGTTTTTTCAATTTTATTCTACTCTACATCATTTGCAGCTACACCTTGTGCTTTCCCTTGCTTCATATCATCGTGGAAGTTCCTTAAATGTTAAGATGCTGATTTGCTAAATTCACTATCATTTTTTTTTATTCCCACTACTAGACTTTTTAAAATGGCTAATGCAACCTTTTACTGATGTTTTCTCATTAATTTTCTATTTATTTTACTTGTTGTGTGTATATCTATATAGATACTTTTTTTCAATCCTTTTACCGAATTTGTGCTTGGTTTTCCAATATTGAATGATCTTATCCCCTGAAATACAGAAAATTGACCTCTTATTTTTCATGCAGGAAAGTGATAAAGTCATTCATTCAAGGTTTCCTTCCTGGAATTGCTTTGAAGATATTTCTTATTTTTCTACCCTCCATATTGATGATAATGTCTAAATTTGAGGGATTCATTAGCCTATCAGGCCTAGAGAGGAGATCTGCGGCTAGATATTATATCTTCCAGTTCATTAATGTATTTCTTGGAAGCATAATCACCGGAACTGCATTTCAACAACTGGATAATTTTATCCACCAGTCTGCAACTGAGTATGTTGTCCTCATATTCTCAATGTTTCCCATTTACTAGCCTGTGCAGCACTCGAAATTGTTCTTTCGATCCAGTTAGACATCTGTTTGCGTGTGCTTTGTCCATTATTAGCTGCTGGAGTTAGAATAGATCGCTTATAAAGCTTGATTCATTTTACCCTTTTCACTTAGATTTTTAATTCTGCTGTATGTTTTGTGTTTGGTTGTGTTAGCCATGCATGCATGTGGATTTTATGTAATCCCATGTTGTGTAAGTAGATTTTGGACCTTCTGAAGTGTATGTGGTGAGCTTTTAGTAGATGCTCCAAGTCTAATAATCTTAAAACATTTCCTTCACATATTTCTCGCAATTCAATTACTCCATAATTACCTACTTAAAACTTTAATCCAATGTTTGCAGAATACCAAAGACGATCGGAGTATCCATACCTATGAAAGCAACTTTCTTCATAACCTACATCATGGTTGATGGGTGGGCTGGAGTTGCTGGGGAAATTTTAAGATTGAAACCCTTGATAATCTATCACCTGAAAATCTTTTTCCTGGTAAAGACCGAAAAGGATAAGGATGAGGCGATGGATCCAGGAACTCTTGGTTTCAACACAGGGGAACCACAAATACAGCTTTATTTCTTACTTGGCCTCGTTTATGCTGTGGTGTCGCCCATCTTACTTCCTTTCATTATAGTATTCTTTGCCCTCGCATTTGTTGTGTATCGTCATCAGGTAAAAAAGCTGAATCACAACCAGAATTGTCATTCAAACCGCAGTTATACGCTTGTTTTATGTTTCTGTAGTATGAATTACAAGCACTACATTACTGGATTGTGGGGATCCTCACTGAAAATAGATTTCTGCATGGAATTGTAGATTATAAATGTTTACAACCAGGAGTATGAGAGTGCTGCAGCATTCTGGCCTGACGTCCATGGACGCATCATAGTTGCAGTAATTGTCTCACAGCTGCTGCTAATGGGATTGTTAAGCACAAAAGAAGCGGCTCAGTCAACACCGTTGCTCATTACACTCCCAATATTGACAATATGGTTCCATTTGTTCTGCAAAGGCCGCTATGAACCTGCTTTTGTTAGGTATCCTTTGCAGGTAATTTAGCATACTTTGGTTCATCTTCTCTCTTTTGTTTTTCCTTTTTCGATTTTCCAGATTTCTTGAAACAGTATAACACAACAGTTTCTGCTGTATAAATCTCAAAAAATCTCTTCTTTTAACATAATATAATGCTTATATGCTCTGTGTGAGCATTTACCATCTTCATTTCAGTGTTCTTGTATCTTCATCGTTTGGTGTAAACGGCTTGAATAATCTCATCTTCACCTTTCTTGACATTCCCAATGGTTTGCAGGAAGCAATGATGAAAGATACACTGGAACATGCCAGAGAGCCCAACCTGAACATGAAAAGCTTCCTTCAAAATGCTTACATCCACCCAGTTTTTAAAGGCGAAGACGATAGCGACAGCGATGAAGCGCCTGAAGAGTTTGAGAAAGAACCTCATCTGGTCCCGACAAAGCGCCAGTCTCGAAGGGATACGCCATTGCCAAGTAAACATGGCTCAGCTGCGTCCTCCCAGCCTGAAGCTCATGATTCTCCACTACTTTGAAACTTGTGATTATATCCGAGCCCTTGGATAGGAAATTTAAACTGGCTGAGCTCAGAAGAGATTGTACATAGGATAGTAGGCTGAGAAGAGAGTGAGCTGTGCAGAAGAACACAACTGGGAAATAGGAACGACGAGAGAGACAGAGATGTTGAGAAAATTTTAGTTTCTACTTTTGGTTTATATTAAATGCTCTGTAACGAGATTACAAATCTAATTATCATAATCTAATAAATATTCTGATTAACATAATTTTTTTTTTATCAAAGATTTTTATTTACACTAAAATCCTAGTTAATATTTCACAATTCATATGATATTTTTAGACACTCAATTTAGAAACTAGAGATTATCATCTATCCTAGATTTTAATATATAGTAAAAAAAAGAGTTAATTAAATCTACAGTGACAACAGCATTTACATTAGGTTGTATCAAATAAATTTAATGAGAAAATAATCATAAAATTAACTTGTGAATTTGAACAAACTAATTATTACAATTTTGTAATAGGTGGATTTGGTGGGATTAGCGTATGACATGCCATCAAATTAATACTATCGTTTTCTTTCATTGTCCTAAACATAAAATAAAATAATAATAATAAATAAAAAAACCGGTCCATTTTCCCGCATCAACAACCAACCTTCGGCTGCTTCCCCCCTCTTTCGTCCCCATTTCCCATCTTCCTCCCCAAGTCTAGAGAGAGAGAGGAGGAGGAGGATTCTGCAAATACGAAGAGATTGAAAGACAGGCTATCGGGATAGATCGTCTAAATAATTGAATAAAAAACACCAGGCAAGGAATGGAAGCTGGAGGAAGAGATGCGGTGTCAGCAAGAGCTGGGCCTCAAACGACATCTTCTTCTTCATCATCGTCCGCGTCTCTGATACCGTACAACCTTCCTCTCCTCTCTGCCTTGCTCTCCTGCGCTATCGCTCAGTTCCTAAAGCTTTTCACCACCTGGTCATTCTCTATCCCCTCCCCTTCTTTTCTTTTTATCAAAAGGATCCATCCCATTTTCATGTGATTTTTTTTTCAATCTATTTTGTTTTATTGAAGATTAAAGGATCAAAATTTGTTAATCTAAAGATTTCCCTTTTCGATATCTCTCTCCTTTCAAGTGGGTTTTATTTTTCTCCCCATGCCACCCATCATAGGGATTGTACCATCCATTTCTGCAATGGTAGAGATAAAAGGATATGATTTGTAATTAATGTGACTTTGTCTTATGGCTGTAATTAATTTGTTGAGTTTAAGATTCTATCATGTCGCTCAAGTTTTCAATATTTTTGTCCTAGATGCTCAGGTATAAAGAAAAGAGATGGGATTCTAAAAGAATGCTTGATTCTGGTGGAATGCCATCTTCACATTCTGCAACTGTCACTGCTCTAGCGGTGGCTATAGCTTTGCAAGAAGGGACGGGATCGCCTGCTTTTGCCATTGTTGTTATCGTGGCCTTTGTTGTGAGTCTCTTTTTTCTCACCCCTTGGTGTTTGCTCGCTTGTATTATTGTATTATACCAATTCCCCCTGTGGTGGTGTGGCCTTGATTGTTTGCTGTTTTGGATAAATTTTACCAACATTGTCGTTCAACCTTCTTCCGAACTGGGCAGCCTTAAAAGCTGGTTTAGCTGGGCTGCATCAAGATTTCTGAAGTTTGTGATCTAAACTGGGTTATTCTGCCTTTGATCTGGATGATTTCACACTAACTATAGAATTCATAGGGTTGTAATGCCATATATGTTCTTTGTTTTGTGTTAATCGCTCATTAATCATGAAGTTTGATTCACCCAAATATATTGCTTGGAACTGCTACTTTTTCTGTTCTGGCATGATTGACTGTTATATTTTTTTGCAGGTGATGTATGATGCTTCAGGGGTCAGACTTCATGCTGGTCGGCAAGCTGAAGTAAGTCATCTTAACACAAACTAGTAAACCTAGACTGCGTTTTTTGTTTGCTTCTAATACTGCAACTTGCAAGTGAATTTTGGCACCTTCATAGTTCTCTTCTTGCTTGTACTGCTTTACATGGTTGTGTTTTTGTGCCTATTACAGTTGCTGAACCAAATTGTCTGCGAGTTTCCTCCAGAACACCCGTTATCCAGTGTTAGACCTCTGCGTGAATTACTTGGGCATACTCACCTTCAGGTTTGTTGCATGATTACTACATTTTGTTTCAACTAGCAAGTTCTCTCTTTTGTGCTTCTATTTTCTCTTTCGAGGTTAGTGTATTCTACAATTCAAACTCGCTCAATCCACGGTCAAATGATTTTCACCCGGATGAGATGCCTAGGTATAGCTGACTCGGTATTGCAAGGCTTGTCGCCTTACCTCTTTATTCACACTGTAGACAAAGTACCTTGACATAGGAAGATCAAGAGCAATAAATATAGGAGAAAGAAAAGGAGAAATGAGAGATGGAGACTTAAGCAAGGTCATAGATATAGTAAGAGTGTTTTCCTTGCATCCCAAGGACAGAAAGTAGATAGAACTGGCTATAAAATAAATTTTGTCAATGGAAGGCTGTTTCGGTAAAGAGATAGCCAAGTTTTGGCGTATACATTAGAGGGAAGATACCTTTCTTGAAAGTTGAAGACAGTTTCATGGAAAACCTTTTTTTTTTTTTTTGTGCCTTTAAAAGGAGAAGGGATGAAATTTTAGAATTCATGACAGCAAGTCAATCAATTATATTTGCGTTTTATTTTTTCATGATTTCACACTAGATTTTGTATACTTTCTGATCCTTCAAGGGGACATTGAGGAGAATGAGAAATTGCCCTCACATATCTCACAACTATTAAATTAAAACTATATAAAAAAAAAAGGGGTGCTGTAGCCTGTTGTTTTGCAGTTTTTATTTTATTTTATATCTTTTTCTTGGTCACCTAATGTTTTTCAATGTGATCCTCACATGTTTAGCTTATTTAGAGTTGTGCCTAATAATTTACTCTTGTAAACTTCTCAAGGGTTTCTTAGAAAGTTGAAAGAAGATTTCAACATTAAATTGAAGTTTGATTGGGAAAAGTCAAATTCAATGTTCTTGATTAAACAAAATTAAAACTTTAGATACCAAGAGTGAGGAGAAAAGGCACATTGGAAGAGAGAGAAAGCTGACCGTTGGTCATGTTCGAGGGATACAAAAAATCCTCGGTGTTAAAGAGTTGCCTTTCATGAAAGCAATTCTATGGAGATGTTTTTCAACCCTTCTCTTGTTAGAAAAAGTACACTTGACTTTGCGTGTTCGGCCTGTTTTTTTATTGGATTTTCTATTCAGATCCATTAAAATAGATAAATTATAAATTTATTTGGTATGTTAAATTCAATATCATTTTTGTCTTCATTTATTATTAATGATTGCAAATGACCAGCTTACTGTTCCGGACAGGTGGTAGCCGGAGCTATCCTGGGATGCATTGTAGGCTACCTGACGAGAGGTACGAATTAGCAGCATACTGTGTAACCTTCATTTATCATTCAGCGGCCCGCAGCAGTTCCAGCAAAGAAGAATTGGAAAAGCTGTTGTATATTTTAGTCCCAGTTGATGGGGGTGATGCCTGGATTATTGGAATTCTATGGATTTTGTAATCTGTATAAAAGTATTTTCATGAAAGAACAATGCTTCCAGAATAAATTTAGTACACAGATTTTATAAAACAGTAAACCTGTGTAGGTTTTCGTTGCATGCAATGTTATAAAACAAGGTTAAAGTTCACAAATTTTTAATAAAGTTTGAAACCAAATCCTAGGATGCATGCTAAACATAGAATAGAATAGAATAGAATATTCAAGGCTGTACTTGAATAAATAAATATTTATACTAACAAATACAAAAGTAGTAGAGAATTAATTATGGTAATTATCAGAATTTTATTATTTTTCCTTAATTATCCACCATAAATGGATAAAACCCTGATAGTTTTTTTTACCTTAGAAGCCATACACTTTTACTTAAAAGATAAAACATCATTTTAGGAAATAGAAAGAAAGTTACTGTTCAAATTGTTTATTTGCTGGGTGGTAAAAAACAATTTTTTAGCTCATAAAAAAATATTTTCTTTTGGGCCCAAATTTTTTTTATAGGAAATCCAAACTCAAAATAAACAAGCAAAAATATTTTTTTATGAGCTAAAAAATTATTTGACAGCAGATTAAACTTTAAAGCTCAAGTCCTAGATCATATCTAGCTAAGCTGAGCCAAACGTTCAATGCTCACTTCCCCCGCAAAATAGTTATATGGACTGAAATATTAAAAGAAAAATTGAAAATGCATTCATTTTTTATACAATAGAATCCAAATAATTCACACTAAAAAATAACCATTTGGGCTAAACATGCAAACTCCATATGTAGTTCAAGACTCGTTTGACCTCACAAAATAAAAAGATAGCAAGAAATTATATAAACCTATTTCTTTATCGTGTCTGTATAAATTATCCTGGTGGGATGTGCATTTCATATATGAATCATGTGTAACATGCTTACCCTCTTTTCCATTTTTTTTTTTTTTTTTTTTTTTGGTGATCACGAGTCATGAGAAAGTAATGAAATCCCTTTTTTTTGTTTGTTTTAGGTGTGCCAAACGGCTCACTTATAATAATTAATTGCCATTAATCTTCTTATAGTTTCATTCTGATAAATTTACGGAAAACGTTAGAACTCCCTACACAATTCTGCCTTCTTTCCATGGAGTTTCAACTTTCTTGCTATTAAATAAATATTTCTCCCTCTACTTCAAAGTTCACACTTAAATCACTCTCTCTTTATGATCTGTTTTTTTGTCTAAATTCACAAAATGTGTAAGGATTTTCATGGTGGAAGCCATGAAATGATGAAAAAAATGAAATCATCAAAGCCACAGCATCTCCTTTGGTTTGGCTTCAAGATAGTGATTGCCCTCTGTTTCTCGTCATATTTTGTTTTTGCTTATCTCAATCTTCACTCTCAGGTCAAGCTTCCTTCCCTGCATCCTCCTGTTTTTCACGCGTCTCCCTCCTCAAGGTCTCGTCATTTTGAAGGCACCCCAAAAATTGCTTTTCTGTTTCTTGCTCGGCGGGACCTCCCACTGGATTTTCTGTGGGATTCCTTCTTCAAGGTTTGTAACAGAGGAGGGAAAAATGAAATTGCATTTATTCATAAGAAAATAAAATGAAATGGGATATGTATTTTTGGAAATAATTTTGATGGGTATTTCAGAATGTCGATGCAGCAAAGTTTTCAATCTATATTCATTCCACACCTGGTTTTCTCTTCAATGAAACAACAACAAGGTCTGCGTTTTTTCATGGCCAGCAATTAAACTATAGTATTCAGGTACTCATTCAATTCAATTTATTATTATTATTATTATTATTTTGGTTTTATTTCCAGTCATGTTTCCTCCTCAGGATTTTCAAAAAAAAAGCAGCTTCGAAATTATGATTCACGCAATAGTTTTGTTATAGGTGATATGGGGAGAATCCAGCATGATAGAAGCAGAGAAGCTGTTACTTCTAGCAGCTCTCTATGATCCTGCCAATCAAAGATTTGTTCTCCTTTCAGACAGGTGCGTGCATTTTGATGGGCTGGAAATAGAATAATATAAATAATATTTTGAGATCTTATCTAACAGCTTAAGTTTTTAGATGAGATAGTTCCTTGATATGGTATTAGAACTTTATTGACCCAGCGTTCATGAGTTCAAATCTTATCATCTCTATTCTATTTGATAAAAATTAAGCATAGGGTAGTATAAACATGTGCAAATTTCAAGCCCAAAATTTTTTCACTTGAGAGGGTGTGTTACAGAATAATATAAATTATATTCTGATACCTCACCTAACAGCCTAAATTTTTATATGAGATGATTGTTAACGATTTCTCATGAATATTTACAAAACTTTAACACAAATATGCTTCTCATTTACGTTTGTTTTGCAGCTGTGTTCCTTTGTACAGCTTCAGCTATTTATATAGCTATTTAATGTCTTCTTCAAAAAGCTTTGTCGATAGGTGGGTGTGCTGAAAAAAACTTCAGATGCGAATTTTATTAATTTTTCTTCGTAAAAATTGTCTGTTCATGAACGAGGTATCTGTGTAGCTGTAATTTCCAACACATAATCAGTGGAGTTGAGTTTCTGATCTGTGTTTTTCTAGCTTCATTGATGTGGAAGAAGATCGTTATAATCCCAGGATGTCGCCTATTATACGAAGGGACAAATGGCGAAAAGGATCTCAGGTTCTTCTTTCTATATTAATTCTTTAAATGCTATTATTATTATTATTATTATTATTATTATTAATTCTAAAATTTGTAACTTATTTATTTGATGCGTTGATTGCAGTGGATCTCTTTGGTTAGAAGACATGCAAAAATTGTGGCTGAAGATTATTTTGTTTTTCCTATATTCAAGGAATTTTGCAAGGTATATAATTAAGGAGGTGTTGCTTTTCATCGCCTTTTATTGTAGTTTTTTTTTTTTAATTTAATTAGATATGAAGTTTTTATTTATTCTTATAAAGAAGATGATGGTGAAAAACTTGTTTGTTTTTGCATTTCAAAAATATATTTTTTATTCTTCTATTAATTGAAATAAATTATTTTTGATATTTTTATATCCTGTTGATATTAAAAATAAATTTTAAAATTATTTTAATATATTTTTAAATAAAAAATATTTTCAAAAACAACCAAACAGTTTTAACCGTAACGTATCAAATTTATAATCTATTTTTAGTATACTTAAATGGCTATTTTCTGATACTTTAACTTCTTCCAGCGATGGCCTCCAAAGGATGTAGATAATAGAAAGGAGATTCATCAAATATTTGTAAGTGATTTTGCAATTTCTAAGTTCATACCAGAGAAGAAAACGCAGCGTATTAACATAAGTAAACAAAAATATGATGTTTTTCTTTTTTCTTTTTTTAAATAATTAATTGATTGTCTTAGTTCATGCATGCATAGGACGTAGCACAATATTTTCTGCAAACCTTGCTGCGGATTTTTAAAAAGCATCGCAACTGTATTCCAGACGAACATTATGTGCAGACATTACTTTCTGTAAGCAACCCATGATTATGTCTTGTTCTTGATTAATTATCTCATTTCTAATTACATTTTTATAATATATATTATATTAAAAAAATTAATTTTGTTTTTATGATATGCTCTAATAAGATGAATGGGCTGGAAGATGATCTTGAAAGAAGAACATTGACCTATACCAAGTGGAATCACTCTATTATAAAGGCGCAAACGTCATGGCACCCTCTAACTTTCCATTACGATGATGTCACTGCTATAAAAATCAGAGAAATAAAAGTAAGAGTCTATTTATTTATTTATTTATGTGTTTCTAAAGTATTTTTTTTAAATAAATTCATTTATTTTTTATTTGTTTCCAATTAATATTTGCAGATATTTTTATAATGTTTGGATATGATGGTGTTGAAAATAAATTTATAAAAATTAAAAAAAAATCATTATTCTTCATATAAATCTACTTTTTAGCTATATGAATTAATTATTAGCTCATAGGTTCACTCATTAAGGGTTTGTTTGAGAGTATGGTTGAGGTTGCTTATGAAAATGTTTCATTCAGAAATATATCAAAATAATATTTTTATTTATTTTTAAAAATTATTTTTGATATCAGCACATGAAAAATGATCTAAAAACACCTAGGTGAATTGTTTTATATAGCCATGTATACTATACTATCTTCTCATTATGGTTTCCACCATGTTTTTCTATCTCTTTTTTGGTTAATTTAGACAAAAATAACTCTAGCTTCATGGTATGTTTAATGAATATTCACTCCTTTTTTGTAATATATATTGATTTTATCTAATTAATTATCTCTTTAATCAATATTTACTATTTTTCTTTTTATCCAATCACAGGCTATCAACTCCATATCTCGTAAACAAGGAAATCGAAGTGAGAATTGCCATGTGAACAACATACAGAAACCTTGTTTTTTGTTCGCTAGAAAATTCACACAGAGAGCAGCTTCACACCTCTTGACCCAAGACTTGGTTGATTTTTCATAAAAACATACCACCATGCATTAACAACTCCTTTGCTAGTGCTAATTTGTCTATAGAAATAGTTTGTGGTGTAGAGAATTTGTTTGATATAGCCCTAAAGTGGTATGATTTATGAATTCCTTTTTATGTTGCTTCATACATGTTCATGATCCACATGATAAATCTTTTAATTTAGTTACCGTAATTATTTCATATGAATTTATTATGATAACAACGGTACAGAAATCAAATTATTAATATGTTAAATGCTTTTTTTTATTTAATAAGAGATTTGATAGCTTAACTCTAATTAAAACCCATCTCTTTTAGACAATACACACTCACAATTTTATTTTCCTACATACTTAGACAATTTTTTATTTTCATCATACATTATAAAAAAAAAAAAATGATAACATTGTTTTAAATGTTAGAGTATAATATAAATTGTATCCCAAAGCATCACCAAAAACTTAATCTTTTGGTTTGAGATTTTTCTTTGACTAAATATCATGTTTTCATTCATCAAATGATTGTGAGTTTGATTTTCACCAATATATTCTTTCAATTAATTAAAATTAATTGAGGATTTATGCACCTTCAAAACCAATAAAGTAAAAAAATCAAGTAATTGCAAGAACAAGAAAAATTGAACCGAGAAAAAAAAACATTTCAAAAACTTCAAAAGATTTTTGGATCGGATTAGGGCTAGTTCTAAAAAGCTGAAAACTATCCAAATCAAACCACACAAGTCCCAACTGTACTATAAAAGCAACTTTTTCTTATCCCTAAGTTGTTTTCTCCCTTCCACCACTCTCCACCCCTAAGAAGAAAAAATACAATGTTTTGCCTTTATAACTTATTTTATTGAATGAAAAGCTACAACTTTATACAAGTAAGGTCTTATGATTTTGCATGTTTATTATATCTTTGAATTCCAAGAATTTTGCAAATCCATATCATTGAATTTCTTAACACTCCTTCTCAAGTTAAAAGAGTGAATATCAAAAACTCCCAACCAGCATATCATAGTTGAGAAAGCTTCGCTTCTTAATGATTTGGTGAAAACATCTACAAGTTAGTTTGCTTAAGTGATATATTTGGTTTGTCACAAATAAAATGACAATCCATCTCTCTCTCTCTCTCTCTCTCTCTCCCTCTCTCTCTCTCTCTCTCTATATATATATATATATATGATTCTTTCATTAAAAATATGATTGGTTATTATATGTAAGGCTCGCTTTGTTATCAAAATATAACAATGTTGCCTTGGTATGCAATATTTGCAAATCTTTCAGCAATGAATGTGGCTAAGATAATTCATAGCATGTAACTTTCATGGTTTTGTGTTATATTTCTAATAAGGAGAGATACACTTTTCTTTCATTTTGTCCACAAGCAAATAAAATAGCATATGCTGACCTGGCTGTGAATATAATACCATAGCACCAAGAAGAGGAGAAGGTTTCATGAGGCCATGGCAGATCTTTTACACAGACTGGACATTTCCCTGAGATTGGGTATGGGATTTGGCAGCCCCATCTTTCCATCCTCTTTGACGCGCCCTTAGCTCCCACATTGATGTCAATTTCTTTTGTTCTGCTAGTGTGCCTTCTGCTTTCTCCCTTGCTCCTTCACAGGTTTCCATCCCAGAATTGCATTTGTCAGCTTCCTTTTGATATTGGGATGCAATCTTCTTAGCCTCAAGCAGAGCAATATCGGCCCGCCGCTGATTCTCTAGCGCATCAGTTTCCCGCAGCTGCAATTCCTCTTTCAGTAGCTCAGCAAAATTCTTCTCAGCATCTTCACTCACCTCTGGGTCATGCTTCGCGCAATCTGCATAATATATGCCAGGCAGAATGAGATACCATGACAAAATGGCTCAATCATATCATTCACATAACATTTTGAGGGTTAATACTGAATACCAAACATAAAGCCCATAATGAAGTTTGAAAAGAGAATTATTTTGAAATACACATACATATGTGCATTGCACTCGAAGTTAAACCGAAAAACCAAGCTCCATTAATTGTTTTGAAGTTTCTTTCAAGTATGCAGATAATTAAACAAGTAAACTACCCTCAATTTCTTAATTGACAGATGGTCACTCTTATATTAATAAGAGCCAGGTGGTCATTTTATGTGATTGACAGATAACAGGAATTTTGTTATTCTTTTTCTTAGCATAGCTATAATACCCTCAACACTTTCCAGTTTCCATAAAATGCATGAAAATAAATGCACAAAGAAAAGTGTTAGAGAAGGATGCATGAATGTTTGAAAGGAACAGCATAGATGATAAATCCTGAATTTCCTCACAGGGTTTTGACATTGTTGCATGACTTAGGGATAGTTTAAGGATCACAGATGGTCATGCCTCTACAAACAAGCTGGCAAGGCTTAAGGAGAAAGATGAGCAACCAATCAAAAGAAAAGCCTGTTAGGTTTAACAGCCTCTAATTAGAAGACAGTTATCATGTCACTTAGGAAAAGAAACAACCGCACAGAAGCTTAAATATTTTAGCTTAACACACTTCTCTGCCTTCTTAATGTGACTACCAATGAAGTTTTAGGAAAAGAAAAGAGAGAAACACAAATACCTCTTTTATAGTAAAAGACAGTTTGATTGAAACAACAAAGAAAATACGAGTGAGATTTTGACATGTGAAGCAATATTATCATTTGCAGCATGTGCCATCTTAACAGCAAATTGATTTTTGAAAATGGGTCAACAAATAAGAAAATATGTAGTGGAAAAACAGCTTAAATTGCCGCAATAATTGGAAAAATCGCATTCACTGAACTAGACAAAAAAAATTATTCTAACCATATTTTGGGGAAAATGAGAACCTGATGAAATGATTGCAGAGCGAAAATAAAATAGAAAAGGTGTCAACTGTGGCTTAGTAATGTTTATCCATTTCCCCATTGAATGAGGGAAATATGTCAGAAATCATCCTTTGATAATAATATATATATAGTTCAAACTTTGATAATTAAGTTTCTGGCTAATTTCAGAAGTCATGGGACAGCCTCTGCATTTAAGTGAAAATTCCCCGTCACTTAAAAATATAGATCATACTTCAACAGAAAACAAGCTATTAAATGCAAGTAAACTGTAGCTTGCCTTCTCATGCACATGCATATAAAACCAAGAAAAAGGAAAGTGCTTAAGCTGTTCAGTTTTGAAATTACAAATGATCTCCCACTCAAATAAAGTTAATTCGTGACAGATTAACTAACCTGTGAAGGATGCATTGCTCAATCCTGCAGAAAATGGACAACGAATTGAAGTGAGTATAAACATGATAAAGATGTGACTTGTCAAATACACCGGCACAAAATTCAAACTGACATAATTGACCTGGAAACCAATATACTCATGCAAATAATTCAGTGAGAGTGACAAGTAGGCAGATTATGTATGAAGCTACAGCAATACAATTTTGGTATTCTACATCAAAAACAAGGTCAAAAGACAAAGAACAAGTACACAAATGAACGCACACAAACAACAGGTGTGACTTGTCTCAATAATGTTTCACATCCCAACATAGATGACCCAGAAAGTTCAGGGCTTTTCATGTTATAACTAATGATTATCACATTTATATCTAAACTATCAGATAAATGTCTCACATGCTATTGGAGAATACATTAATATGTTCAAGAAAATGCTGCATGGGGCAACCTTTTCTTGAGCAGAAAGTTCATGGCCTTTCATGTTATAACAGTATTATGATTATCACATTTATATCTAAACTATCAGATAAATGTCTCACATGAGCTATAAAAGGGTTTTGATCCAAGTTAAGAAAACCAGAAAGGTTTGAGGTATTCAAAAATTCTTGAAGAAAAACAAGAAATAGTTTCGATTGAATAACAAAGCAAGAGATAAATATTGTTGATTAGCGTTTTGAGCTACCGAGAATAAAAAATTTCAAGTTATCATATCCATTTAAGCAATTGTACTAACCAGTTCTTTCAGACCGTCCAAAGGCACTCGGCATAGCCAAGCAAGGAAAAAATCACAGGAAGAGCAAGTACACGGATAACCAGGACAGGAGCCACAGCCAAATGCGTTTCTCAACAGAAAATCATCTAAATTGCTTCACTAACTGATTCAAAATGTCTCTACATAGCTTAGAGCAGCAAATTTAACCATGGTCTTCACCTAATAAAATCTTAAAAGAACCATCTCAACCCAAAATATTAAACTATTGGATGAGGCTCCAAAAACTGTTTTATATTAAACTCTAACACACTCGCCCCTCAAGTGAAAGCTACATAAGGATTGATGCTTGACACTTCGAGACACTGTTTAGTTCGAGAATCCAAAACACAGGACCAGCATCCACATGAACATGAAGTTTGGATTTCAATGTAAAATGCTTGAAGATGTCTGTCTAGCATGGATCCGGATCTAACTATAACTAGGTTCCCAACAAGTACAACTAAAACCCAGAATTGTCTGAACATGATAAAAAGTGCGTACCTCAGATTTCTGCAAAAAGCTGTCTGATTTGCCATTACAGTAGAAGTGATGGAGGGAGTAAAGAAAGAAACTATATAAAGATAGAGGTAGCGATAGATCTATTAACCTTGAGGAATGGAGAGGAGAGGCTGAGAAGAGCAATCACAGACACAAGGAGAGCAAACTGGAGAAGATCGAGCAACAGCAACAAACCCCTCTTTCAAGTGCCAGTAAAGTGGTGGCCCCAGAATGTATCCTGCTATACACACCGCTATTAACCCCAGCCCCACCTTCACCGCCGCCACTTGCTGCTGCTTCGTTGCCATTCCTTATCAATCTGTTATAAGATTTCCTTCTCCAGAAATTACAATTGATTACTTATGCTTTCTTCTACTACAAGATTTTCTTGAGATCTAAAGAACACTGTTCAGTAAATTTATTTGGAAAAGGGGGAAAAATGACAACTGGTATGGAATGCAGGTGTCGTTGAATCCTATTGACTTTCTGTCTCCAAAAACCCTTTCTTGAGTCGGCTTCTACTGCTAGTAGTCGGTGATGTTAACTTCTTTTTAAAAAATAGTCTTTTTTCCTGTCTACCATTTGTTTCTTCCATCGTTTCAAGAGTTTTAGATTTTTTTTAACTGTAGTTTGATTGTTTTTAAAATTATTTTTTATTTAAATATATATTAAAATAATATTTTTTTAATTCTTTAAAATTAATATATCTAAACAATAAAACAACATAAATAGATTAAAAAATTTAAAACTTAAATTAAGTTTTAAATTATCTTATTTTGCCCTTTTTTCTGCTTACCACTTTTGAAAAGAAAAAAGAAGACAATATTTACTCAAAATTTATGTGATCAGTCTATATATAGATAGATAGATAGATAGATAGATAAATATGATAAAAATTATTGTAGTTGTTCTCCTAAAAAACAATGTAGATTTTAACTGTATTTTTTTAATTAATTTTCATCATTTTATGTGTTATTTTTATATTTTATGAGTTGATAGTTTATTTTATTTGCAAAATCTTTAGTGAAGTTCTTTAGATATTTTTTACATGGTTATATTGATTTTCTAGTTCATTGTATGTTCACATCAGATTCTTTTTTTAATGAATTAATTTACATGCATATAAAAAAAATACAATTATTTTGAAGTTGAGATAATCTTTTAATTGAAATGGTGAAGAACATAATGTTAAAGTTTATAAAGTATTAGAGAAATGAAAATAAATCAATTTTTTTTATTGTATGTAACTCTCATTTTAGATCCATTTTTCAAGTTGCAAAATATAAAATTGTATTATGGTGACTTGTATGATGACGACAAAGTATAATGACTAACAAAAAAAGTGAAAGATACCTAGTGAGTTTTTATGATTTTTATATTGAAAGCTAATAAAGTGAAGATGATATTAGACATGAAGATAAATGAGGAAGATAGTTTAGAGAGTATAAATGAGATTGAGAGATATTTGATTAACGGTTACGAGAATATTAATGATGATAAGTTGGATATTCTAGGTCAGTGAAAGCACAATGCTTCAAAATACAAGATCTTTTGAAGGTCTCATAACATGTGTGCTAACTATTCCTGTATTGATAATGATTTTCGAATCAAACTTTAATATATGCACTTATATATTCAATCAATTTCATATTTTTTTAATCTCCTATAACAGTTGAAACACTTGTTTATTATCAAAATTGGTTGCATTAATTGGTATTAAACCTTGATGGATGATAATGAAACCTACAAAAACCTTGAATCAAGTAACTTTCTTATAAACTTAAACTTTTTATTTTATTATTTATTTATTAACATATTTTCAATCTAACATGGCCGACTTGTTATTTTGTAGAATTTGGCGAAAGTTGCACATGTCTTGATAATTAGTTGCACATATGATGGGCCTGAGGCCATAACACCAGCTTAAACGATGCGTTTTGAAGCCGAAAGGAGCTCGGGAAAATGTTTGTTCAAAAGAAGCCCGCAGATCCACGAAAACTTATCGTCTTCTTCATCATCGAAGTAAAAAAAAAAAGAATCAAAGATCTCCACAAGAACGAAGACAGACAGTGCTGCTGCTGACAATGGCGTTCGAGATTCCGGAAGATGACATAAGGGAGCTGCAGATCTCTCTGCGTAAAGAGGCGGGTCTCACTTCTTACAACCTAGAAGAAAATGATTGGCTTCCCGATTTGGCCTCCCTCAATGACTCCTCAATTTCCGACATTGACCCCTCCCCACCTTACCTTCGATGCAAGAACTGCAGAGGAAGGCTCCTCAGAGGTGTAAATTCCACAATTTGTGTCTTCTGTGGGAGACAGCACAATCAGGATATCCCTCCTGACCCAATCAAGTTCATGTCTACTTTCGGTTCCCGTTGGTTTCTTCAATCTCTTCACTTAGATGGATCGGTCAGTCCTCTCTTTGTTTTGTCAATTACTTTATTGCCCACTTGTTTTTCAGAGAAAAAAAGGAAATGAAAGATAAAGAAAACAGCTCCAAGCTGATAACTTTATGATATTTTCTTAATCATAAACGATTAGAATTCGAGGGTTAATGGGAATGAATTTTAGCTAGTATTTTTGTGAGCTTAAGTGATGCTATGGCCTTTCCTTTGGATGTGTTGCCAGCAGGAAACTTTTCTGTTTTGTAGAAAATTATTTTTTGGTAAATGTGGGCTTGCTGTTTGCAGGAGATTGTAGGATCGATAATCGAAGCGAAGGAATTAAACAGAAGACAGAGCACTTCTCGAAACGAGTTTCCCTTGTCTGAACTCTTAGATTTGGAAATAAGATGGCCCTCTGAGTCCGAGAGACCAGAAACTAGCGTTGCAGACAAGACTCCTGCTCAAAATTTGAGTACTTTAAATTTGGGTGGAGTTGATCTTAACAACTTTTTTGGTGAACCCAAGGTAGACTCTGTTCCTGCTTTATCTCAAGAACAGCTCACGCTGAACAAACAAATGGATGCTACAGGAGGTAATGCAGTTCATGGTCATGAAAATCTTAGCTTGTTTGAGAATGTTCAGCCTTCTGAGACAATTGGAGGGTCTGACAAAGATGTAAGTGGTGACTGGTCTTCTGGTTGGGAAGCTGAGTTTCAATCTGCTAGTTCTGGAACCCAGCATCGGGAATCCAAGACTTCGGTTCCTTTTGTGAGTTCTTCCTCAGTTGATCTTTCTGCCCATATGGACTCTGTCTTTGGTCCTGCTAAAGACGTATCTGAAGGGAAAGCGAATGAGAATGCAACTTCCTCTGCATCCAGCTCTTTTAAGGATGATCTATGGAGTATTCCCGGCAATGGGGTAGCTGGCCAGGATGTGCTATTTAAACTTGACATAAATGATGAAGGTGGTGGAAGAAGGGGGACCACAAATAATTCTTCTATGATGAATGTTGATTTGATTCAAGACAATCAGTGGCAAACCGCCACCACCACCACTACCACCACCACCACCACCAGCAAGTCAGATGAGAATAAAACCAATGATGAAAATGACGATTCATTTGATGCTTGGAATGATTTTACTGGCCCGAGTGTACAAATGCCTTCAAACAATTCCTTGGAACAAGATGCTAATCACATGTTGCCGTATGTGGATCAGGCATCTGAAATAAACTTGTTTGGCGGAAGTAGTATTTCACAGGATGTTGATTTTGGTAGCTTTTCCCAGCCGGATTTCTTTTCAGGAGCATTAAACAATCAAAATGGCTCTTCAGAAGTGAATGTCATGCAGACAGAAACTTATGTTTCAGATAAGTAAGTACAATGTTCAACTTCCTCTCAACTTAACTCATCAAAGCCTTTATAACTTTTGTCAAGGCGTCCAAAACTTAGGCTGCTATGTCGGAGTCTTGAAAACAATAGTAAATGCAAAAATTCAGTAGGGTGGGACCGTTCCAAACTTTCCCTTCAAAGCTTCAACTTCAGTTGATGGGACTGTTCCAAAGTTTCGCTTCAAAGCTCCAACTTCATTTGGTGGGACTGTAACTGGTTGAGGATTTTTAGAGTCCGATTTGGTGTTTTATTTTTCTATTTATCCATCCGAAGGCTAATGAGCATAGTGTGTGAATCCCATTTAATGGTGTGTAGCAATTGGTTTTTTTTATTGCTCGTTACATTTTCCTTATCATGCTGTGTCACACTGTTGCTGTGATCTTCTTTCTGATGAAATAATATAATTGGAGAGTGCAAAAGAAATACAAATTTGGAAGGTACACATTCCCTTGTTTGAAAGAAAATTCAATCCCTTGGTCTTACCTCATTACTGAAGTCTTCCACAAGAGGTTACCTATAGCCAGTTAAAGAAGGCAGAAAAGAAAAATAAGAAGAATAGGGATTCTATTCAGTAGGTTAATTTTCTTTCTAGCATGGAAGATCCTAAGTGGGATTTTCAATGTTTAGTTTGGTCCTATTTAGTACAGAATATCCTATTGTGTATATTCCCTAAACAGAAGATATTGCTTAGGGTCAGGTCGGTTTGAGAGAGCAATATTGTTAACTAATTGATTTCTTGATGTATTTCACTTTAAAATTTTCATCCATGATCTCTATTATTATTGTTGGATTGGTTGTACGTTGCTGTGCAATATGCTTTAGTGATGTTGCTCTTTTGCTTCTAGGAAAATAATTGTGGATGGGAACTTGGATAGGAGTAGGCAATCTTTTGAGAAGAGGTGTTTGATTAGACATGGTTGTAGATAGTCGGTTTGGACTAGTGGTCATGTGAAATTCTATTGAGGTGGAGTTAGATGCATGGAGAGTATATTTACAAGGATATCGGAGCTTTGAATCAAGCTATTTCTGGTATTGTGAGGTAAAGCAAGTGTCTGAGGGACATGAGTCTTCATTTCCTCGTTCAAAGTTTATTTGGGGTGAGACTGCTGGCATACAATACACTATTTTGTTAAGAAGGCAGACTTCAGTGGTGCTCCACACCCTTGTCATTTCTAATATGGTTTGCATTTTTACTGATCAAATGAGAACTGTGGGTGGTAAGGGAGAGAAACATACCTATAGAGTGAAGAAGTTATGTGAAAAGCAAATGATTTTGCTAAAGTTTGGGTTCAATGTAAATTACTTGGATGTGTACATGGTGTTTCTACGCGAGGAATATTATGTTGAAGTTTCTGGAGTTTAAATCTTTTAATTGTAAATTAAAACCAAGAAAGACTTTTTATTGTAAGAGTGCATTCTCTGCTCTATATGGAATCATATCTGATTGTCCGTCTTGATTTTCAATAGAGTCGACTACATGGATGAACTTTTACCAACTTTTGCAAGACATCTCTCATGGGTTCTCTTTAGAGACTAGTCTGGACTCCCCTGGCTGCTTGAAGTAGTTTTCCTTTTGGTAGTATAGTATTACCCTAACCTGAAATCTTCAGCCTAGATGATACTGGCTCCATCTTGGGACCGACCTCTTTCTTCTTATGGTTGTTTTTAGAGCTTCTGATCATAATTGCTGAACAAAACAACTGTTATTGTATTTTCTGTTGAATGTTTCAGGGTTGATAGTTTGAATCAAGATGATGGGAACACTGAAGATCTTAAGAAAGGTGAAAATACGAGATCCAAGGCTGACGAAGCAGAGATGCTCATGTCGCAGATGCATGATCTCTCATTTATGCTGGAAAGCAATCTATCAGTGCCACAAAAGATAGAATCATTTAGTTCATCTTCTAAAGATTAAACTTCCTGCTGTTGACTCTCTTGAATTTCCAAGCTATAACTTGGTTTGTTTGATGTGATCTCCAGTTTTGAATGGTCCATAGCTGCAGTAATCTTCCTTTTCAAGAGGCCGGAGCCATTTTATTTGACAGCTCCATTCTGTCTACATAATAATGACCACAGATAGGCGTTTGTGAAATGCCAATATTTTGCCAATTTTTTTTTTCTTATTGTGAGAATCAATCCTACTATTTCTTGAAGAAATGACTTTTTGTCAAGTAAGCTGTGTTTTTCTTGTGACAGCTCACACTATACTTTCTGGATAGTTGTTCTTTTAATCATTTTCAAAACTTGCATGAACTCGAGTTTTCTGTACTCAATATGCTCGGGATCGATTTCTCTTTTTCAACTTTTCCAGTAGCATCGTTAATTTATAGCTGGCAACTATGTCTTTCCACTATAATTTTGCGTTGTCATCATCTTTCCAGAGAATATTTTCTCAAATATGTCAGCTTCATCGATATCAGAACACAAACATATGATAAAATCCCAGAAGCCAAAAGTATGCTGCAGAATGCTGGAACACAGTTGACGCAACTAAATTGAATTATGAAACTCTGTTTTTGACAATTCGTTTCCCACCTCCATGCAGCAGAGGCGAAAAGGAAATGCTTCAGATTCTAGAAGTGAGGTAATGATATTTGGGCCATCAACCAGCAGATACAAAAGGAGTCATAACCAGCCGAGGCCGAGAAAGTTTTGAAATTAAGATAAAAATATTTATAAAGATAAATCAATCATATAATGAACATAAATGAATCATCATATAATCATATTTATTTAATCATATGATAACAAGAATAAATACCCATATAATGAACATAAATCAATCATAAATTAAATAATAAGATGTTTATTTGAGATTACAATGACCTTATAAAAAAGAAAATAAAAGTATATTCAAAATCAAGCAAATGTTAAAGAACAAGATTGATTTTGCGTCCATATTGGAAATAAGTATACTATCGAAGATCATCAGCAGAAGTCATTAGACTTGACCCTTCGATGCACTCTTGACCAAGTAAACAAAAGATAATGACAGAAGAGATGACTTGCAGATCGTGGATACAGGAATCCCATATTTTCCCTTGCCAAACAGCCCCTTAGCAAATGGCCAGAAGCATATGACAACCAATACGCTACACACTATCTCTCCCAAACCTGAGGCATCGTTGACGGACGGTGATTGCATGCCGCCAAAGCCCACGACGAACGCCGTCAATTGCAGCAGCAGAATGGTCGTCCCAGGCATGAATAGTGGTGAAGCATCGAAGGTGAACCTGCCTTCATCGCCGCCATTGTTTGAAGATTGTTCTTTTTGTGTGACTTCAAAAACTGTCCCTGAAACTCTTAAAATCTTCAAGAACACACTTATAGCTCCAAACAACCATGGATTTGTTGCATTTATTCTTCCCATCCTCAGGTTATTCCACCATGCACGGATCGACAATCCAATTTCAAGGTACTCCGACAGACTGTAAATGAGATAGCTCAAGAAAAGGGCCACAGGGATACATATGGCTGGCTCATTTACCTGCGTTCACCCATTTCCAGGTCTTAGAAGAAACAACGCGAGGTTGAAGTTCATGGAAAGAACGTAAAATTAAGGGAGGATCTAGGTTTTCTGCTCACCTTGGGCAGGAAACTGGAGTTGGTGATGATGCAATACGCCGGCAACAAAGCATAGCAGAGCTCAGGAATAGAGCGTAACCCCCAGATAAGGATCCAGAGATAGGCCAAACACTGCCTAAATTGAAGTCTGGCAGTAAGGGTGGCAACAATGGGGTTTTTCTCGCTGATCAATATCTCAAGCAAACCAGTTGCCCACCTCTTTTGTTGGGTCATCGCGATTGGTCCCGCGCGTGGAACACACCCCAAAAAGGCTCGAGGATCTGGCGTGCAAATTACAGACCTCCAACCCCTTGAATGGATTAGTAATCCGGTGAGGACGTCTTCTGTTGCGGATCCGTATTGCCAACCCACCTGAGATAAAACTTGCCCCGATCGATCATCAAGGAGGTGATAAAATTTTCCATAATTTGCTGACCACACTAACAACTAATCATTTAAATTATTGGTTTTATATATGTTATTAGAGGTAATCAATATATCATTAACATATAATAATAAATACATAATTGAATCATTTTAAAGGTTTTTAAAATACATACAACTATTATAGTCACTCATAAAGTAATCATAACCAAGTATAAATAAAAGTACCAAACCCTTTATACCACTTCTTTGTTGACTACTTCAAGTCACGAAAGATCTTCCTTATCTTAAGTAATGAAACACTCTAATTTTTTTTATTATTATTAACATGAACCCACAATTTAATCCTAATCATTGATCTGAATTCAAATAAAACGGGAGAAAGTTTAGCAATCAAACCCTAATTGGCGTTCATACTAACCTCTTTACCCCAGCTAGTACCATACTCGTAGCCGCAACCAGCGACTTGATTTGCTGCCTCGGTCAAGTTTGGAATAATTTTAGGACTCGTATTTGCCTTGCCTTGTAATGCATGAGCAGCAGATCTGATGAGCTCCTTTGAATTGCCAAATATTTTTAGCTGCTCCTTCTCATTTAAATCACCTTTTTTAGGGAAAAAAAAAGAGGAAATTTGTTACACAAACACGAGAAGAGAGGATGCGGTGATAGTTGCAAGAGGAGAGAAAAAAAAAAAACTAAATTACCATGAACAGGAGTGAGACTCTTTGCTTGAATTCCTATATCATGGGGGCATGCACCATAAATGACTTTTCTCCTGTGAAAACATCCTGTCCCCCCGTAGAAAGGTCCTTGAATTCCACCTATTCCGCTCCCAATATACTATTAAATAATTAAAATATAACCAAAAGAGCAAAATTAATTAGTAATTACTCTCTATATAATGAAATTAAATATAATATAGTGATGGTTTCTGCAGAATTTACATTTTTAAGCTGAGAGAGTTATTAATACAATAATAAAGTTTAGAGAAAATTCTTGCAATTCTAGTGCTTACTCTGTGCAAAACCTCGAACTGGTTACCAAATGGATCATGCTTTAATCCATCGTAGAAATATTGTGGGCACTGAACAAACCCACTTTCCCTTTCATTTCTGGAACCAAGCAGCAGACACATTGCATGGCAAACGATATTTGGATTGTTAACAAACATATCGCAGTCTAAGTTCAAGATGAATGGGGCATTCGTCATCAATCCAGAGACTCTGGTCTGTTCATCAGACAGCAACAAAATTCATCAAGCTCTAATCCCACGTATTAAACGATAAAGTTTATTAATAAGGTTAATTACATGCAGGGTTTTTTTTTATTATTATATATTCGAGGAAACCTCATCCCCGAAAGCACACTTTATAAATCTAGGTGAACGAGTAAAACACTGGTTGTCCCATATTCTTATAAGAGATGCACGTCCTGACTCAAACTCAAGGCCTATTGTGCAGATCTTTAACCCTTTACTATCATGGCACACCCAAAATTATAATCATGATGAGGGGTCCAAACTTCTGAGACGTTCTAGTTTTTCACATATATATGAATTAGAAAATTAACCAAGAGAGAAAAATCCAAAATTATCTAAGGGTGTAAATTCATTATTGTCTATATAATCCTCTTTCCCTTTTCATAATAACAATAATATATAAAGATTTATTCACTTAAGTGGATCAAGAATTTGAGTTAAGAGTTCGTGAAGCTGCTATATCTTTATTTATAAAAATAATATTTATTTTTTTACTTACGAGCACATTCATGGCACCTGCTTTATAATGATGTGGATGCTTTGGTCTCTTCTCTCTGGATATGTAAATCAAATGCGGCAACTCATCGGAAATGCCACCCTTATTCTCCCATACAACCTGCAAAACGTCTGTCGAAAATTAATGGCAAGCTCAAAATATTTGTGAAATTTTATAGAAAAAAAAATTAGAAGGCACCAAGAAATAAAAATAATTCTAATAACAATGAGGAGTGACTTAACCTTGATTATAGCTGGATGGTTTTTGCGCTCTATATTTGAGAAGGCAGCAAAATCACCACTTAGATTCCAGTCGATGGATTTTTTGTTTGCATCATTAATTTTGGAGGCAAGCTCCTCGTACTCATCCTGCCAATCAAACAGCACTAGTTTTTACCTTTCGTACGTAGTTAATACCTGTCCAATCACTTCAGTTTATTCTATTATCGTATCCACAATCAATTTAGAAAACATTAAATACATGTATACATAGTATATACGTATTTACACACATGTAGAGAGAGAGAGAGAGAGAGAGAGAGAGAGAGAGAGTAGAACTCTAAAAACAGTACCCAACCTAGATGTAAAATTTATGTGCATCCAACCATCTAGTAGGCAGTTAAGTAGTAAATAAAATTTTTTTCCTGTGTCGAGTCATATAATTGATAATATGATAATCACCGGAAACTTAAATAGTCATTAACTTTAGAGTCCGTGATTTATCGAGGTACACAAAACCTAACTTAGACATTAATATTATATATATATATATATATATATATATATATATGACGTACCTAATTATATCTATTTTGAATGTTATTTTTTAAAATATATTTTGTTCGGAAATGAAAACTTTTCAAGAGTACGTTGCGCAGAGAGTACATATACTCGAGCAAAAAAACAAAAAAAACCCTGACGCAAAGTTGACAAATTCCAGATAATTAATCGATCAGTTCCCGAGTTGAAGATTACCTTCATCATGTTGTATTCTTGCTGGAATTCCAAGGAGTTATCTAAAGGTACCTCCTCACTAGAAAAGTACCTAAAAGGAGCTCTATCTTGAATATCATGCTTCTTGCAGAAGGGAACCCAAAGCCTGGCAAACTTGGATGCTTCAACAAGAGAATAGTAGATGACAGGTGAGCAACCATCATCGGAGACATAGCAAGCTAGTTTACCGGCGGGATAGTCCACTGCCAGTAAGGATATGACAGTGTTTACAGTGAGTATCGGCGGTTCTAGCTCCGGGTCTGCTGTCGTCACAAACATATCCACCGGAGGCAGCTCTTGTATCCTGCAGGTAAATCATTTGACAGCAGCAAAGTTCAGAACGAGGAAGCGACCATTCAAGAGAATCAATTTATATTTTTGTTTACGCATGAAATCGAGTGTTACTTCTGTGAAAGGCGTTCCGGGTAAGTTCTGTACTCCACCGGATTCCATTTGGTACTGACAGTGAGAGCCCAGGTGAAGGTAAAGCATGACTCGCAGAGGAGAGCGAGAAGCCAGGCAAATCCATTGCTGCTGAAATGGAGGAGACGATAAACAAGGAGAGAGATGAGAAGAACGAAGATAGTCACATCGAAGGCTCTGTGTAGAGGGTTTTGAAGAGAAACTTTGTCGTATAAATTAGGAGGGGAGATTGCTTTCGCCATTGAAGATAGAGGTAGAGATAAGATTGTGGGCTCGTTGCGTTTTGGTATAATGTATGTAATATACACAGTGTACACACACAGATGTATACGGTGTTGATTATTTATTTATAAATTCCTTGCAGTTCTGACCATGAGTTTTAAATGTGGCATACAATTATTAGTTGTACTGTTTGAGATGAGTTCTGAGTTCTGATCAAAGTTGTCAATATCGTTCCAGTCGTTGTTTTGGTTTTTTGATTGGAACGGAAAGTTTCGGAGCGTTCCGGTGTACCGTTTCGGTGTTGTACTGTTGATATATAATTAATTATATATATATATATATATGAAAAAAATTAAAAAACAAAAAAACAAAATATAATTTTTATTTTTTATAAAATCAAAGTTGACGCAACATTTTTTTTTTATAATATATATATTTTTTTATTTTTTATTATATATATATATATATATATATATATATATATATATATATAAGCTACAAGCTGTGCCTGTAACTTGTAACGTTCCAGTGGACAAACAATTCATTTGTCCGGTGGACAAATCATTCATTTCTATCCCACATCGCTAGAATGTGGGATAGCTTTAGAGTCTGTAGCTTTAAAGCTTCAAACTCTATCCCACATCAGCCAAGAAGAATTTCAGCCAAAGAATTTTCTCTATAAATACAAATCAGGAATTCTCTTTATAGCAAGCTCACGGGTCTATTCTTAGGCTCAGTTCACCGGGTCTATTCTTAGGCTCAGTGAATTTTATGTATAAATAAAAAAAATTAAAATATTAATTTGATAAAAATAGTTAAAAAAATTTAGAAGAATATTTTTGGCCGAAACGGAATGCTCGGAATGATTCCGAGGCATTCCGGCCGGAATTTCCTGAACGGACCGGAATTAAAACCAAGATGAAAACGATGCCGTTTTGTCTCGGTTTTTTGAACGGAATGGTATGTTCCGCCCGTTCCGGCCGGAACGGAACGGAATTAATAACTATGGTTCTGACCATAACTTTTCTACTTCTTTTTCCGTCCAAACATGGCCTCTATGTTAACCGTTTGTACGGAAAAAAGCCTCCATAAACCGTTTTATGTTGATGGAATACCTTTTCAACTTAACAAGACATGTCTTAATTGATACAATGTATACCAAATTAATGTTATTGATAATGTCGTTGCAATAAATTTATTGAAATATTGAAAGTCAATTCTAGGTTGCTATAGGGTGGTTGCTATAGGGTGGCTGCTATAGGGTGGTTACTTGTTCTAGGTTGCTATAGGGTGGCTGCTACTATAGGTAGGGTGGTTACTTGTTCTAGGTTGTTTTCTTGTAGTTTACTCTTCCTTAAATCAAGGAGCTAATTGAGGAAAGAGGCTTGGTTAGTTGTGCCTCTTTCCCTATATATAATGTTAACCTGTAAATGAAAACATATGAAGAAATCATATTTCATCAAGATTTTCTACATGGTATCAGAGCGCGATTCCTCAACCTGTCTCTATATTTGTTTCTTCCTTTAGTGTGTCTTTGCTAAGATGGCAGATGACAATCCTTTTGCATCAGAGGCAGAAAGCTCGTCAGTTACAACTCCCTCTAATCTCCCTGAGATGGAGATCAACCCAAACCAACGGTTGAGCTCAATATTATTGAATGAATTCAACTATCTTCCTTGGTCGAGAGCAGTTACTCTTTCTCTTGGTGGAAGGTCTAAGCTCGGGTTTATCAATGGAAGCATCAAAGTCCCAGCATCAAAGGTCTAAGCTCGGGTTTATCAATGAATCTTGGTTATGTAAAGACCAACTGGTCATGTACTGGCTCCTCAACTCTATGGAGCGGAAAATTGCTGAAATATTCAGCTACTCTAAGTCCTCTCATCAACTATGGGAGACTATCAAGGAGATGTATGGGAATCAAAACAATGCTGCCCGTGTCTTTCAGCTCAAACAGGAAATTACAAACCTTCAACAAGAGGGTAAACCATCTGTTCAACTTCTTGGTGGTTTAAAAAACAAGTGGAATGAGCTCGAGGTGTATCGTCCATATACCACAGACGCAGTTGTGCTTCTGAAAAGAGTTGAAGAAGACACAATTTTTCAGTTATTATCGACCTTAGACTCAACATATGAAGATCTCCGCAGTCACATCCTCATGAACTCTGAGCTGCCATCCTTTACAAGTGTTTGTGCTACAATTCAACGAGAAGAGGTGCGAAGAAAGGTTATGAACATTGAAACCGAGACAAATATATCTGAAACTAGAGCATATTTGTCCAATCACAAGCACACTGAGGAGAAAGTCTACAAAGGCAAGAGGCCAGATTTGAAGTGCAGTTATTGCAACAACATTGGTCATGTGATAGAGAGATGCTGGATCCTTCACCCCGAATTGAAGCCGCTCAAGTTTAAGGACAACAAGGGACTTCAAAGCTTCACTTCCAATCCAGCCGAACTTATCAATGAATTTGCTTCCTATATTCAGAAAATAAAAGGGAGTAATGACAACAAAGAAGTAAGCAATGTGGGAAAAGAAAGGTCAACTGCCTTGCTCAGCAAATTTGCTGAATTCCTTGCTGAAACTCAAAACTGTTCAGCAAAAGAAACCTCAGGTACTCTGAATGCTTTTGCTACTGCTCTAAATGTTAGTAATGTGCATGAGTTTTGGGTCATAGATTCAGGTGCCACTGATCATATGACAAATCAACTTACACACTTATATGACTTTGAAAAATTGAGTAAGTCATCTTTAGTGTCAGTTGCAAATGGTAAGGGTGCCACTGTCATAGGTAAAGGAAAGATCAAGTTACTCTCGGATAATATTGAGTCAATGGCTCTTTATATTCCCTCTCCTTTTCAATTGCTCTCAGTTGGAAAAATCACAAACTCCCTAAAATGTCTTGCTATATTCTCTTCTCACAACGTCATTTTTCAGGATATAGCCACCAAGAAGATGATTGGTGAAGGTATCTATCTTGATGGCCTTTACTACTTGTTCAAAGATTTTCAAAATAGGAAGGGATTTCAAGTTAGTTCCAATTTCAGTCCAGATCAGAGTTTGTGGCATTAACGTTTAGCTCACCCTTCAGAACATGTTCTATCTATTTTGTTTCCCAACCTGGTACAACAACAGACCATATGTGACTCTTGTCAATTGTCTAAATCTACTAGGTTACCTTTCAAATCTTTCGAGTCTCGAGCTAATAAACCTTTTGAAATTGTACACTCTGACATCTGGGGTCCAACCATTGAATCATTTGATGGTTATAAATATTTTATGACATTTGTCGATGATTTCTCAAGAACCACTTGGTTATATCTCTTAAAATTCAAAAGTGATTTGTTAAATATTTTCAAGGACTTCCATAATCTTGTTAGAAATCAATTCTCCACAAAAATTCAAACACTACGATCTGATAATGGCACTGAATATATGTCCCATCTCATGACACAATACTTGAGCACACACAGAATCATTCGCCAAACAAGTTGTGTGGGTACACCCCAACAAAATGGAGTGGCCGAAAGGAAAAATCGTGACTTACTTGAGAAAACTAGAGTTCTAATGTTCCAAATGAACGTTCCAAAAAATTTTTGGTCTCAAGGAGTTCTCACTGCTACTTACCTTATTAATCTTTTGCCTAGTAGAGTGTTGAATTTCAGATCACCTCTTGAAGCCATGAAAGGAAGGAAGATTGACCTATCTCATTTAAAAGTTTTTGGCTGCACATGTTTTGTTCATATTCAGGCTTCTCATCGAGATAAGCTTGATCCAAGAGCTGTCAAATGCATGTTTTTGGGATATTCTTCGACATAGAAGGGATATAAGTGTTACAATCTTGTCTCTAAGAAACTCTTCATATCACGGGATATTCAATTTGATGAGAATACTCTTTATTACTCCAAAACTCATGAAGTTGTTGGTCAGGGGGAGGATATATTTTTTAATCTGGTTATGCTGCCTACTTGTCCTGTAAGTATAAATGCTGATTCTATTCATCATATGCCTTCTGATGATTATTCTTTATCTCATAAGCCTGAAGGTGAACTTCAAAATGAACCTGTTGAAGACCTGAACAATTCTCATAATCATCCTGAGGACCAAAGCAATGTTGAAGCCTCTAATACACCTCTAAGACGCAATCCTATGCGTGATCGTCGTCCTCCTACAAGGATGCAAGGCTATGTGACATAAATTGCCAAGCATCCCATCACCAACTTTGTATCTTATCACAAGTTCTCACCACGTCATGTTGCCTTCCTTAGTGCGGTTTCTAGCACTCATGATCCTCAAAGCTTCCAGGATGCAACTCTTCAAGCAGTATGGAGAAAGGCAATGCAAGAAGAGCTGCAAGCTTTTGATGATAACAACACTTGGAGTGTTGTTAAGCTCCCCAAAGGAAAGAAGGCTGTGGGTAGTCGATGGATCTATAAAACCAAGTTTCACTCTGATGGATCTATTGAAAGAGACAAGGCAAGATTGGTGGCGCGAGGCTTCACTCAAACGTATGGTGTAGACTATAAAGAGACTTTCGCTCTGAAAAAATGAACACAGTTCGTGTGTTATTATTTATTGCAATCAATAAGACGTGGCCTTTATACCAAATGGATGTGAAAAATGCATTCTTGCAAGGGGATCTTGAAGAAGAAGTTTTTATGAAACTTCCGCCTGGTCATCCTCAAAGCAATAATCCTAATCTGGTTTGTAAATTACACAAATCTATTTATGGATTAAAACAATCCCCACGTGCTTGGTATGCAAAGTTGAGTTCAGTTCTAGAGGCAGTTGGCTTCCAAAGTAGCAATGCAGATTCTTTTCTATTTGTTCGAAGTGGATCAGCAGGAAAAGTGGTGGTTCTCATTTATGTTGATGATCTTATTGTCACAGGTGACAATACTAATGAAATCAACAATCTTAAATGGTATTTGAAACAGAAGCTAGCAATCAAAGATCTGGGAGTCTTGAAGTATTTTCTTGTCATTGAAATGGCTACTTCACATAAAGGGTTATTTTTAAATCAACGCAAATATGCTCTTGATCTTCTCCAAGAATCCTGCATGCTTGATTCAAAACCTTCTCGCACTCCTTTAGACAGTAAACTCAAGCTTGATATGGAAGGTGAACCTCTTAATGACATCCGCTATTATCAGAGGTTGGTTGGTAAACTTATCTATTTAACTATCACCAGACCCGACATCACATATGCAGTAAGCATTGTGAGTCAATTCATGCATTCTCCCACCATGTTACACTTGAATGTGGTTAAAAGAATCTTGCGGTATCTTAAAGGGTCTGTTGGTCGTGGTATACTCATGAAAAAGAATGATAATGTTCATATCCTTGGGTACACTGACGCTGATTGGGTCGAGAACTGCTTGGATTGAAAATCAACCACAGGATATTGTGCCTTTGTAGGAGGAAACTTGGTCACTTGGAAAAGCAAGAAGCAATCAGTCATCGCTCGTTCAAGTGCAGAGGCAGAATATAGGGCAATGGCTTCCATAACTTGTGAACTTATATGGTTAAAAGGGTTACTGTCTGACTTAGGTTTTTGTCACAATCAATCCATGCTTCTCTTCTGTGATAATCAAGCAGCACTTCACATCACCTCCAATCCTGTCTTCCATGAAAGAACCAAGCATATAGAAGTCGACTACCATTATATTCGTGCTCACGTTCAATCCAAGGTGATTTAAACACAATACACTCGAAGTTGTGATCAACTAGCGGATATATTTACCAAAGCCTTACCTACAACTCAATTCCAACGACTACTTTCCAAGCTTGGATCAATCAACCATCTTGATCCAGCTTGAGGGGGAGTATTGAAATATTGAAAGTCAATTCTAGGTTGCTATAGGGTGGCTGCTATAGGGTGGTTATTTGTTCTAGGTTGCTATAGGGTGGCTGCTATAGGGTGGTTACTTGTTCTAGGTTGTTATAGGGTGGCTGTTACTATAGGTAGGGTGGTTACTTGTTCTAGGTTGCTTTCTTGTTGTTTACTCTTCCTTAAATCAAGGAGCTAATTGAGGAAAGAGGCTTGGTTAGTTGTGCTTCTTTCCCTATATATAATGTTAACCTGTAAATGAAAACATATGAAGAAATCATATTTCATCAAGATTTTCTACAAAATTACACCTAATTAACTCAATTAGATATAATTTTCAATGGTAACAATTTGCCCCAAAATTTAATGTAAAACCTAATTGATTAAGTTTATATGAGATTTGTTTTAGTTATTACATCAATTCACACCTAGTTGCTTTAATTGGCAAAATTCTCATTTATAGCAATTAGTTTTAAACTTCAATGTAAATCATAATTAATAAACTTTATACCAAGTCGAAGTTATTTATACCATAAATTACAACAAATCACATCTAATTTCATTAATTTATATGTTATGGATTAAATCAGATAAATTTTTTAATTATAGCAAATAGTCTAAAAATCAATAGACACCCTAATTGATCTAACTTTTATCTAATTGATGTTATTTATGACACCAATCTCATCAAATCATGCCTTTTTCTCAACTATCTAAACCTTAATATACCAAAATCAACCCAAGAAATAATCATTTACACACACTAGCATATTTACAAAATAACAATTAAACCCATAAAATTAAAGACGATATAGAGTATTTGCCTTAATTTGTTGAAGGGAAAGTGATGGTGATGCAATGTTGGCGTCAATAGAGGGTGAAAAAAAAGGGAGGGGGCAATAACTTTTGGTGAAATTAAAGTAGAAGAGGCGAAGAAAAGATGAAATGATGAGATGGAAGTGTGAGAATAAAGGAGTCAATTATTAGGTTATTTTGAAGATGAAGTGGAGAGTTTGTTATTTAAAATAAATAAATAAACCAACACAAAGGATAATAAAAATATTACATTTATGTATTTGTATGTTGATTTGAATCTAACTAGTGGGTGTTATAATTTGAGTTGTTAGATTATTCATATATAATAATTATTTAATTGTATTATCATAATTTTATTTGTTTGCTATTGTAATTGTTATAATTATATGTATTTAAGCAAAAATATCAATACATTTCATATCCATGAATATATTTAACCTAAATTTTGTATATTTTTAACATTTGTTTAGTGTCTTGAAAACAACAAAAAGTAAATCCAAAGCATATATTTATTTTATGTTGTTATGTCATTTTCAGTTTATTCGGTGTCTTTTCAAAACAAATCTAATTTTCATATGCTTTTTTAAAAATCATTGTTTTTTTCTCCCATCGACACAACTCCTTTTTTAACAAAAAATCAAAATACAAAAAGAGATTAAAAGAGGGGGGAAGCAAAATGGAAAGAGACAAAATACAAGTGGTGCAGGAATCTTACAGGAAGAGAGTCGAGAAGCAAGCTGTAAAGACAAAATACAAGCAAACAGTTGACTGTCGTCTTCCTCCAGCTCATAGGGAATGGCGATTTGGATTTTGATCGGAATACCAGTTAGAAGAAAGGGTGTTTCCGGTGATCAGTTTTTACAGAACGATTTCTAGAGTTAATTTCTGGTCGAATAAAAGCATGCATGTTTTTTTCCTTTTTAAAATAATTTCGGGAAGAAATTAAATTTATTTTCAAGTTTTTTTTATCTATTTCAAATTAATTATTTTTTGGGTTATTATTTTTTCTCAACTGTTGATATTAATAAAAACAATTGAAGAAAATATTTTGATATATTTCCAAACAAAACATATCATGAAATCGATCTATAATGGTCTTTTTAGGCATTGGAAAATCATTTAACATAATTGGACGGTCATGAAAGCTGGACTTGAAAGGGCCAATGCATCTGGATTGAGAGCTGAAATTGCCTTCTTGTTTGGGTCTAAATATTCTAAGCCTTAAGAGCCCTAATGGGTAGGGAAGTTGAAGTTTTGGTAAGCATTCTAAAAATGTTTTTTTTTCAAAAATTGATTTTAATATATTTTTAAATAAAAAATATTTTTAAGACGCTGCTCCTCACTTAGGGTTTGTGGATAGATTGATTCATGGTTTATGGATGTTCGTGTACGGGATGCTGAAAGTTAGTAACAAAGAATAGATAGAACGTGGCTGAGATTAATTTTTAAAGTATTTTTTATTTAAAAATATATAAAGTGTATTTATAATACAGAAGTCATTTTTAACGTCCAAAACAATCCAGAATCACCAACAAATAATTATTATTTAAAAAAAAAAAAAAAATCAGTCCATTGAACTATGAAACGCGGTTGCATCGCAATCACAACCTCTTGTCCCACACGGTATCTCGGATAGAGTCACCTGTGATGATGAATGAAACCCTACAATCAAGTTTCTCTGAGTTGAAGTCGGTGTTCATACAAAAAGATTGTGGACTTTCTGGTAAATCTTCCAGCACAATGTTGACACGCATCAAAATGGAAGGGATTTTTGAATAAATCTCCAGCAATAGCGTAGCGTCTAGAAGATTTATTATTCGAAACAGATGAAAACTCTCTTGGAACTGGGAGACTTATAACCGATTATTTTGATTCAACTCATCGTGCATGGCCCAACCTAACCTCCTCGAGAAAGAAATTTTCACGATAAATATATAACTCTGGAAGAAATCTCACCTAAAAATTTAAGTTATTAGTTGAGGTTTTAAAATATAATTTATATTATTTTGTAGTACTTTGCTTGAATGAAAGTTATTTGGGTTTTAAACTTGTACATGCATGCATTACCTTTTTGCTTAATTTTTTTATCAAATAAAATAGGTTAGTAAGATTCGAACTCGTGACAGCTAAATCAACAAGGTTTTGATATTATATTAAGGAACCATCTCATATAAAAACTTAAACTACTAGGTGAGACTCTAAAATATGATTTATATTATTCTTTAATATATTTTTATTTTGTTTTTGTATTTCTTAAATCTCCATCTGGTAGCCCTAAGAAAAGGATGGAATGGCAATTGGACAGCTTGCTAAGTTCATCAAAACTCATTACCAAAAACAAAAAGTTCATAAAAACTGGTCAAGGCTTCTTGTATATTAAACGAATCACATGTTTAGCAGAGGATTCTGCAAGTAGCTAGCTAGAATACAAGATGGTTAGTCATAATCAACGACAGAGGCAGAGTTCTGAAAGATTCATGCAGAATTTCACTCGTTCACATGTCTGGTTACTTGTCAACGAAGTATGTATATAGGGATGGGAGGTGGATGCCAAGGATGATATTTTTTTTATTTTTAAAAAGTTAAAGTGTTATGCATGTATTTTTGGTATTTTGATTTTTTAATTTTTTTTCAAAAAATATTGCTTATATTTAATAAAATAAATTAAGCTTTATATACTATCCACCTTTTTCTCAACATTAAACCACTGGAAAAGATAATATCTATATAGAACGCATCAATTTTGTTTATTAAATTCTGTTTATATATTTAGCAAATTAATGGCTTCAATTAATTAGCTGCTTATTACCGACACCTACAATTTTGTGCAATTTGGACTGCACTCATGTGCATATGTAGTCATCACCGTGATTTTGAAACCTTATCTTGTATATTTTTTAAAAAAATGCAAGATTGTTTTTCCCTAAACTAATTAATAAGTTAATAATCGGATTTTGATCGTATCAAACCTAGATTAATTGTGAAAATTAGAAGTTTTAACTATATATTTTTTTTAGCTCGGATCGGTTTTAACTCTAGATCTACCGGTCCAACCACTTCATATTTTAAAACTATATATAGCTAACCTTTTTCATTTAACTCGTTTTTTTTTTTTTTTTTTGTTATTAAAGTCTTGCTTTGCTCCCTTTTGCACTCTCTCTCTCCCCAACAACCTTCCACGTTCAAACACAAAAAAGCAACACGTTCATGCATCATGATCATTAATAATAGAGAGTCGTGATAATTTATATGATGTTCTAAGAAAATAAGTTAGAACTTGTCGGTCACATGCAGAAATCTACTCTTCTTTTTTCTTTTTTCTTTTTTTCCTGCTAAAAGGGTTCGAGCAGGAAGCCCTAAATATTTGTTTAAAAAATAATAATTATAATTTGAGAAATTAAGAATAAAATACGACTTGTCAAATAAATTTATCATATTGTTCAATTTCCTTAGCTTTTCCACCTACCATAAACATTTTCACAGTTGATTGCAAAAACATTTTTTAGATTTTTTTTAAAAAATTGTTATGTTAAAATTGATGAGAGATGTATTTTTGCATTCAAAATAAATAAATAATAAATTATTTTATTTTTTTACGAAACCATGATTCAAAATGCAATTATAATGGAGCTCAATGCATAGAGTGAGATTTTTTAGCTTTGTTGTTATGTTTTATTTTTTAAATAAATTTTAGAAAAATATATTTAGTTATAGTCTTAGAAATATAAATTTTAAAAAATATATATTTAAAAACTGATAAGAAATGAGTTTTTATATCTAAAATAAAAAAATAGATTTTTTTATCTTTAATAAAATCAAGATATGAAATAGAATTGTATAAACTAGTATAAAAACATTCAATTTTTGGGATACATCAAAATGATATTTTTGGGATACATCAAAAAATATTTTTGATATTAAAACATCAAAATGATATTTTTAAAATTTATTTTTTTTGATGTTTTTATATCATTTTAATGTATTAATATAAAAAAAATTATTTTTTTTTAATAATTTATAAACGAAAATACTTTGTGCAAGGTTTACCATAAAGGCCAAGGGATTCGGTTCATTGGAACAACACATGTTTTTTACTTGGAAATATATTATAATAATATTTATTATTATTTTTATATAAAAAATTGACATCAACGAATTTGTTTTAAACGATTTTTTTATATTTATCTGGTAACCAAATGACTTGCTTAAAAACTTATTTTAGAAAAATTAAAATCTAATTTAAGGTTTTAAATAAGATAAAAAAGTATATTTATCTATTAAAATTTCATAGACCGGACTAAATTAATTCTAAGTTTTTTTTATATATAAAACAATTTTTTATTAATATTATAATTGAGTAACCCGCCCCGTCCGTGTGTAGTCAGTAGTCACTACACTGTCCAAGTCAAAAGAAACTCGGAGAGAAATGAGGTAGTCTATTGAGTTAGTGGGCCCACGAAAGTGTATGGAGTTAGTGGGCCCATAATAAAAGTTGACTAAAAAGGCAACCCATTTTCAAGAAGAAGAGGCGCCGGGCCAACAGGGGCGGTGAGTCTTGGGAACGCGTCAATGTCCACTTCTATTAGCGTCAAACTCATACGCCACGTACACATCAAAAAGAAGAAGAAGAAGAAGAAGAAAAGGGCTTTGTTTTCCCAGGGCCCCACTTTATGGTCACGTGGGTCCCGCTTTTCAAATGGTCCCGCTTACACTAGTCTCTTCTCTGACCAGGCCGTACCTTCACCACTCTGATAAAGGTTATGATCCGTGATTTGTTTTTTCGATTTAGTTTAAATCTATAATAATAATAATAATAATAATAATAATCAGACCGATTTTTTTTTTAAGGTTTAGAATTCAACTTCACTGAAAACCAGTTCAATTCGAGTAGTTTGATTTAATCAATTCAGTTTGTACAGAATTTTTTTATGACAGTTAAAAATATTCAAATTCTCATAATATGTTTTTTTAGTGAAAAGGTTTTTTTTTAAAAAAAATTTTTTATAGAGGTTGAATTGATGTGATTTAATTGACTTGGTGAATTCAAAAATAATTTAGATAACCGATAAAAATATAATTTCACTAAAACATTTTAAGATAATATTTTAAAAATATATTAAGAAAATAATATATTAGATTGGCCTGGCTCAACCTAGGCTAACCTGTTAAGTCCACAATCTAGATTATAGCACCATGATAATCTCATAAAAGATAAATCAAAATAAATTATGAAGCTTAATTCCCAATCAATTTAATGTTAAATGATAAAATTAAAAAAAATATAAAAAAAAACAACAACCGGGTTAACCCCCAATCTTGTAACTCGGGTAATGAAACCAACATAACCTCATAAAAAACAGATCAAAACAAATCAAATTTAATTTCCAGTAAACCAAATATTACAAGATGAAATTGAAAAATTACATGAAAAAAATTGAGTCAACCTGAATTAACCTATCAAACTCGTGATCCAAGTTATGTGATCAAAATAATTATATAGAAACATAGAATTAAAAAATAATTATTTTTTCTGATGCACTCAATGTGACTTTCTCTCTTTTATTTAGATATTTCTCCTATATTATAATTATTTATATAACTTGAATACCATAAGAAATTCCCCCTCAAATTTAGTATATTCTTCCTTTATTATTTTATTAAATAAATCACAGATCTCAATATTAAAATAATTTGCAAATACATTAAAAATTAAACGATATTTTATCCAAATCCAACGCAAGAAGAAACCATACAATTTCTACTACGACTAGAGGCTTGCACGCGGCCTTCTTCTGAAGTCTCTAACGTCCCCTTTTTTGTTGCCGAGTCCATTGCGCCACCGTTTAAAGACTTGAATCCCCCCAGTAATTTATTTATTTTTATTTTTCTCTCTTGATTTATGGCTAAGGGAAGGAGTGGACTCTCCATTGATTCAGATCTATTCACTACCAGTGGCTTCTCTCTACACAAACCAACTGTGCTCACTTCTTTCCCTGAAGGAAGAACATCGATTCCAAGTGGAAATTAACAGCTTGCTGGACAAACCATGGATGCCGAAGCGACAAGATCTCCTCCTCCTACCTTCCAATTCCCTGTCAAACTTATAAGAACCACTGACCATGATCATGATTCTTCGTTGCCATCTGATATTAGACGACGGACGGTCATCGATGAGATGGACTTTTTTGCTGACAGGAAACATGGTGCTGATCACATGATGACCATCATCAGAAATAATACTGATCATGATCTAAAAGATTCTGGAAGTCCTGCTGGATTGGAGCTAAGCGTCAACGTGCGTGAGTTGTAGCAGAGTTTATGTCTTCGATGTTCCGTTTCCCCTCTGACTGTATTTCTTTTGGGTTATACAGACTGGTTTGAATCTTCTTACTACTAATTCTAGCAGTGAAAAATCGACGGTGGATGATGGGGTGTCGTCGAAAATGGAAGATAAAAGAGCCAAGAGTGAGGTAAGCCAAGTAGCTAGCCACCATCAGATGATGGAAAAGATATTGAAACTCTACACAAGAAACTGTCTTTGATTATTTTTGGGTGTGTTTTTTACGTTGATATATGTTTCTGTGCTATTAGCCTTTACAGCTAGCGGTTCTGCAAGCTGAGGTAGAACGGATGAAAGTGGAGAATCTCCGGTTGAAAGGCATTATAAACCATGTTACTAGTAATTACAATGCATTGCAGATGGATTTACTTACACTCATGCCGGACAAAAATTCTCAGCATGATGGCAGAAACAAAAATAATGGGATTGTACCAAGGCAGTTAATGGATCTTGGTCTTGCTGCTGCTACGGGTGGTGGTGGTGACACGGAGGACCTTTCACAATCTCCATCGGAAGGAGGAGGGAGGCGTGATCGATCAAGATCATCTGGAAATAATGCAGAGAATAATAACGAGGATGGGACAGTCTTTGAACAAGATAAGAAAGGGTTATCTGGTAGGGGAACCGATAAAAGAGAGGAGAGCCCAGATCAAGTTTGGGGATCTAATAAGGTTGCTCGATTTAACTCGGAGAAAACTGTTGATCAAACGGAGGCTACAATAAGGAAGGCTCGTGTGTCTGTTCGAGCTAGATCAGAGGATGCTATGGTACAGCCAATTTTATCAAGTTAAACACTGTAGGGTGCAATATAATTAGTTGAGTTATTATTATTTTAAAAAAATTATTGGAAATTTATGCTTTTTTTTAGATTTCGGATGGATGTCAATGGAGAAAGTATGGACAGAAGATGGCGAAAGGAAATCCATGTCCTCGAGCTTATTATCGGTGCACAATGGCTGCTGGTTGCCCAGTTCGAAAACAGGCATGTTTCCTCTTGTTTCAGAGGATCGTACTGTGATTTATGAAGTTTTTTGGAGGCTGATCTTGAAAACTACGATCAGATTATCGATTCTTGGTTTTTATTTTATCATTCAACCATTAATGTTTTTTCCTTTTCCTCATACTAATCTGAAAAGGGACACTCGAACAGGTACAAAGATGCGCAGAAGATCGGACCATCCTCACAACTACATATGAAGGCAATCACAACCACCCTTTGCCTCCGGCCGCCATGGCAATGGCATCGACCACATCATCGGCGGCGAGAATGTTGTTGTCGGGCTCCATGCCTAGTGCTGATGGACAAATGAACTCAAATTTCCTTGCCAGATCGATCCTCCCATGCTCCTCCAGTCTTGCCACCATATCTGCTTCGGCTCCATTTCCTACTGTTACATTGGATCTAACCCAAAATCCCAACCCTCTTCAGATCCCAAACCAGCCGACTCAATTCCAAGTCCCATTCCCAAACCCACCTCAAAATCTTGCCGATGCTTCAGCTGCAGCACTGCTACCTCAGATTTTCGGACAAGCACTCTACAATCAATCACAGTTCTCTGGCCTGCAAATGTCTCAGGATAAGCAAACTGATCGATTGGGCCACCAATCACAGCCTGCATTACAGCAGGGGCAGCGAAATCCATTGGCTGACAGCTTGGCCACAGCAACTGCTGCCATTAAAGCTGACCCTAACTTCACTGCAGCTTTAGCAGCAGCAATTACCTCAATAATTGGTGGTGCTCACCAAAACAACATTAATAGTACTAATAACGTTCAGACAACGACCAGCAACAACAACAGCAATGGCAACATAACTACCAGCAACAACAATAGCAATGGTCACAATAAAATTACCAATTCAAGTTTTCCGGGCAATTAAAATAATTTCTTTTCTTTTCTTTTTTCAGGTGGGAAGATTTTTTTTTTCCTTTACTTTTACCATAGCAAACATTTTCATTTTTTTTTATATATATAAAAACAGAGAAGAGGGTTGGTATCTGGTAGGATTATCATGCACAGGTTTGGTATTTTTAGGTATTTGAATAATAATTCGTTTCGAATATTTCCATATTGTATGGCAGCACACATATGAGGTGAATGTAAAAATAATATTATATTATCTTTCTATGTTGTCCTAAATAAATGTGGTTGTCATGTTTTAATTTCTAGACTCTACTAGTCAAAATGTTGTTTGTATCTTTCTGCAAATGAATCCTATCTCTCTAGGTGAAGCCAAACCCAGAAAAGGAAGAGATGAAGTTGAAGTAAAGAGCATTAAATTCTATTTTTGATTGTACATATAGGGTAGTTGTCACATGATGTCGGCAGGAATCCCGTTATATTGGAAAAATGCATCTAGAAATTAAAAGAAATTAAAAATCTTATGAATAGCAACTAATGGCATATTTAAAATAAGGTGTGGTACCCAAGGGGTCCTGGTGTGAGTGGTGAGGGCGCTCTCATCCCTTAAGAGAGATCAGGGGTTCAAACCCTCCTCTTGTATGGAGCCGGCCATTTGGGGAGCACTTTCACCCCTTCAGGGCCCACCCGGTGCGAACGTGGATTAGTCTGGACCAGCGCTTGGGACACCGCGTGGTTTATAAAAAAAAAAAATAATAAGATGTGGGTGAGCATGAAGAAGTGAGTGAAAATGGGAACGGAGATGATGCTGATGGGGAGGTAGGAGAGAGAGAAGAGAGAGAAAGTCGTGGAATAGAGACAAACTTATGAAAAATAATCTCATGTGTGAATGGGTGATCATGGTAATAAAGAAGAGTTTATCCAAGGATGAAGCTGATATGACACTTGTGGTGTCAATTGATCCTGTTCTATGAGGAAGACTATGAAATCAAGTTCATTCAGAAGAACAAGATATGGATACTCACCGAGTTACTCACCGAGTTAGTAGTTGGAGCAAAAACAAATTAGAGTAAAGTGAGTGTATAAGACTAAACTCAATGAGTATGAAGAGATTGATAAGCACAAAACATGATAGGTTGCTAAAGGGTATTCCTAGAAGCGAGGAGTTGACTACGCATAAGTTTTTGCACTCATGGAAATGATGAATACAGTGAATGATTATTGCTTTAGCTGCATAGAAAAATTAATTTTAATACAGTGAATGATAGGTTACCAATGATTATTGCTTGGTGAGTTAACTCAGGTTAGATCGACTCAATTTTTTATGTTTTTTTAATTTTAATTATATCCTTCATTATTTTGTTTATTAAGAATTAATTTTCATAATTTTTTTAATTTAATTTTTATGAGGTTATCCTAATTTCATTACCAAAACTATGAATTTGATGAATTAACTTAAATAGACTCGAGTTGTTTTCTCATTTTCCTAAATAACTTTTGTTTTCCTCTCACTTCCATCGGTTAATATTGAGTTAAAAAAATTAAGTTTAATTGTTTTGGCTTATTTTCTAGAAGGTCGAGTTTGACGGATTAATCCAGGTTAACTCAAATTATTATTTCTCATGTATTTTTCTTAATTATTATTTTTTTTCAGTTTTATCTTTCAACACCTTATTAACTAAGAATTTGATTTTATAATTTATTTTAACTTGCTTTCTATTGGTTTATTTCAGTCTCATGATCCAAATTGAGGGTTGGTAAGTTACCCGAGTTGACTTGAGTTAGTTTTTTATTTTATTTTAATTGATATTTTTTCCACTTTTATCTTTTAATATTGGCTTCATAATTTAATTTAATTTGATTTCTATAGAGTTGTCACAGTTCAGTGACATGATATACAAATTAAAAGGTTGACCCAAATTATTCCAATATATTTTTATTTCAATATTTATAAAAACAACATATCATATATAATATTTATTTTAATTCAAATTGTGTTTTTATTGTAAATCAACCAAAGTCACATTAAAACAATCCCTATATAATTTTTTTATTTTATTAAAAAAATATTCATAATGAGTAAACATTTTTTATGTTAAAAAATTAATCAAACCCATAATGTAACCAATTATCTAGCAGGGATTAAGTCTCAAATGACCTAAAATTCAAAGAAGCTCAGGCCAACTCAACCAAAAATAAAAACAATAAGCGTGTGGTTATATATTAGAGGGTGAATATATCTATATCTCTTTCTATTAAATAATTCATTTATCTTTTTATATAATTTGGTTTGTGAGTTTTTCAAAAAAGTGAGAAAAAAATATAAAGAAAATAAATAAAAATCAGATGTTTTTAATACTTTACTATTCTGTAAAAAATATTATTTGTTATTTAAAAAATACAGGGGTAACATTGAAATCAATAAACTATGAGGATAGAAGTGTAACATTGATCAATCCACGAGGGGAAACCAATTCTTTTTCTCCGCTTGATCACAATTTCCTTGCAATTTTAATTTCCTCGTCTTCTCCAACTCCTCTGGTTCAGAGTCTGGACTCAGCTATGGGTACTCAGTTCACTGCCATTTGGATCGCTCTTCTCCTTTCGTTCCCGGTGATTCTTTCCGGACGCGATGATGGGCTGTTGAGAATTGGACTAAAGAAGAAGAAGTTGGACCAACTCGGACGTCGTATTGTACCCGGACCAGTCAACTTAATTTCCAAGGAACATGGAAGAGGAGCTTCCAAACCTTCTGCTACCAAAAAGTATTACAATCTCGGGGAAACCGAAGCCGATATTGTTGCACTAAACAACTACTTGGATGCTCAGTATTATGGCGAAATTGCTATTGGCACACCTCCTCAAACATTCACTGTTATATTTGATACAGGAAGCTCTAATCTTTGGGTACCCTCGTCAAAATGTTACTTCTCGGTTAGTCCCTTCCTTCCTTCGGGACTCTTTGGCATTATATTTTTTTTGAAGTGTTTTTAGGTGATTTTTGATGATTTTGAAACGAGTATGTAAAACCATCGAAAAGTTTTCGATCATTTGATGCTTTCCAGATATGAAATCACTTTGAAAAATCAATTTCAACAGCATTACTAAACTCAAACTTCCTTCAAGTTTTTGCCTTTTGTTACTTTAATAGTTCTCTCATCTGGGTGCAGCTTGCTTGCCTTTTCCATTCCAAGTATAAGTCTAGTGGGTCAACCACTTACGTCAAGAATGGTATGATCATTTCCCCTTTGTTCTAGGTGTTTACTGCTTCAGAGGTTGAAATGTTTTTCTTGGGATTTTTTCATTGATGCAGGCACCTCTGCTGCAATTCAATATGGAACTGGTTCAATTTCTGGTTTCTTTAGCCAGGACAGTGTTGAAGTTGGTGATCTTGTTGTTAAGAATCAGGTAGAAGATAATGTTTTTTCAATTGTTTCAGATGATTATTGTTGCTGGTGTTCTTAATCTGTGCTACTGTTTATTAGGATTTTATCGAGGCAACGAAAGAACCAGGTGTCACGTTCTTGGTTTCCAAGTTTGATGGTATACTTGGACTTGGATTTCAAGAAATCTCGGTTGGAAAAGCTGTTCCAGTTTGGTGGGTCGATTCTTTTATTTTATTTTAAGAATTTTTAAATTATTTTTTCCGTTCCTTGTTATCATCTCTATTTGTAATTATTATTACTATTATGCAATCCTTGCAGGTACAATATGGTTAATCAAGGTCTTGTTAAGAAACAAGTTTTTTCATTTTGGTTGAACCGCAATGTAGAAGGGGAAGAAGGGGGAGAAATTGTGTTTGGTGGGGTGGATCCTAATCATTACAAGGGTGAGCACACATATGTTCCTGTGACTCAGAAGGGGTATTGGCAGGTTAGAATCCATAATATTTTCATTATTTGTTCAATTTTCCTTACCTATTATAATCTCTTGTTTTTCTGTTCTGTTATCTGTTTCTCTAATTCACAGTTTGATATGGGAGACTTGTTGATTGGCACTGAAACAACTGGTAATTATACAAAGCTTACTGTGCATGCTTATCATCTAGTCTCTGGGGACATTAGCTTCTTGACAGATTTGGTGTAAATGTTTGTTTTATGGTATTGAGAGATATGAATATTGCTTTCAGGATTGTGTGCTAGTGGGTGTAAAGCAATTGCTGATTCTGGAACCTCGTTGCTGGCGGGTCCAACAGTACGTAAATTTAACAGCTACATGTCCTTATTTCCTGTTGTGAAATCCTAAATAAAATATACTTAATTGCACAATGCTGCATATGCAGTTCAATGCGTTATTATCTTTTATAAATGACTTAGCTCATGGCCACTATTTGGAGTAGTAAAATGTCAAATGTGAAAGCGGATGAATTATTATTGCATTACAAGATTGGATTATTACATTATTTGAGATATCATTGTGTGCGTGTTTGAATCTCTTAACATTTTTCTTGATAAAAAAGAAAACTTGAAGAAATGATAGAAAATTATGTAGGGAGACTTAAACATCCTTCTCAACAACCAAAATCAAAACAAAAGAACTCTCAATGTAGAACATCATAAAGATGCTATTCTGTATACACTCCCCTAGTAAAACATAGTAAAGATGCTTGAAAAGTATTCTATCCTAAGGTGATTCCTGGAGGGAACTTGATCCTGATATTCTAGAATTTTCTCCTTTCCCAAACTTCATAATACCGCTAACTTGCTGCGATTATGAAGAGTCTTTGATTCACAAACTCCATCAGCACTCACATAATGTGCTTTTGAAGAGTCTTGAAATCCTTATCCCTTCCAAAAATGAAAAGGGCATCGATCCACTACTTTTATCACATATGGAAAAGGCTATTCCATATGATACCAAAAGTCATGGAACAATACAGAAAAGATGACCCTATGTTTCTGCACTGTCAAGGAGCGCAACTTATCTTTTAATGTCATCGATCCACTACCAATCATGTGGAATACTTCATTATGATACTCTTATTATATCTTCGCTCTACCACTGGCTTGGCATAGCTCATCTACGATTTTCAGAAAGCCATCTATCATGTTTAACAGCCTTATCTTCTGAAGTATGTCCCAATACGGGTTTCATAATTATTTTTATTTTCAAATTTGAGTTTCATATTTATTTTTATTTTCAAATTTGAATTCTGTGATCTTCTTGTTTTCTCTATAAACCAATGTGGTGATGGGGCTGCAATAAATTCTCCAAGGATGTGTTTGATTTTCTAGTCAATTTCCTGTCTTTTGATTTGAACACATGGAACTACACAATTCAGAGTGAATTATTAGTGTTTCATTTTGCTAGGGAATATGCTGGGTTTTTTTTTCATTTTCCTGTCCTTGGATTTTGATATATCTGTGTGTTTCAGAGGGATAGTAGTTATCACTTCTAAAAGTGTTTCACCTTGCAAGTGCAATGAAAAAATATGTCACTTAGTGATATAATCATATCATCTATTGGCTCTCCATAGCTTAGCTTCAGTTGGTTTTGCAATTATGCTATTGTTGACTTGGGAAGATCTTTTATTTGATTTTACCATGTTATTTCACAATTTCAGACTGTAATCACTCAAATTAATAATGCAATCGGAGCCTCTGGCATTGTAAGTGAAGAATGCAAGATGGTGGTTGCACAATATGGGAAAATTATACTGGAAATGCTGGTGGCTCAGGTGAGCATTATAGATTCTTAGTTTTTCATGCATTCTGATAGCATGTCCTTCCATCTTATGGTAGTGGAAGAATGGAAGTTTTTGTTCTATTTTTAGGCTGTCTAACTTTATTTTGAAAATCATTTCAATGAAGCGGTTTCTGTTTTGTTCCACCTTTTCATTTTTCTTTGTATTTTTGTAGGCTCAACCACAAAAAGTGTGCTCTCAATTTGGCTTCTGTACTTTTGATGGGACTCAGGGTGTTAGGTCAGGTTCAACTCACTGTTGCTGTAAATATGATCAACATGCTATAGATGTTACTTATTTGATAGGACACTTCTGCTGCTGCCCCCATGAAATCATGAGTTAAGTTAACTCTATGGTTTCAGTATGAACATTGAGAGTGTGGTAGAAGAAAGCTCGGACAAATCATCAGATGGTGTGCATGATGCCATGTGTATTGCTTGTGAGATGATGGTTGTATGGATGCAAAATCGGCTCAGGCGTAATGATACTGAAGATGAGATTCTGGATTACGTGAATGCGGTGAGTTTGCTTCATTTTCTTTTAGTTCTTTGGAGGAATTGGCTTGTGACAACTCATGCCAACAATTGTGATTGCAGCTCTGTGACCGATTGCCCAGTCCAAATGGAGAATCAGCGGTTGAATGTAGCAGTCTATCCTCCATGCCCAGTGTCTCGTTCGAAATTGGTGGTAAATTATTTGAACTGTCACCTGAGCAGGTATGGAAATTTTGTTCAGTATATGCATTATGCTCCAGCTATTGTATTCAAATATTTTCATATTTCATTTCATTAACTGAATCATGCTCAAAGGTAGTCAGTTAATTGCCAGGGCTGATCTGCATATTGAAATTTAATTTTGTTGCACTTCTCTCCATTGAAATGTCTGTCAATCTATCTCGTGGAAATATTCTGTCATGTCCTTTGTCATGTACAAATATGATCTCTGGTATCTGTAACATTTCTGGATTTATTAACCCTTGCATGGTTCAGACGTTCAGTGGGACTTTCCCCCCGTGTATGTAAATCAGGGTATACCTTGGTGTTTTATCCTAAATTTGTTGTGGCTGGTACTCTGAGGCACTTCTATGGTGACAGCAACAAACAGATGCGACCACACAGCTAAATACACATTTTATGGCTAATTATGTGGTTCTGTGTCAAATTTCAACTATGAGATTAATCACTGACAGAGCTTTCATGGGAATGGGTGATGGTTGGTATTCATATCAAGAGAGAAAGAGTGAAGGGGCAGCACTTCTCTTGCAAATCAATTTATAAAACTTAATAAGTTCAACTGCTGACTCTAGATATGTTCCCGGGAGTAGATGTATGGTTGTTTTAATAAACTAATCAACTCTCCCTACACTAAGCATATTTTAACTGTCCTTTATGTATAGTGCTGATATATTTTGGTTTACTATGGTGTCGTGGTCTTGTTTTTCTGGAAACACTCTGAATGGGGGTGCTGTGGATGAACAGTATGTACTTAAAGTGGGAGAAGGAGCTTCAGCTCAATGCATCAGTGGATTTATTGCTTTAGATGTTCCTCCTCCTCGTGGACCTCTATGGTATTTTTCTCTCCTATTGTTTCTTATATAAACTTATAAATTAATATTAAACACTAGATTGGTGATATATGCAGTGGCTACTGGTTCTGATATACTCTTAAATCTGTAGAATCACAGAAATTGGCCATCAAACTCCCAATCCATTGTTTGGCTAAAATAAAATCTCATATGGGAAGTAGTCATTGATAAACATAAAAGAAGAACCCCAACAAATAGATTATAGATATCATCATAGCCTTTGATTGTAAGGGCTTCAAGCTTTTCTTCCATAAACTCTGCTCTTTGTTTTTTGGATGTCTGTTGTTACCTTTCAACATCAATTCTTCCTCAAATTTCCATTCAACATTATTGGAAAAATGGCAATAACCCCTTTCAACCAACCTAATCATCATAGCCTTTGATTGTAAGGGCTTCAAGCTTTTCTTCCATAAACTCTGCTCTTTGTTTTTTGGATGTCTGTTGTTACCTTTCAACATCAATTCTTCCTCAAATTCCCATTTAACATTATTGGAAAAATGGCAATAAACCCTTTCAACCAACCTAATCAATGCTGTTATAGTTTTTCTCTGGGTTTGATCTTGTTAGTTGGACTTTTATCGGTTTGTTAGTGAGTAGCTGCAACCACAGGAATAACGTTAAATGATTTTTGCTCATCAGTTTGAAGATTTTCTTCAAATAATTTGCTTGTGAATATCGCGGGACATTATCTTATGATTTTGCTCGTGGGATGCAGGATCTTGGGAGATGTTTTCATGGGACGGTATCATACAGTGTTTGACTATGGGAACCTGACAGTTGGATTTGCTGATGCAGCTTAAAGTGAACTCCCACCTCGTCATCTCGTAGTTTCATTGTCACTAACATTCGTGTTGGTATTAGCTTGACTGTGTGGACGACTTTGTACGCCGGTGTTTGTAAATAAATAAATGTGTGATCGGTTGAGTTGTGTGTAATCTTCAGCATGACCAGCGAAACCTCGTTTGAATCAAGGTTGTAAATATGTCAAGAGATTCTCGTAAAATTTCATCTCAAACTAACAGTCAGATTAAGAGATATGATGATATTATAAAATTATTTATTATTTTAAAAAAATATTATTTGACCGAAACGGAACAAGTGAATCGAAACTAGAACATTCTAGCTGAAATTTGGATGAAATTTCTAGAACAGGCTAAAATTTTAAACGGGATAAAAATTATATTGTTTTATTTTATTTTTTTAATCAATGTAAAATATATTAGTCAAAATAAATCAAAATTAACAACACTGGTTTGAATTTGAAGATGGAAGAGAGTGGGCTTAGAAGAATGAAATAAGAAGTTGCGAGAGCCGAGAGAGAGGCAGAAATAAAAAAGATCCAAGGTGATGGATAACTAGAATTGGTTGCATACAATCCTAGGCCAACCCTCCTCCAATATGTGTATCGTATCACACTAGGATATGGAGGATGATACTAGGATCAAAAAATCTTAAAAAATTGCTTATTACCAGAACAACGTCGTTTTTAATCTGTAATCTCGAGTTTGTTACTTAACTGGTATCAATTCACCTCATTGGAAAATAAATAAATAAAAAAAAACACCTCATTGGACCTAACAAGATAAAAACCCGTAACATGAAGCTCTTGAAAGTTTTTTTTTTTTCCTGGTTATTAGTTTAATGCAATTTGCTTGAGAGTTAGGAACCTTAAATGCAAAATAATTAAACTTGAATGGTTCATTCCTGGGCTACTTTATTTTTTAAATGTAATAGTTAATGAGACAAGTCATTTCTCTTATTTATTCTAATAAGTTGGAGAAAATACAAAATAAATTTAAAAAGTAAAGTTTATTAACTATCCCCTGTTGTATCCCCATTTCAACCATCAATCTCACATAGAATAAATAAATAAGAAATAAGTAATATATAAAGTTAATTAAAAATGATCAAGTCTTGAAAAGATTTAAGATTTATAGATAAAACTCAAACTCAATTATCAAATTGAATTTAATAACATAGACACTAAGATTTCAAGAGAGTTAGAGCCACCAATCCCACATGGAATTGATAAACAATAGAGACAATTAATATATAAAATTGAGAATGCATCATCCGACTTAAAACTTTTTGATATAACTTAATTAAAATCAATTTTAAATTCAATTTGCAATACCATATTGATTTCCATGGGGGAATTATTCTTTTTAAGAAAAATCAAATGCTTTTAAAGGGAAGATTTGAACTTACAACTTCTTGCATAAATAAATACTACACTACACTCGAGGCCTATTAAGTCAATGGATTTATTCATCTTAATATTCAACATATTTCACCAAAATTTACATTTTTTATATATATATATATATCCGATTATGAAAATGGTTTATTCTCAAATTTATATTTATTTATTTTACTTATCCCATGAGATTTGCTTTCTAATACTCTTATGTGAAGTGTTTTTATTTTAAAATATTTACTAAATTGTTGAGTTGTTTAAAAAATTATATGCTACACTGAATTTGATAATTGACATACTAAAGAATATGCGAGATCTATAGCAATAAGCTCTAAGCTATACGTAAGATTTTCTTACATATTTTTTTATTTTCTCATTTGTTAAAAAATATTCATTCATATGAGAAGAAAAAAAAACAGGAGGAAAAGGAAAGGGACTGAGTGAAGATGGTCCCACCTAAAAACAAAAATAAAGAAGCTTTTTCTAAAACGGTAACGTAAGTGTAAATATCATTAAGAAAAGGGTGTAAATATTCCTTTTGTCTTAGGAATTTATTAGTTGCAATTTAGGACATGATGCTCAAAGGAATTAATTGAAACTGCATTTTAAAAACAATTTTGAAAAAAAAAATTAAAAATATTTGTTTTTATTTTTTATTTTAAATTAATTTTTTATATATATTTTTAGATTATTTTCATATACTAATATTTAAAATAATATTTTTTAAAAAAATTATCATTTTAATATATTTTTAAACAAAAAAACCATTTTAAAAACAATCACTCCAAACTCTCAAAGCGTTACTTTAATTTACATCATTAATTGCGGCAAAAGCATGAATAAAGTGCTGGCACTCCCATGGCCACACCACGACAATTAAAACGTGTCCCTTATTTGAAAACACGTGTTATAGACACTGCCTTATAAAAAGGGTAGATTATTGCGTCATTTTATAGATTTATAGGTCACTAGATTTTCTGTAAGTCAGTTATTCTAAGCATAATAATAATAATAATAATAATAATAATAATAATAATAATAATAATAATAATAATAATAATAATCTAATTGGGTTTGGATTTGTCTTAAGTCATTGAATCAATTTATAGGTCACCAAAACTACAAGTAAATTGTTCTAATTTTAATATTGTTTTATTTTGTATTTTTCTTAAATCAGGTAATACTGAAATCATTAAGTTTATATTAGTTTTAACCGGATCAATTAAATCTCTAAAAACCTAATTGATTTAATTAAATTATTTTAAAAAAAATAGAAAATATCTCTCGATATTGATTCTAAAGTTTAGATCTAGAAAATCAAAACAATGATCCTGGATTTGTCTTGATTCTAATATTGTTTTATTTTTTTAAATCGAGTAATAATAACATCATTAAGTTTAAATTAGTTTTGACCTGGTAAATTAAATCAATCAAAACCCAACTGATTAAAAAAAAAGAAATTAGAAAATTTCTCTCGATATTAATTTTAAAGTCTAGATCCTAGGAAATAAAAGAAATGGAGCATTTATTAATATATATATATATATATATATATATATATATATATATATATAGACGTGAGTTGCTTGTGAGTGAAGGCACGTGGAGATGATGAACTATCTTAGAAGGCACGCATAAAATCAAGTATCCCATCCCATCTACTAACTAGAAGCTACCGTTAATTTGGTTCAACTAATAAGATTGAGAGGAATCAAGTGGTGGTCAGGAACAGTTAGAGATGAGAAGCTGTTGGATCGATTCTCGCACTTCTTCTTATTTTTATGCACTTGCTTGCTGAGTTTGCTGGCAATGGCTCTTTGTTTAATGCCATTCGCATGATTTCTTTACCTTTTCGAATATTAGTTGCAACGTTTTTTCTGCTTAGGTCCCTCGTCTTTTGGCCTTTATATTTACTTCACTTTTCTTTCTTTTTATTCACCAAATCATAGCATATTCTCGGTACGAATGTTTGCGAGTTTGTGTTATATTATTTTTAAAAGATATTTTTTATTTATAAATGTATTAAAATATGTTTTTTTTATTTTTTTAAAAATTATTTTTGAAATTAGTATATAAAAATAATCTAAATATATATATATTTTTAATATAAAGTAAAAATTAAAAATATATATTTTTTAAAACGCTTTTAAAATGCAGTGTCAAATACTCCTTACTCTTTGGTCTAGTTAATGAAGATCATTGCTTCTAAAATAACTTTTTGGAAAATGTTTCTCAAATTTTTTTTTTTTTAATTTTAAATTAAGATTTTTGTTATTTTTAAATCGTTTTGATATACCCATGTCAAAACTAATTTCTTTAAAAATAATAATTTTTGAATAATTATTTTAAAAAAAAAACATTTTTAAAAACACTATAAATAGTGTAAAAATCATGTTTGACATTTCATTTCAAAAGCGTTTTTGAAAAAAATTGAATTTTTATTTTATTTTTTTAATGTTTTTAGATCATTTTATTTTCATGTGGTAATATAAAAAATAATTTTAAAACATAAAAAAATTATTTTAATATATTTTTAAATAAAAAATACTTTAAATACACAACCTCTAACTCCCGATTAATATCTAGAACATAGCTCACAAACAAGTTAAGAGCAGGTGACTATAGTACTGATAATAATAATAATAATAATAATAATAATAATAATAATTTTCTTACAGAAATGTCATGTCAACGTCACTTGAAGTTAGATGATTCGGGTTTTTTGAAGCAAGTTTTTTTTTTTTTTTTTTTTTTTTTTGTGATCTTTCCTAATCCTTGAATGATTAAAATAGAAGGGTGAATCAAATGATTATCAACTCGTGGGCTCCTTTTTTTTATTCTTAAAAACAAAAAAAAAAGGAAGAAGAAGAAGAAGCAAGCAATATATATATATCAGATGTGTTTTAATTTCCATGAACAAGTAAAGGAAGAAGAAAAAAGAAGCAATATATCATAGGTGTTTTAATTTCCATGAACAAGGAATCAGAAGCTTCCGCCAAAATAATAATAAAATAAAATAAAATAAAAAAATAGTGGTTTTGTTAGCATATTTGGTACTTCCTAGCAGCTAGCCACGTCCAAAAACGTATGATGATGATTGATTGCTTTGCTTGAAGGGCAGAAATCCATAACTAGAGTTTGATTTTAGGAGCTATTAATTCTTGATCAGCCTTGCAAATCACCCACTATTTACGTTTACAAAAGAATTCGTAGAATTTACAAGCAATCCCAGAGGCCCTTGTCATGACCATAATTATTATTCTCTTTTTTTTCCCAGCATAATCATAGTACGTACTCTCTTGTTCACAGAATTCAAACGTTAGGGTTTCACATTACGTCAATTATGATGGCCAAATATTATTATTATTATTACAATAATCTTCGAAGTGAAAAACAACCTGTGTGTTGTGTTTCTGGCTACCATTCAGCGTTTGACTTTCGCATAATCGAACTTTTCCCAACCCCATTTGAGAGTAGACTTCGGCAAGCACATTGATTGGCTCAAATGGGTTCTATAATTCTACCATTTCTTGGGTGGTTCGACCCACCCCGTTCGTTCTTACCCTTTGGACTACCAAATTTTAATTCTTTTTCAAAGTCCACTCCCATAAAAAATAAGAAAAAAGCACCCAATACATCAATGTGGTGAATTATCCATCCACTCTACCCTATCCAACCTCTCCTACCCTAGCACTAAAACAGATTAACTCAGATAAATAAATAAATTTAATATTGTTCTCAGATAAAAAAATTACACTGGAATGCAAGCTTAACCTTATTTAGATACATGATAAAAGAAATATATTCTTTGCCAATTTGCAAACTCTTTCCTCCCCTACCCCAACCAAATTCTTCACACGTGCCCACGAGCCATTGTGCCAAGTCCTTGCCGTCTAGGCAACCAAAGCTGTCAAATCCACAACTATTTTGATGCGTTGTACACTCTTGTTCAAGCCATTGTCCCAACCCAACTAACCTTCAAATATCCCTCCACGTTTTCTATATAAAAAGCCACTTTGGCTACAAGCAACAAAATACACCCAGCAAAGCATAATTTCATTTTTTCACCTTTGAAAAATGGACTGGACTAGAGGCCACGCCATAGGCCACGGCTCCACAGCCACCGTCTCCCTCGCCACCTCTATCCAATCCGGTGACGTTTTCGCTGTCAAATCCGTCGAGTTACTCCAATCTGAGTTCTTGCAAAGGGAGCAGCAGATTCTCTCTTCTATAACCTCTCCTTTTATAGTTAGCTACAAGGGGTGTGACATTACTAGAGAGAACAGCAAAGTTATGTTCAATCTTTTCTTGGAGTACATGCCCAGCGGCACTCTTAGCAATGCAATTCAAGCTCATGGAGGTCGGCTCGACGAACCGTCGATCAGAAACTACACGTGTCAAATTCTGCGAGGCCTGGATTACATACATTTGAACGGACTGGTGCATTGCGACATTAAGAGCAGCAACATTTTAGTAGGACGAGGTGGTGCCAAGATTGCAGATTTCGGGTGTGCAAAGCGTGTGGAAAAAGAAGGGCCGATCGCGGGTACGCCGATGTTTATGGCGCCGGAGGTGGCGCGTGGAGAGGAGCAGGGGTTTGCCGGTGATATATGGGCTTTAGGGTGCGCAATTATTGAAATGGCTAGTGGTAGTACTCCATGGCATAATGTGAACGATCCAGTTTCCATCATTTACCGGGTAGGGTATTCGGGTCACTTACCAGATTTCCCCTCTTGTCTGTCGGAACAAGCAAGCGATTTCTTGGACAAGTGTTTAAGGAGGGACCCAAGAGAGAGATGGACAGCTAGTCAACTCCTTAAGCATCCATTTCTGGTCGGAGAACGTAATTCTCATCTAGCAAAGCAGATTCAAGAATCTAATTCAAGCTCGAATTCTCCCACAAGTATTCTTGATCAATGCTTTTGGAGCTCACTGGATGAGTCAGAAAGTTTGCGTAACTCGGTCCCGGTCCCTCCAAGTTCTGAAAGTCCAGCCGGCGAGAGGATCAGACGGCTGTCCTCGCTTTCAGGGAAGCCAGGGTGGGATTGGGATGAGAGCTGGACCACAATCAGAGGGGTTAGCAGGGACGAAGGGGATACAATTATGGACTGCATTGAATTCAAAGACGATATAGTTAGTTGCAGAAAAGCTATGGCGGTAGTAAGGAGCTGTTAAATTTATTAGATAGCAACATTAGCAGTAGAATTATCGATGATTTTTGGGCTTCCTGTAGATATAGGAAAGTTAGTTTTCGAAAGCCTTGTATGTCAAGTTTTAAACTTTACAAGCATAAATCATTCTCTTTTTCGGGCATCTGGGTGATCTATTTTTTTTTTTCTATATTTTTTTAATTGTTATTTTTCTTTTAAAAAAAGGATGTCAACCTTGGATATCGAATGAAGGATAGAGACACAAGCTTTGACCTCCACCAAATTCACTGGTTTCTGTTGAGTTTTGATAAACACGAAGAGCACAAGGAATGGTGAGTGGAATTTGAGTGGTCAAACCTGAACATGAGACTTCTTCCCACATTCGTCAACCCCTTTTTTTATTTCAAGGTTTAATAACGATACATTTACCATTTGCGATCACCTAACCCTATCTTCTGTTTCCGAGTTGAGTTCAGATGGCATAATTGGCCAGAAAGAACCGCCAGCTAGCCACCGGTCCTTGTCTTTATTTGGTAGGTTAAGTTTAGACCTAACTAGAGAGGGTGGCGCTCCCATTTGGCGTTCGATGCTTTTTTTTAGGTTTGGTTGGTAAAATAAATTTAATTCCTCCAGCTCTAGTGGCTGATTATCTGGCCACTTCGCACATTATCTTTTTTTTTTTTTTTTATAACCGGGTGTTCGGGCCAGTTTGCGCGCGACACAATTAATCTTCGGGTCCACTGAATATCCTGCAAGCCCAATAAACATGTAAGACACCACGAGAGTGATAGGCATACCTGACAAGACTTGAACCTGAGGTGAGAGGAAGGGAGAAGCTCTTCTTGACCACCGGCCAAGACCCTGCTGGCCACTTCGCACATTATCATGTCATCTGTTACTGTTCTTTACTGATAAGCTTGGATCATGATTATGTCAGATGATTCTGTATTAAAAAGCCACCAATTTATTAGATGGATTTGCTTCACGTGGATTCAATTACATCACACAGATTTAAGAAGTCAATAATAATAGAGAATTAAATCGATAGAATATTTTAAATCCACATGAATCTTATTACTTTTATATTATAATTTCCCCTAAATTGATTTCTTTATTTCAAAATGCAATTACCAGATGTGAATCTTGCTTGGTACTTTCTGTGTTTCAAAGAGATTGCTATTTTGCTTTTTTTTTTCCTGTTCATAATTTTATATGATACCCCATCTCTAATTGTTAATCCTTTGCAAAATAGGCTTTAATATAGAGGAGCTGTAGAAAAAGAAGAAGAAGAAAGATTAATGTTGTTTTGACTATCTTTATCTATTTGTAATAAACAAAAATAAAACAAGAAGTCAAATGATCTCAAGAAATATTTTTAATGCACATAAATTAATATGTATAAATAAAAGAGAAAAAAATAGAATTCATGATTCACATAAAGTAATATGTATTTTGGTTTATATTTATTTTATCTTTTTTCTATATTCATCAATTTAATATTATTATATGAATATAAAAAATAACTTATATATATATATATATATATATTTATTTATATGAATATAATAATGCAATGTGTAATCAACCGATTAACTAATGATATATTAAACTAACAATCTTTTACTTGTACTAAAATCAATTACTCATATGTCTAATACAATATTGCTCCATGTAGCATTAATATTTTTACATGGATAATAACCTAGTAAGAAGATCTTTTAAATTCTTTTTAATGAGTTTTCACTCTATCTGTAAATCTTTTGCTTGATTAATCTATTAAATTAAATTTTCTAATTTTTACTTATATATATATATATATATATATATATATAAAATTATTTTTGACATTAACACGTCAAAATGATCCAAAAATATTATCTTTTTTCCCCGAAAAATACTCTTAAAATATTAGCAAACCCTCTTAATAAACTTCAATTTTAAGACCCGAATTTCCCTTTCAAGCAATTCGCGATATCTCAATCGCCTTCCCAATCAATATCAACAAAATCCATGTCTCCGTGGTAGTTTCTCTAATCAATTTCCCACAAAAGATCACTTTACTTGTAATTTTAATATCAATTTAATGTTTAATTCAATACTATTTGTTATATTGTCTTTTTTTCCTTATCATTTTTTATTCCCACGTTAAATTTAACATATTAAATTTTATATATAATTAGATTTAATAAGGAGTAATAAGATTCAATCATTTATATTTTATATTAACATAAATAACTCGTGTAATGATGCATCTAGGATTCAAAATTTAGTTTATACGTTAAAAAATGTGCTTGTATTATGGATGTGTTTCATGATATTATAACTTTTTTAATTAAGAAATGAAAATATATTATCTAAGCTTAATAAATAAACTAAAAAAATATATGAACCAATAAATAAAAAACAAGTTGTTAATACTAATTAAATACTAAAGTAGAAAACTAATGTTTCTCAAGTTACAAAACACAAAAGTTTTGTTACCTTTAAGAGTACAGGACATGATATAAGCCCATATAGTGTAGTTAGGGCTCTCAATAATAATGATAATGGGCTGAGAAGTTTCAAGATGATCAATAATTTGTTTGAGAACACTTGAAGAAAACAAATGTCAAAGGTTATAGGGATTTATACTATATTGGAAAGAAAATGGGAAAATGAGTTTAGAAAGAATGAAACTAGTAAGTATGAAAGAGTTATCTAAAAGTTCTTTCTAATGTGAAGGATCTATTATCTATGGTCATCACTTAACTCTTAGATCTTATTTAACACCATGTTTTAAAAACGCTAATAAAAAATGTGTTTATAGTGTTAAAAGACAAAAATACTAACAAGAAAATGAATATTTAAGTGTTATTTATCCAGAAAATACAGTGTTTTTTTAAAGAAAATCTTAATTTGAAAATGTCAAACTATCATCCAAGTGCTTGTTTAGTGTGAAAAAACAAATTAATTTCTTTTCACTTTTATGCCTAACTCTTTTAGTATTACAAACTAATTAATCCTTGAATTCAACATGCCAAACTATCATCCAAGTGCTTATTTAGGTCTCGAATGGGTGTGGCATGATGACAAATGACTTATGGTTTACACAGAAAATCTCGGGTACAAGTCAGGATTTGCACCTCTTATAAGAGTCTGGGACAACCGGGGTTTTACTTACTCACCTGGACCCACAAACTATATTTTTCGAGAAATGAAGTTTCCTCGCATTCAAAAAAAGTGTTTATTTAGTTATGAAAAAAAAAGTTTTTTGAACATTTTTTATGGGAAATAACAAACAAATCTTTGAGTTCAAAGAAAGCATTTCTCCCTTTGGAGAAGTACTGAATTACTGAAAAAAGGTTTATTTAGAAAAAATTCAAAATATATCAATTCTGTAAACCATGTTCGTATTTTTTTAATAGTTATTACTAAATGTTATTGAATCTTTTTGGCCATCATAATTTCTGCTAATACAAAGACATTTTTTTATGCTGTGGTCAGCAAGACAAATTTGCTAATCTAGGGTTTTCCCGCAACTTGTTTTTTTCTCCGAATCTGCTAGAATTTCTCATAAATTATTGATTAGGTGGTTCAAAGACTATCCATCCAATTATTGTGAGAAGGTTAATTGGTTGTTGGAGCATTTATGAGCTTCCAGGCGAAATATCTCCAGGAGAAAGATGCAAAATACAGTACTTCATGCATGCACACAAGAAAAGGCAGTAATTGTTATGGGCCAAGCCAAATTGATAGTCAAATCGATTGCCTCATATATATATATATATAATTAAAAATATATCTTACCTAAAAACTTAAGCTATTAAATATAGTCCCAGAATATGATTTATATTATTCTCTAATACCCTCTTCAAGTAAAAGCCTTTTAGACTTGAAACCTGCACATATCCACATTAACTTTTGCTTGATTTTTTATCAAATAGAATGAGGATGGTGATATTCGAACTCGTGACAGCTAGGTCAACAAGGCTCTAATATCATATTAAATAATCATCTCACCTAAAAGCTTAAGGTTGTAGGTGAAGCCTCATAATATGATTTATATTACACACACATTAGTCACTTACCCGTGTCTCATCACGATCAGAATCATATTTTTTTCAATGCAAAAAAAATATTAATTGTATGAGATTTTTTTAATTACAGTATACAAAATATGTATTTAATAATAAAAATGTATTTAAGAGTGAGACAACTAACTGTTAAAATTATTATCAATATTATTGATTAAACAATTAAAATCATTAAAATGTCCTAAAGAATAAAAAAAACATTTTTACAAAAAGACAATAAAAAAATAATCACTAAAATTATTGTTATTATTGCGCAAATAATGAAATCATAAAATCATTTGATCCGAAAAACAGATAAAAAAAAGGAGAAATATTAATTTTAAAATGATCATCAATATAAATTAAAATTTCACGACTTAACTGAATAAAAATAAAATTTCAATAAAAAATAAAATAACAAAAATCGACTCATTTTATATTGTTTTGCAATATATAATATAGTTGTTCAAATTGAGAATTTGAGCAGCAGGTAGTGAAAGGGAATTATTCATCTCATTTTCCTCTCTGCATTTGACAATGTAGTGAACTTTCCTGATGTGCCATGAGAGAAAAGAAAAACTGAAAAGATAGTCAAAATGACGTGCCTCATTTTCTGAATCCATGCAGAACTGAAATGGTCAGCTCATTAATATGCCCGAATCGGTGGTGGACATTTTGGCTTTAGATCGAAGAACTTAATTGTCGTAAACTAATTACGTTAGTGCTGAGACAAGAAGACTCGGAAAGATTAATGAAACACGTACATCTGATATTGCGATTTAATTTCTCGGTACGATACATAAATCACAGTAATTGGAAAAAACATATGAGAACACAAGTTGACAACATTGAGTGCAGAAAGTAACATAACAGGAGATGGTTTTATAATTCAAGCTGATATTTTTCTAGTTTACTTGCGTTGTCCATTTCAAATTGCCAAAAGCTTGGTTTCCAAGGTAATTAAAGCTTGTTTAGAGTCTGCCACCGCCACCACTGCCCGAACCGCTTCCAGATCCAGTGCCAGCACCACCTCCAACTCCTACACCCACACCAACTCCAACTCCAACTCCAACTCCAAACCCTCCACCAGCTCCACCACCACGCCCCCCTCCTGCACCTCCACCAGCTCCACCACCTAGACCTCCACCAGCTCCACCTCCTACACCTCCACCAGCCCCAAAGCCACCACCATGGCCTGAGCCACCTCCTAGACCTCCACCTCCACCACCACCTCCACCACCGCCTCCACCACCTCCTCCAGCACCACCTCCGAGGCCTCCACCTACTCCACCTCCAGCTCCAAAGCCCCCGCCGTGACCCGAACCACCACCAACACCACCTCCTCCACCTCCACCAAAACCACCACCTCCACCAACGCCACCTCCAGCTCCACCACCTACACCTCCTCCAGCTCCAAAGCCTCCACCATGTCCTGATCCCCCACCAACACCACCTCCTCCACCTCCGCCCGAACCTCCACCTCCACCAACACCACCTCCAGCTCCACCACCTACACCTCCTCCAGCTCCAAAGCCTCCACCCTGTCCTGACCCACCACCAACACCACCTCCTCCACCCCCACCAAAACCACCACCTCCACCAACACCTCCTCCAGCACCGCCACCAACACCTCCTCCTCCTCCAGCTCCACCACCAAAGCCACCGCCTCTACCTCCACCTCCTCCTAGTCCTCCCCCTCCACCACCACCTCTCCCACCACCTCCGCCTAGTCCTCCTCCTCCACCACCACCAATGCCTCCACCTCTACCGCCGCCACCTCCAGCTCCACCACCAAAGCCTCCACCTCTACCGCCACCACCTCCAGCTCCACCACCAAAGCCTCCACCTCTACCGCCACCACCTCCTAGTCCTCCCCCACCTCCACGGCCATACCGGCCCCCACAGCGTCTTGGATTCCACCTACAATCATCATCGTCGTCTCGATATCTAGTTTTGTCAAGCTTGTCATCACCAAGAGTGATTGCACTGAAATGTAGGACAGTGAACAAGAGAAGCAGAAGAAAAGAAACCCATTTTAACGAGATCACGCCCATGGCCCTGTGCTTAATTATGCTATATTAACAAGTGTTTTTGCAAGCACTGCATGCTCTTCTTTGCATGAAAGACTCCTATATATAGGGTTTATCCACTACGTACGTACATTATTGATCGGGCAAGTCCACTGAAGAACCTTTAATGGCTGCATGTTAATGAGACGCGTTGGAACCGTTGGGTCAATGGCTACACCATTTAATGATCAAGTTGAAGCCGCAGTCCACAAGACATTACAGATCATTGGATAGCCCTCTCTCTCTCTCTCTCTCTCTCTCCCCCCCTTTGAATTACATACAATCATATATTCGTGATTTGTAGATAGAGACCTTTACATAAAGATTTGATGTGTTGATAATACTGCACTTCAGCTATCAAATTAAGCACAAGATGGCTAGTGTAGGGACAAGTTGGCTGTCCCATATAATAACGCCCAATAACTTCTCTAATAAATGGTTTCATATATCTTTTTGATTCTGAATTTGATCATTTTCATAGCTGGATAAGTATGTGAATCACTCGATTAATCCATGTAAGCTATGCCCAGTTGCCCATCCATTTGTGTGTCTACTTTGACCTTCTTAGTTAGTCAACTCCGGCAACTCATGAAGTACTCGATCGCCACCCATCTCCAGTACTGCAACTAATTAACGTGGAGTATTTATCATTTGTAGCAGTTATCTGTGCAAGAGTTCCACCGACTACATTAATGAAATGTTGACCATATGGGATTGTTTATCAGATACATGCCGTGGTCTTCTTTGAAATATAAAGTATTAATTACTATATTTTTTCCCCACAGATTCAAGTCTTCAACCTGGTTAACGCACTGCTTCATCGCCCATGCTGGTGCTTCAAAGTGCCCAGAATCGCTACATTGGTTTGCTGATATACTGGCATCTTTGGGAGCCACTAATTAATTAAGTAGTGATGCATGATCTGCTTTGGAACAACTAAAACATGGGCGAGGAATGCTGATGAAGGAAAAGGAAATGTTATACTCGTATTCATATTAATCTATTGAATCAATCCCAGGTTCTAATAGTAAATGAATCCAAGGAAATTAAGTTGGGAACAAATGACAACAAGAACAGCAACATTGCGTAAAATTGGTTCGATTGATTCGAGCCTTTTTGCATGTCCCGTGGAACCCTAGATTACAGCTGACCATGTCACCCCTTCGTGACAGTCTGCCAAACATGGTGCTCTATACAGGCCGAGCAAGACGACGTCCTGCTGCTCGACCACAGAGAAGAGCATTTGTGGGTATTGGAAATTCATCTCTCCAGGAATTTGCTGGGGAGTAGACTCGAAGATAGAATTGCTGTCCTAAGTACTGGCGAGCCCAGTTCTCAGATCTTACGTTCCACATTCCCACATTGTCTAGAGGCATGTAAACTGCAGTCCATGACGCCGGATAGACCTGTATTTCATCAAATATTGTAAGATGTCATAAATGAATCTTCCTTTTAGGATGAGATGTTCATAAATAAGGAGAGCCCATCTCAGCGCTGACAGACTAGAGCACGGTGAAGGGATCGAGGAATTGTGAATTTTAACAACAACATATAATCTGAAAGTCAGAAGATTTCTCAGAAAGTAATGCAGGTGGTAAAAGAAGCCTCGTGTTATTCATCAAAGGAAGGAAAAAGCAGTACAGCTATTCAAACTTTGCGTATTGAAACATGAAACAAAAAAGGAATTTTGTCCAATCACAGAACTACTTCAGGAAATTGTCATACCGAAGGTGAGAAGAAAAATTAAACAAGAAATCTCAAGCTTTCTGAAAAGTTGTAACATTACTATAGCAATAGAAGACGCAACCATACCTCTTCTACTGCTACTGATCCAAATTAACAAGAGAATGAATAAGGGGGGAAATCTTATGTTCCACAAGTTTCCGGTTATTAATAACAATTCTGTATTGTACCTGAACAGTGCAACGAGAAATTGTGTCTCTTAGATTGTAAGTTAATCTGCTTGCTGGTGACCACTGCCCTCCATCCATCCTGCTCACCAGAAAAAGTATCCATAGTGAGGAATCCATCAGATAACAATGCACGATGCAATTAAGTTATGATGACTTACCCCACAACAAAGAAGCTGTGGCCATCAATGTGCCATGACTGCACATTATCTTCTGAATTCTCAAAAACAATCTCAGCATAACCTCTGAAATCAGCAGCCATGACAGAAGTCTGGAGGTAAGCACCGCCACCAGTGGGGTTGTCCGAGATGCTTCCTAGGGAGAAAACTCCAGGGATATTGAAGTGGTCCGCAAGTTTAAGTGGAGTATCAGCAGGGATGAAGGACACACTATTGACAGCATACCTCTGCTTGCCATTAATAATTGGAGCAGAGTTCTGAAGTCTAACTGTGTGAGTTGTGTTGATCAATCCATAGTGGTAAGAACCTTGAGGGTTAGGTCTTGGGCCACTAGCAGTTAGATTCCGCCTGACAAATACGAGGGGACACAAAAATCAACAAGAGACTCCTGTAGTATGAAGAAGACACTCTCCTTGAGCAAACAAAAATAGATTACAACTTTCTTACCATTATTCATTGCAACAACTATGGATATCATATATGTTGTAACAATGCTGCATGAAAAATATATGGGACAATTCTCAGATTTTCAGAAACCCTTTGTTTCTGATTTCATTTTTGGTAATTTACAACACCACTATGCAAATGAAAGTCAATTTACACTTTGTAGGAGCACAGATCAGCGTGAACGCTATAGTTATGACACCTTTAAGGACTTCAAGAACAGGAATTTGGAAATACCTCAAGGATCGAGCTTGTTCAAGAGACCAGTCAATCTGAATAGTTGGTCCAGCAGGCGGAGAATCTGAAACACTTCCTGCTGAATTACTGTAATGAAGAATGGAGGTCGCCGTGAGCACCTGAGAGGTGAAGCGTGTTGAGACAACAATGAAGTAATCTTGTGCTGCTTGATCAGCTGTAACCAAAACAGAATAGGATTGCCCCAGATGGATGTCAAGGGAATCATAAGTGTTTTGCAGTGAGTGAGTTCCTTCGACCTCCACCAGCAACATTTTATGCCCCTGGATTCTGAAATTGATGGAAGTGGTGAGCCCCACATTTGATATCCGTAACCTGTAAGTCTTGCCTGGCAAACATGCAACAAAAAACAATCCATAATTGAGAACTGTCTCTTACTGTTTAAATTCATACAGGAGTGACTGCTAATCATAATTGATTACCTTGATCAACTGTGAATGTGTAGCCATTTGATCCACGGCCATTGATGAGAAGCCCATCTGGAAAGGGAAGATCACTGCCACCATCTAAAATTGCTTTTAAATCCTGCAAGGTCGAACATAAGCCCATTGATGAGCGCATATGGCATTGAGCATGTCATAGCTGTAGCTGTCACTTTTTTCTACACTAAATTCTGTGTATTGGGTAGTTAGAATTTGCTTCAAGCATGGTGCTTACTGTATGATTCATCTTGAACCAATCACCAGCCAGGATTGTGAAATCGCCGGCAGGAGGGGGGAATGGTACGGGAATGACAGAACGGCTTGCGATTTTGAAGCCTCCAAAGCCTCCGGCAGCCTTGTGCATGCCAAGGGAAGGGAAATAAAAGTAGCTACCAATCTGGTCCTTCACCTGGAGAACATAAGTGATGTTCTTCCCAGGTGGGATGGGGCAGTTGGTACCATAGACTCCATCTTGCCATGAATTCCTTCTCTGCTGCACACCATTCCTGAACATGAAGTAGAAGACTTCTGATTAGTAACGAAATATCATCCTAAGAACTTTCCATCTTCCACACATGAAAATGCTTGATCATGGTATCCTATTAATTTAGATGAAATTATTGTGTCAGATCCCTGTTGTATGCAGTTTGCATTCCACAGGTTAACGCATTGGATAACCCTCCTCCCACTTGCCTAATGGCAAGTATATGTAAATATTTCAGACCATATCCCAGCAAGGACATAAATTAATAAAATTTCCTATATCCATTCTGAGATATTCACATAAGACACAAAGTCCATATTGTATATTGATCTAGATCTGAGCAGCCTGCATCAACTCCTAACAAGGTGAGAGATCCATTAGATCCGGGCATACCATTTACTTACTAGATATAAGTTTCATAAAAAAAACCATTTCAGCAATCCAATAATAAAGAACCTTTTTTTTCTTTTCTGGATATCTATGATCTATGTTCTTTGTGGACCAAATCATGGATGTCCTCTACCACTAGTAGTGGAAGTTTTTTCCTTCTACCAGCGATAACAGGCAGAGTGCTTGCTAGAGAAACCTTAGTCCAGTCTTACAGTTTGACCACAGGAAGCCTAAACAGCCGCAGTTTCTTATCTGCAATAGATGGTTCCCAATATTGGCCCAGCGTGCCTACAAGTTACAGGCACTGTGTGCGCTTGTCCGTAAACAGCTTGATTCATGGTTGCAAATTGAACAGGAAAAGGTGGCATTCTGACAGTAGAAAGTTACAGAAAAATTGAAGACATTTCCTCCTTTTCTTTCGAACTTCGTTCATCAGAACATTGAAAGTCTAGATAAAACTACACACACATATTTATAGATTCTCAAGAAGTTTGTGAAGATTATAAAAGGAAACTAACCAAGAGATGAGGAAAGGTTCATCCAAGCTATTGAACACGCTGATTATCAAGTTATCATTTGTCACTGACTCAATCTGTGGGCCTGGAAATTGCCCGTTTATCAATATCCCCTGCCATTAAATACAGTCAAAACTCTGTATAATCAACATCTTAGGAAAACAAAAAAACAAAAAACAGGGGGATTGTCACCTCACCTGTTGCTTTAATCCAAGTGGGTAGATATCACCATAAGTAACATTCCAAGTGTAGAACCTATAAGGGTCTTCCCCAACAGTTCTTGTCACGAACAACAAGACCACGAGCGTGAGAGACCACATGCTCTTGCTGTAACACTCATCCACCATCTCTCAGACTCGACCGAACTACTAGCTCTGTCCGAGGATTACAAGTGGAATGGAAGAAGAAAGAAGAAGAAGAAATCTTGCTACAGAGGACAACCCCCTCGTCAGACTTTAAGTCTGTAAAGCCCTGTCCAGAGATGAGTAAACTTTTCCTTTTTTTCTTTTTCTTTATAGCTTTGGGAACTTTTAACTTCTTTGTTCGGACCAATGTCGGTGGTTCAGATTCTCGTTTCAGTGTAGATCTCTAAGCAGGCAGGTCAGGCTATGGCTCAGGCCATCCTAAGTGTATCGGCTAGAGCACAGTCCACGCCGTGTTTCTTGAATCGAGTTTTGATTGACATCAGCAAAGTGGTGTGAATTAACTACTTAAATTACAGATTTGGCCTGATTTTCTCTTTCTAAACTACCCAAGAGACATGATATATGCATAATTGTCATCTCTCTCTCTCTCTCCGGGTCAAAACCGGTCACAGTGAAGGCTAATTTATTGGATCAATAAATTGGTTCAGTTGATCAATTATTATAAAAATAAATCAATAAGAGTATCTTGCTGTACTGTGAACAACAGCAAAATAAATAAGATTTATTGTATAGTAATGTTTTTGACCAACAATATTATAAATCAAGGAAGTGCAAATTAGAGAGCAAAATAGTCTTCTCATTAGATTTACTAGGCATTATCAAATAACCGATGTCAAATCCATCTTTTCATATTTTTTTAGCAAATTAAAAAGATTTAATTATTTCTAAAAACCAAATAAAAACAAATAGCTTCTTTCTATTTTCTTTTTTTTTCAAAATAGTTAAATAACTAAATTTTACTTTGTGAGTTTTACAAGTTTATCTTGTACGGGATAATTTAGTCACAAATTTCAATTATTAGCTCAATATGAATTTGGTATTTTTTAGATTATTTTTTACAAAAAAAAAAAGAAGTCAATTTTGTTATTTAATATTATATCATCAAGTCTTGAGCTTTGTTAGAGTTATGGCTTTTTTTTCATATCTCAATCTCATATCACAAGTCATAGGTTAATCAAGTTAACCGGGTTTGACTCTATTTTAAATTATTATTATTTTCATTTTTACTTTTATTATTTTGTTTGCTTGACAGTTGATCTCCATTATGTTATTCAATATATTTTGTATTGATTTATCTAGCCCTTACAAGCTAGCAACGAGTTTGACAAATTGATTAGAGTCAAGTTTTTTTGTTCTTTTTTTAAAAAAATCAATTTTCCCTTCAACGTTTGATTTACTAATAATTAAGCTTTAGATTTTTTTTCAATTAGCCATTGTCATTTTTTGTGGGTTTTTTTTATTATTATTGTTGGGTTTTTTTTATAATCATATTATTAAATTAATCAAGCTTATTAAACTTATACATATCAATGATTTGTGCTCCAAATTTATCTTATTTTACAAAAATTGTTATCATTGTTTGAACTTTTTTTTTTTATATTAGAAAAAAATTAAGCTGAACTATAAAGTATTACAAACAATCTATCTAGTGATAAGAAAATTTATTATATATTAATTATTATATTTTTTATAAGTTTTTCATAGTCCATTTATATATCACTTATCATATTATCTTATAAGCATATTCATAGTCCATTTATATATCACTTATCATATTATCTTATAAGCATATTCATAGTCCATTTGTAACAGTGTTTGTAAACAGATAATATATCAAAGCTTCAAATCATATAAATCACTATTTTGTTTTCAATATCTTCTCCTAATTGAAACAATATACGATATTACAATCAATTTGTATCATATATATTAGAATAAGGAGTTGCCCCAATCAGTTGAACTAGGTTTTGATCAAATCAATTTAATTCAATCAATTTCTTAATTGAATTGATGTCCAACTTAACCTAGATTAGACTTTGAGTTAGAGCACAACCTCCATATAGGGTCAAGTTTGATGACTATAAATAAGTATAGTAAAAAAACTGATACTTCATACAAAAATTACAAATAAAGCATTCTTCATGTATCCATTATTTTGTATTATTAGACCTAATTTAATTAAATTCTAACTCAATTTATAAAATCAAGTTAAATATATGGTTTCATTTGGGTTGGATTTGGGGTAACCCATCATCATCTTTTTTGATATTATAATTTTTTTTTCTTTTTTTTTTTTCGTTTAGACATATGTTTTTTTTTTATGTATTGACTTGAATTTTAAATTTGACATTATGATTTATATAAGGATTTTATTTTATGATTTTGATTTTCTAATTAAAATTTTTATAATTTTATTTTATATGGTTTTAATAAAGATATTTAATTAAAATCTTCATACTGGATTGAATACTTGTAGAAATAAAATCCTCCATCCCACACGGGGAGGTTCTTGTTTACACGAGCAGGAGGTTGCCTATTAGTTAATGAACGTATATATGTTACAAGATTTATGGCTTGTACTTCACTACAAATATGTCAAATCGTTTTTTGAAATGCAAAAATGCTAAGGAAAACAATTAGAAATTTAAATAATATGAATAAAAATATAACAATAATAGATAAAATTATATAAAAAAAATATATTATAACAGTAGTAGGTAAAAAAAACCCAACATGAGCCTTCAACTACGGTAACTCATAAACTGTGAGAATGGATATAAGATTGAGATAATATCATAAAAAAAAAAACAAGTAGAAAAAAAACAACTTGAAAGGAAAGGGAAAAACCATGAAGATCAAATTTCAATATATCAAATGTTGAATGATGCAATTAAATTAAATAAATTTAAATATGATAAAAAAAAACTAAAATCAACTCATATTAACCTTTGAAATTAGTTATTTTAGTCATGAATTAGAGACTAACCATATAGAAAGTGCATGCATTCACACACACACACATATATATATATATATATATAAAGAAAAATAACTTAATCACTAATGATATAAATGTTGAATGACAAAAAAAAAAAAAAAACTTTAAATAAGAGAGAGAAAAAATCAAGAAAACCAGGGTGAATTATAAGGAAAAGTCTCAAATTTATGATCTATTAAATTTTAGATCCAAATTGAATTAAAAAGTACAATTTCTAATGAATTTAATAATAACTAGTCAAAGTAAATTCAATAATTATAAATAATTAAGAAAAAACCATGAAAATATAGGTATGATTCTCTGAACTCAAAATAAAGAAGAGATTACATTTTTATTTCGTGGTGTCAGTACGGTCTGCAAGATTATAAATTTATAACTAGTTATCACTCCCTACCTGCCACCTGTAATATTCAGTAATCAGTACAATTAATAAAAAGCCAGCTGCCTGTTAATTATTATCATGGTTCTCCGGTCCATTGACTTTCAGAAAATGCAGACCAATGTCTCTTGGAACATGGAATCCAAGAACTCGAAACTTCCCAGTTTCAACCTGCTGTTGAAGCACAGATTAATTACTATTTAATTTTTATTTTATTATATATATATATATATATATATATATATATATATATACAAGTTGCAATGACAGGTGAGTTTTTCTATAAAGCTATCACCCATGAAATTGAAATTAAGAGTTTGGATCTCATGGATGTTGCTCCCGCCATGAATAATATAGAATCTGTAGATTAAACACAAATATAGAAGATGTCATCTAATTTTTAAAGAAATTAAATTTTCTAAAATATGTATTGGTTTTAAATATTTTAGTATAGAATTAATTATATCTAAGCAAACATAGATATAACTTTTATTGTATTCTTTGTGAGAAAAGGTTACTCATTTACTTTATGAATTATTTCCCCTTACATTATTATTATTGTTGTTGTTGTTATATGTAAAATCATTTTTTTACACAAATACTAAAAATTAAAATTAAAAGAATAAAGATATTGAAATCTCAAAAGATGAGGGGGGAACATTGAAATCTTGCAGAGGTAGTTTGATTTTTTAGTAGAGAAGAAAAGGTGAGGTAGAAGAAGAAAAAAAGTCATCGATAATGAATTGTAGCACCATGACCACGTGCAACGTCTTATAAGATGACGTGGTGACACATCCAATAACATGATGGAAGATGATTTTTGATTGGTTGGAGCCTTGGAGGTGCTCAAAAAGCACGGTGACTCCTACTTGCTAGTTTGTGATACTTATTTAAATACTAAATTTTCAATTTTAAAACCATTTTGATTATTTTATTATTCTTTCAGAATGATAATGAAAGATTTTCTTTTCCTTAAGGTATTTAATATAATAATAACTAATAAACAAGTCGAACAACCTCCCATTATTAGCTTAAAAGTTTTTGGTCTGAACGGCACAACCATCACTTAACTTCTTCATTTTTTAATTTATGTGGGTATTCAGACTAATTTACATGCACTTCGATTAATCACGCGAGCTCTGAAATTAACGATTATATAAGCCTCTAGTGATTATCATATTAGCAATTATAGATATCCAATTTATCCATTTTGATTTTATCCATTTTGATCATAGCATAACCGATATTCATCAATTATTATTAATAATTAAAATATTTCGTCCAATTTACATGTATTCATTTAATCAAAGCATCAACGTAAAATCCATTAACAAATAAGCTAAAATAGCTCGGGTTTTCGTCCACTGTGCACTGTGACTAATGTGCACTGTGGACTGGACATTTGCCCTTCGTGCGTCGCGCGAGTATGTGCGCCTTTTTTTTTTTTTCCGCTTATGAACAGTGTAATAGCGATTTTGTCCCTGGTAATAGGACAAAATAGTGGTCGGCTGAGGGGTAAATAACGGCTGGGGTCAGGGGTGTGGGCGTAATTGTACGCGTACGGACCGGTCCGGACCGGCCCGCCGCACCCCGTTATATTTTTTTAATATTTTTGAAATGGCTAAAGACGGTTCTAGCCCCCGATAAGACAAAATCGATTATTTAAAGGCAAGGACAGAACGTTAACTAACCATTATTATTTATATATTTTCCGAAATCTGTCAGGCGCGTGCGGTTCACGCGGACGACGATTTCCACCCTGACGCCCCTTTCAAGTGGCGCGTGCGGTATTATACGGTGGCCGGAAATGAGCTACCGGCGTCTAATACGGTGCGCCTCCTCTTGGTCGTCCTCCCGGTGCGGCGCGTTTTGACACAAGATGTCCGTGTACGCGGCGGAGGCCGGTTGAAGACGGCGGCAACCTATCTCTCTCTCCCCTGCACGTAACAGTGCAGGCGAGGACCCCGTGTTTTCACCCTTTGCAATTTGGTCCTTCAACTTTCAATTTCCTTTTCTGCACCTTTCACTTCTGTTACATTAGTTTGAATTTGCTGCAATTTCGTCCCTCCGGTTGAAATTAATTAAATGTGCACCTTTCACTTCGGTCCTGCAACTTTTGTTCTTCCGGATTAGGTCCAAATTCGTCATTAAATTCGGTACACAGGTTTTAATTTTTGCAATATTATCCTTGGATTGAAATTGATAATAAATGTGATTTTCATTTCAGCCCTTCAACTTTTGATTTATAATTTCAATCCCTGTTTAAATTTGTAATGCTTATCAAATAATTGTTACATTTTTCCTAATAATTTTATTTTCCATCGATTTTTTTTTTCTTTGATTTATGTCTGCCACTTTCATTAATTAGAATAATAATAATAATAATAATAATAATAATAATAATAATAATAATAATAATAATAATATAATAATAATAATAATAATAATAATAATAATAATAGTTTTTTTTTCTTGCTCACTCTGTTGTTAATGTTTTTGAGTGTTTTTTCTTCCGTTAAAATTTTATAATTTTAATTGTTTTTGCAATAATAGCAATAGTCATTTTATATCTAATATTATTGGGGATAAAAGACAACTCAAGAACAAAAAATAGACAAATTTACGTAGGTTACCTACAATTAAAAAATCGATACAGTTCACATTTGTCTCGATTACACTGTTCCTTTTAAACGGCAGACAGGTCATTATTATATGTTTTAATATTTATTACATGTTATCGCCTAAAAATATATAAAGAGATAAAAAAAAATGACCTCGGATTTTTTGCAATAAAAAAATTAATATCAGCATTCTTAAATACATTTAATATAATAATATGAAGAATAAATCTTATAAAAAAAAAAAATTGGCTTCGAATTTTAATTTTGTGCTCTTTTGTTGAAGTATATTTTTGAAAAAAAAAATTGGATTTTTAATATTTGAAATCTAATATTACCCGGGGAAAAATACAACTCAGAAAAACAAAATGTTAACAAATTTGCCTAGATTATATACAATTAAAAAATATATTAGGCACTTTCTGTTTCGACTACACTGTTCTTTTTAGACAGCAAATAAGCAATTATAGCACGCACAAAATATATATTCCTTTTTTGAAAAATATTGCAATTTTTTATTTATAATGTGTCAGATCTAATATTACTGGGGAAAAAAGGCAAATCATATTGTTTTTTTTTAACAAATTTACCTAGGTTATCTATAATTAAAAAATATAAAAATCACTTCCCATTTCGATCACACTATATAATATGTGAGACTAAGTATATGTGTTTAATATTTATTTCATATTATCGCCTACAAATATATAAATAGAGAAAAAAAATGACCTACAATTTCTTGAAAAAAAAATTAATATCGGCATTCTTAAAGATATTTAATATAATAATATAATGAATAAATCTTATAAAAAAAACTTTGGCTTTGAATTTAAATTTATATTTTAGACCCTTTGTTTGTTTCTTTTAAGAAACGGTGACATTTTTTTCACATGTATTTTTGATTTTTTACTGTCCAACTCAGTTGTTCTTTTTTAACCGGGTTTCTTTTGTTGTTTTGTTTTTTTAACCAGAGTATCCGTGACAACAAATTTCTTATAAATCATTTAACCTTCTTAGCAAATTTTCTAACAAATTTTATCAAAAGTTTTTTACCAATACCAATATTCAATCATATTTTGGTTGAAAAAAACCATTTTTAGCATATTTTATCAATTACAATTATACTAATTAAATAGTAAAATAACAAAATACAACATTTATAAAATCAATTAATTTTCTACATAGATAAAAATGTCCAGCGAAGCGGGCTAATCAGCTCGTTCTATCCTAAAACATAACCAAGTACCAAATAATATTAAATTTTTCTTCCTATATGGTCCCACAAAGTTGAGAGAAAATAGAAATTTATTATGATTTAATGTTAAAATATCATGTAAAATAGGTTGAGGCTTATTTTAGCATATTCCAAGTAAGCACTTAAAAAAACATGGGCATCTAAATTAAGAAAGGCTTAGCGTGGGGTGAAATTGTTTAGTATCCAAAGGTTTGAAATATATTATAGGTAATTCGAGGTTTTCTAAAATAAACTTATTAAGTGATTTTAAAAGTGTGATTGAAGCTGTTTTTGAAAGTATTTTTTGTTTAAAATATATCAAAATGATATTTTTTATCTTTTAAAAATTATTTTTAATATCAGCACATATAAATTATCTAAAAATACTAAATCTTTTTAATTTAAAATAAAAAAATAAAAATAATTTTTTTTTTAAAAACACTTTTAAAACTTAAACCCCTAAAAATAGTAGCGACAACATATCGAATCAAATATGTAAGGTATTTACTTCCTTGCCCTTTCTATCTTTTTGTCTCATAATTCAGACCATACAGGAGAAAGACCAGTGAGAGAGAGAGAGAGAGTAGTTGCTTCTGGTGCTACGGGGTAGGTAGAGAGAAAAACGAAGGAGAAAACGAACGAGAGATGGGAGCAATCAAGGGAGCCATAGTAGATGGTATTTTGACAGCCATGTGGGTATTCAGTGTTCCTTTGCTCGGTGTTTTCTCCTCCATCACAGCAACCTATGTGGGTGTTGACGCCATGTCAATCGCCGCTCTTTTCATAACCATTAATGTCGCCGCTCTTTTTATGCTAACTTTCAGCTTGATAGGAGCTGCCCTCGGTGGTGCCAGTTTCAACCCCGCTACAACTATAACACTCTACATGGCTGGCCTGAAGCCTGATGCATCTCTCATGTCCATGGCTTTGAGTTTTCCAGCTCAGGCAGCCGGCGGGGTCGGTGGCGCCACGGCGATCAGGGGAGTGATGCCGAATCATCACAGGCATGTGCTCAAAGGAGGCCCCTCCTTGAGGGTGGACCTGCATACAGGGGCAATTGCAGAGGGGGTGCTGACTTTTCTCATCTGTCTTACCTTACATTTTCTTCTGCTCAAGGGTCCTAAAAATCTTGTGTTGAAGGTGTGGCTGCTAGCTGTGGCCACTGTGGGATTGGTTATGGCCGGAGGTAAGTACACCGGCCCTTCAATGAATCCTGCCAATGCTTATGGATGGGCTTATCTGGGCAACAGGCATACCACCTGGGATTTCTTCTATGTCTACTGGATTTGCCCCTTTATAGGGGCAGTTTTAGCTGCTTTTGTATCTAAATTTCTTTTCAAGGCAGCACCGATCAAGGAGAAAAAAACCTGAGGAGTAGGGATGGATGTTGTAGTAATTAAGATTAGTATTTAGTTTCCATCTTAATGTCATGTTTTCCAGTGCTTTGCCTACTATGAATGTTGTGATTATCTTCTCTTCATGAATTGATCTCTTCAATTGAGATGATTAGCTATTTAGAGAGAGAGAGAGAGAGAGAGAGAGAGAGAGTTCAGATTAAGCTCCATGAGATGCTGTTCTTCGTGTTATCTATCTACTATTTGTGGCCTCGTTGGGTTTTTGCAATATTGAGATGGGATTACTGGGGTTTAAATCGGTTGGAATTGATGTAAAATCACGAGCTGCCCCCTGTATTGTAAGACAATCATCTTCTTAAGAAGAGGGAAGGCAAAATGACATGAAAAGTGTTCCACTCAAGTAATCCTCTAACACTCTAGGGTTATATTCCAGAGGTCCCCGAGGTGGTGGCCTAGCGGCTGGCACTTGGGTTCTGCTTCGGCAGACCTGGGTTCAAGCCTGGGAAACAACCCCTCCTCGTAAGAGCCTGGGACAACCGGAGGTTTACGCATGTCCCGGGCTTACAAATTGCACTTTCCGAGTCATGTGGTTCTCCCAAAAAGTTATATTCCAGAGATGTAATGTCTTAGATATGTATTGATCCTTCAAAGATGACTTTTATGAAAACTTATTTGACTGGAAGTAAAGGGTTAAGAATACCCATAAAAGGAATTTTAGAGATCTCAATCATGATTGACATTACCCAAGACACTTCATCTTCCAACAAAACTTTATAAGAATTGAGACCTTAGCTAGTAGTCCTCTACTCTTCTAGTTTTTAGAAATGAAATATTGATTTGAACATGCGAATCATATACTATCCAAATATTCAAACTTTATTTCTAAGATATTGGATTCTAGGAAATCATCATTTACACCATAAATGTTATTTTTTTTTTATGATTTTAATATTTGTAATTTATTATATTTGACGAGGTTGATAATAACAAGAAAGTGTTGGAGTAAAATTTAAAAAATGGGAGAAAGATGTCTTATTTGAAAGACAAAAGATTTTAGTAATTAAGTGGTGGTAAATTAAAAGTAGCTAGAGATAAAATAAGTACAAAAATCAATATGTTTTGAACAACTCATTTAGAATTGAAAGAAACGAATTTTGGCAGGAAGTAAAAAATGTCTGGTCATTAATAAATTTAGTTAATTAAAAAGCTATTCAATAATTAATAAGATATAAATATTATTAAACATAACTTGAATTTTTATTCAAACCTAACTCAAAATATACATACACATTAAATAATATATATTAAATAAGAAATAATATACAAGTAAAAGATACTAGAAGGAATATCTAAAATCATATGAATACCTAAATTTAGATTCATTATTCAATATATAATAAATGATATATAAATACCTAAATTTCTTAGCTCAATAAAAAGTAAATATTATTTTATATAAATAAAAGTATAAATATAGAAGAATTTAAATCCATTACCACAACAGTCAAACCCAAGGAAGGAAAAACCAAGGCTGTGGCTTAGGAATGAAAGGGAGGCAGACTGCTCAGTTACACAAACACATTGCTTGTGTGGAAGGAAAATAAAAGAGGGAAAATAATCATCACTCTACTTCCCCTCCACAAACACAAGACTATGAATTATCCACAGCCACTCCCTTCCCTTTTCATCATATCGCCTTCTCCCATTAGCGTAAACCCTCCCTTGTTAAAGCAAACACCAATCAAGAAACCATGCTAATAAGCTTATCTTCCTCCCCTTCCCCTTCATCTTCTCTCCCTAGATTTTCTAACTGGAAGTCACCCCTTTTAGAATCATCCTCATTAAAGCCCCAAACCACCCATTTTCTGAAACCGCTCCCCTCTTCGCTTTGCTATTCATCAAACCTTAATTTTCACTCCAAGACTCCCCTTTTCACAAGATGCCCACTTCGGAAAAGGTTGGACTTTAGGTCATGGGCTGTCTCTGGATTTGACTTAGGGAACTTTGAATCTGTTTTAGAGGCAGTTGGAGTGTTGACAACCATTATTGTTGTTCATGAAGGTGGTCATTTCCTTGCTGCTTATCTACAGGGTATTCATGTAAGTAAATTTGCTGTTGGGTTTGGTCCAATTTTAGCTAAATTTAATGCAATGAACGTTGAGTATTCTATTAGAGCTTTTCCTTTGGGTGGGTTTGTGGGGTTTCCTGATAACGATCCGGAGAGTGATATACCAGTAGATGATGAGAATTTGCTTAAGAATAGACCGATATTGGATAGAACGATAGTGATATCAGCTGGTGTTATTGCCAATATAATCTTTGCTTATGTTATAATATTTGCTCAAGTATTATCAGTTGGTTTGCCGGTGCAAGAGGCCTTTCCTGGGGTGCTTATTCCTGAAGTTCGAGCCTTTTCTGCTGCTTCCCGAGATGGGTTGCTTCCTGGCGATGTAATTCTTGCTGTTAATGGAACGAAATTGCCTAAAACTGGCCCCAATGCAGTATCCGAGGTTGTTGATGTCATTAAGAGTAGTCCTAACAAGAATGTGTTGCTTAAGGTTGAGAGGGGGGAACAAAATTTTGAAATTGGTGTCATCCCGGATGAGAGTTTTGATGGAACAGGTAAAATTGGAGTTCAATTAGCAATCAATGTAAAGATTTCCAGGGTTATAGCCAAGAACATCTTTGAGGCATTTAATTTTGCTGGAGAAGAATTTTGGGGTCTTTCATCCAAAGTGGTGGATAGCTTGAAACAAACTTTTTCAAACTTCTCTCAATCAGCTAGTAAGGTTTCAGGCCCGGTCGCTATAATTGCTGTTGGTGCAGAAGTTGCAAGGTCAAATATTGATGGACTTTACCAATTTGCAGCTGTGCTCAATATTAATCTTGCAGTGATAAACCTCCTTCCATTGCCTGCTTTGGATGGGGGCTCCCTGGCCCTGATTCTCATAGAAGCAGCTAGGGGTGGGAGAAAGCTCCCTTTAGAAATAGAGCAGCGGATTATGTCATCCGGAATCATGCTTGTTAGTATACTTGGATTATTTCTTATTGTTCGGGATACCCTAAACCTTGATTTCATCAAAGATATGATGTGATAATTTGTTAAGGCATCCAACTTGAAAATGAGCTGAAATGGCACGTAGCTGGTTTATCATCTGTTTGCTTGATGATGATGTCTCAAGGTGGAGACACTAAAGACTCTTTGTTCCTTGTCCCTAATCGGCTGTGAAAGAGGTATTCATGACTTGCTCACAGTTTCTATCATCTTATGTGGATCTTTCTTGTAATTCTGTGACTACAGTTCCTTAAATGATTATGGCAGCACTAAAATGGGTTCTACAGTTCCATACCCATAACTCTGTAAAGATATCTATAGAAATTACATTCTCTTAGAATTGCTCCTTGCTAATTGAGCTCTCTTGGAATGAAACAGAAATTGCCAATCGGGTAATATATTTTGTTGATTGTATCAGAAATAAGAGAAGTCAAATAATTAGAGAGAAATCTTCTTGTTAGCAAAAAGTTTGACAATAAATTTTAATTCTCAAGGATAAACAGCGAGTAATCTGAAAACTGTACCACAGAATTTAGTTCAACTTCTCATCTTTATTATCTCTGATAGACCAGCTTAAATGTTGAGTAGGAGCATTGACCAGTACTGAGCACTAACAAAATGAAGCAAGATTATGTTTATTGGAACCTAAATCTCAGTCTGTAGGTTTACTTAGTGAGAGAAGCTTTAGCTCATGTATTAATCCGCATATTCTACAACTTGACAGAAAAAAATTGAAGTTTTTTTTAACTCGATGAATTTTAATGAGAAGTTGTTTGGGAACCCTTTGGTTTTGTCCTTCAATTGCACTACTCAAAACTCATTCATCAGAGCACCTGCATCCACAGTTTGTAGCACCAATGACTGATAGCTCGGGGCATGATCAACAGGTAGATATTTTTCCTTGAAAGTGTTTCTTTGATGATGCCTTTGATTTGACCTGTGCTGAATAAATGCAGATCTTCACATGCTTGGTTGATCTTATTTAGAACATCCTGTGTTTGATCATCAATTCCACTACCTAAATGCTTTTGGCCATTGGGGTTACTGACTTTAGAAAAGTTGCATTAGTGAAAAATATGAGAGCTGCATATTTCTATCTTAGGAGAGATCTATGGATCCAGTAGGGGTGTATCCCAAGATTCTCCAGAGAATGAATTTTAGGTTTCACTTGCTTAGATTGGTAAAATAATTTGTCAATGTAGATTCTCAGCTTCAGAGAATCATTACCATTGTCGGAAGCATGGCTGAAGAAGTTTCTAAATTAATGTAGAGATCATATATTGAAGATACTTTAAAGTATTAATTGGCATGGAATTTAAAATGTATAACAATCATTGGAGATTATGAATCTCAACCCACATTAAAACTCTTTCACCTCACTTGAAGCAGCAATAAAGTTTTTTCCTTGTCTGACAATTTATAATTTGTATTGCTACATTATATTTATATATTGATTTACTTAGCATGGTCAATACAATACAAAAGCCTATTAAAATATATGCTATGTATTTGATTCTTCCATTCCCTGGCTAGATCATACAAAAGAAGCTCCTGCAAAACATATTTACTTATTTTAGGTTTTTCTTTCTTTCTTTTTAACAGGGAGTCATTTCACTCTATTCGTAGTTCATGCAAGTTCACAACCAAAAGTTTAATTCCTTCATTATATTTCGTAACACATAATAAATTATTTTATAAAAAAATTCCAATTTCAAGCCACTACTCGCATCCCATTCATATTGATGCCTCTAGCTCCTTTCAGAAAGCCAATCAAATAAAATCCTAGTCAACAATCACATTGATACCTCTAATAATAACTCTTTTTGAATAACTAGTCAAATAGAATCCCAGTCATCCTTTTGGATGACATTGGTCAGAATGATGTCTCTAGCTTTTTTTGGACAACTATTGAAATAAAGAGCCTGTTTGGCACTGCGGTCAAACCAGTGTTTGGTCAAAATTCAATTTTTTTTTTTCATTTTAGATGAAATTTTTTTTGGCGTTTTTAGATCATTTTGATGTGCTGATGTTAAAAATAATTTAAAAAAAATATCATTTTGATGTATTTCTAAATGAAAAACACTTTCAAAAACAACTGTAACCGCCCTTCCAAACAGACCCAAAATCTTGATCATTAGTCTCATTGATACCTCTAGCTCATTTTAGATAGTTAGCCAAATCATTGTTTCCATGGCATGCACATTTCAATGATTACTTAAAAATTTTAGTATTTATCAATTGCAAATTGACCTAGCCAATATTTTATACATAAATGCATGACAAACTACATATTCCACCCCATATGAACTTTCAATAGCCTGACAATTATTCGCATTAACGTCACTAGCTCCTCTAAAAGCAAATAATCGGTTCAACATTTTTTTTTATTCATATTCATATAAATGCATAAGCTTTTAAAGAATTTATATTTATAAAAACTTATGAATTTCTTCTGACATAGAAAGGTGAAAGTAACTTACTTGGAGTCTATGTACATGTTGTTGTCCATTCCTCACAATTTCCCATGTACCACCACGAATTGAATTATCATCAACAATACAATTACATCACAATTTCATTTAAATTCTCATTCAACTATTCCTTTTAAATCAATAGTAAGAAAACAATTTAAAATCCCAGCCATACATATTTTCATGTTCATATTTATTCTTATAAATTCATATGTTAAAACCTTTACTTAGCAATAATTCCAAGCAAAAATAAAAAATTATCTAATTCGGGTCGATTTAGCTGATTGATATCTATAAAAAGCTAAGATATAGAGATACAACTTTCATGTAAAAAGAATCACCAAGTCTTGCCATTTACAAACAAAAAATCACTCATTTCAGTAGCATAGAAAATATAGTATGTATTATGTTAGTCAAACCCTTTCCTTGGTATTTAGCTCATTTTTAGAGTTATATAATTCTAAATCAATCAATATCATTTTCTTTTGAAAGTTGAAATTCATATCTACAACTTTCATAAGAAACAACTCTAAATTTCATTGTTTTAAAGCTCAAATCAACAATCTTAAAAGCATATGAAATCTATCTAGATTTATATCAATAGAGTTATATAAATCATAATCAATCAATAATAATTCCATTTGAAAAACAACACTCATATCGATAACTTTCATGAAGAAACCTAGCTACTCTATATTCCATCATAAGTATGAAAAATATGGATTCAGATTTATCTTATAATTTCCAAAAAAGAGAGGTAAAAATTATCATTTGAAATAAAATAAAAAAAACTCTACTAATAAATACTCTTAACAAAAAAACAAATAGCAATGCTAACATTAAAAATAAATAACAAGAAAAACTTCGAAAACACACCGATTTATTATATTAGACCATAAAATCCCACATTAAAACCAAGCTCTAAGAATAAACAAGTATAGTGTGGATAGAAGCTATATTGTTAAATTTTAAAATTAGTCCTAAACCGAAGAGAAATATATAGAGAAAACACTATATTTTCTAAAAAGTATGCAATTCAATAATTTGATTAAAAACAAAACAACACACCATTGTTTTATATAGAGATAAGAACTTCCCTAAAAAAAATTCAAAGCTAAGTAAAAAAAAAGTAATTAAAATAAAAAATTAGTTAGAAAAATAATTAAAATAGTTAAAGTAATATTCGTGTGTCTAATCATTTAGTTTTATCTAATTAATTTTCCTTATTGAGCTCGTAGATTATCATGATTGAATCTAAACATGATTTAATAATCAAATTAAAAAAATCATGAGCATTTTTATCTTGTTACACTTTTTTTCAAACTTTCCTTTATCTATTTAATCCCTATACACATCAATTGCACGATTCACGTTCCTTTTGTAGTTTCTCTCTCTTCGTACATCTTAATCTTTTATTCTGAATGTTTGTCTAGAATTATAATTAAATTATTTTTTAAAGTGTTTTTCATAAAAAAATATATTAAAATAATTTTATATTTATTTTTTAAAATATTTTTTTATATAGCATATCAAATTAATCTAGAAATAATATTTAAAATTTTAAAAAAAAATCAGAAACATTTTTGAAGTGATTCCAAACACTCTTATGCAATAGAAGCTATAAAGGGTAAAGGACTTTAATTTCACACTCCCTCCTCTCTTCCGTTTATTTCTCACACGCCTTAAGAGAGGAGAGAACTAACACCACAAAATAGAAAAAGAAGAAGAAGAAAAGGTGCAATCCTTATAAACATGCAAATGAGAACATAGAATTGTCAATTACAGAAGGAAAAGTAGCATTGCGTAATCAAAAGCCACAAACAGATTTTAGTTCTATTTAAACCCTCAAAACTCGACATACATAACCACAAAACAAAAGAGTTTCAGCCTTGCTATATAGCAGCTAGCGGTGGTGCTGATGGTGTGGAAGAACATCCAAGATGATGAGCAACTGGAACTGCAGCAGTATTAATAGAGCAGTGGTGGAGAGTGGACAGGCTCCACCTCCAAAAGGGGTCAATCAAGGCTTGAAAAAGGGGCCGTGGACGGTGGCGGAAGATGCCATCTTGATAGAGCACGTGAAGAAACATGGAGAAGGAAATTGGAATTCTGTGCAGAAGAACTGTGGATTGATGAGGTGCGGCAAGAGTTGCAGGCTCAGATGGGCAAATCATTTGAGGCCTAATCTGAAAAAAGGTTCTTTTACACCCGAGGAAGAACAAATCATCATTGAACTTCATTCCAAACATGGCAATAAATGGGCTCGAATGGCCTCTCAGGTAAATATACTCATCATGCATGCAGCTTGATGCCTCTTTTTTACATCTCCCCAGTTTGACCTGCGCTTTCTCATCTTTGACCTCTTTCTTCCTTGTTATTAGATGTTTTTTTTTTTCCATTTTCCTTTTTTTAGAGCCAAATACCATCTAGAATGATAGTTTCACCAGATCAATATGATGTATTAAGTCTTGTCTTACATTTATGTTGGCGAGCTTAAATTATGATGCATCTTTTTTGCGTTTTTCCACTGGTCTCTGCTCGCACTCTCCAGTTATCTTTAGCCCCCACTGATCTTTTTCCCAGTACTTTGTACCGATATGCTTCTGATATATGATTTGCTCTATTATGGCAGCTACCCGGTAGAACTGATAACGAAATCAAGAACTATTGGAACACCAGAATGAAAAGACATCAAAGAGCTGGTTTGCCAATATACCCCCAAGATTTCCAAGCGAAAACTGCTGCATTTCGTTTTCATCACCAACAAGATGACCGACGAGCTCAGCCCAACTCCACCTCACTCTCCTCAACTCCTTACAATCTCTGTTTTTCACTCCTTGATCCCATCAATCGTTTCGCAACTCCCTTAAACCCTTTTCAGAATCATCTTAGTCCACTTGCATTCTACCCCAATCCGACCCATCAGTTGAAACTGTTTGCTAATACCAACAGTAACGATGGCTGCTTACCTCTGTCTTTTCCTCCTGTTTCGTCGTATCAGCAATCACGTCTTTCTACAAATCTGTTTCGTCAAAACCCTACTAGGCAAGCAGTCCCGATAAACACACCACCATCAGCTCTAATCTACAATGATGTAGATATGGAAACCAACATGAGTTTTACTTCACTTATAATGGGGGATCAAGTTCAGCCGATTGGCTATATTCCTGGTTTGACTCCCGAGCTTCCTTCAGACCAACCACCACCAGGGCCGACAACTTCTCGGGGCGGTGCTTGTTTCGAGGAGGCATCCAACAAAGGCAATAACAATGACTACAGTAACAGTGAAACAAGCCAACAAGGAATGCCAGGCAATATGAATAATAGCGGTTTGCTGGATGCTTTATTGCAGGAGGCTAAGACTGTATCTTTCAGAGGGAAACCATGTAGTGATGACTTTTTGCTGGCATCTAACGAAGGGAAGCGTGCGATGGATAGTAGTGTGGAGGAGGAAGGGGTGGAGGAGGAAGCTACCAAGCGTGTTAAATTGTTGCTGAGAAACGGTAGCGAATATTCTTGCGGTGAAAAACTGTGGAATGATTTGAGCTCGTCGCAATCCTCAAATATATGTAAGTTTTTATTTTTATTTATCACTTTTAATCCAGGATTTATTTTGTTTACTGTTAAATATTCTGTATTATAGAAGTAATTATGATGGCTATCTTTGGTTAGTTAATTCTCTCATGGTACTTCACTCAAATTGCATGAGTAGCTAGCTCTCTGTGGCATTAATCAGCTATTCTTTCACTTTTTGATACTAAATAAAGTTTTGAATAATTGAATTTATTCTTGAAAAAAAATATTATTAATTACGTACAAAATCTTCAGATGGGATATTTCTTTTTTATTTTTTAAAACTATTTTAAGATCTTTTTATGTGTTAAGCCTTTATGTTCATTTTTTTCTATTAATGCTGACTTATTTTTTGCCAATAACATTAACTTTTCCATAACAATGGACTAAATAATGTTATTGGTCATTTGTTATCGCATGGAATTTCAAATAAAAATAGAATTTTCAACATATATTTTATCTTATCCTATTTAAAATATTAAGAAAAAATTAAAAAAAATTGACGCTGATAATCGGTTTTGATGAACGTATATAAATGATCATTAACTTTGAGATACGTTTGTGTTCATAACTTTTATTAGTGAATCGTAATGATCAGCTTCATTTTCAAAAGTAAACTGCAGCTGGATCATCCATGGCTTCCCGCTAAGAGAGCCTCCATTTTCTTACTCAAATACTTAATACTTGTGGATGATATATATATATATATATACACACACACACACACACACGAAAATGTTAATGTTTTTTGCATTATTCAGGGACGAAACCAAGTGAGGAAGCAGTTGATCAGGAGCTGAATTCCATGGATGATGACATAATCAGCCTGCTTAATAACTTCCCGTCGTCGGAGCCACTCCCGGAATGGTATCGTCAAAGTAGAAATGAACGCAATTCCAATAGAAAGTCATACGGTGGGATCAATATTGTTGATGACAACAGAGACCCGCGACGTTAAGGAAGAAGCAGGTTGAAGGGGCCCTGCTGGTTTCCTGCCATTGGAACACCATGCCTGGCATTTGCTAAATACGATTGTTGCTGCACCCAAAATCGCGAGTTCTTACTATGAAACTTCAAATAGAAAGCATTCAAGAGGAAAATGATACGAGCAAATTAATGCTACGTACGGTGCATTTGTGGTTTGATCTCTTAAGTATAGAAAAATGATAGATTGATTTTGTTGGAGCTTTATATTGTGGAGGCCTGGGAAGAACAAAAAAGAAGAAAGTACTATTTAGGGTTTGATGTGGTCTGCATGCATATGGATCATGACTAAATAAGATGGTTTGTTTAGCGTCTAATTAGTTTAATTATTTTCTTAACTCTTAATATAATTAATTAATTTTCTTCAAGTGGTAATGTAACTCAGTTGGCAGTGTCTTCTTCTTTCTTTCTTTCTTCTTCTTACTTTTTTTTACGTACATTCCTTTTCTTAATTACAATATTCGAGGTTTAATTTTATTAATTTCACTACTTTTTTCATATTGATTGATTAAATAAAGCTGGGAGTGATTAAATTCTTCACAAAAGCTTCCTTATGAGCCGGCTAATTACTTAATGTGGCATTTGTTATAAATAATTTTTTTTTAAATCAAGAAATTAAAATCTTCATCTTCTAGTAATCCAAATGTAATTATAAGATAAGATAAATAAAAATATATATATAAAAACATGGCCTATACTATTATATAGTAAAACAAATTATAAAGTTGTTGTTATTGTACATGAAGTAATCATGTGCCTTTTAAACTTACAAAATGGGTGTAACAAAATATATATAATTAGTAATTGTTTTTTGGATTTGAGGAAACCTTACCTCTCTTTAAGCATTATTTGTGGTCCAGGTTAAACGAGTAAAATCCCGACTATCCCAGACTCTTACAAGATGAGTATGTCATGACTCGAACCTGAGACATGCAATACAAATTTCAAACTTTTTGCCACCACATCAAGCCCCTTAGAGACTATATATCTAGTAACCTGTTAATTAATTTAATGTTTGGTGTAGATTAAGTTTAGAAAAAACTTCCAATATCTAGTTAACTTGATAAAATCCAAGAGAGTTGACTTATCAATTTTTAAAAATATAATTTTTATTTAAACAACTTCATTACATTAAAAATTAAAAGATATATCATTTTAAAATACTGAAATGCATCGCATGTATTTCATACAAGTAGGTATGTTTTTCGGGCATTCCATCAAGCCAAATTCAGGATAAGCACAAGTGCATGACAACCATGGCAACCATCATGGAAGGTAGAGCTGCAAACATGGCCAGATATGCAGCTAATGCTGTTAAAAACGCTCTTCAGGCATGGCCCAGGCTTTAAGCAATGTTTTAGATCATAGAATTCTAATTTAGTAGACATTTGATTTGCGTGGCTGATTTTGAATTTCATCCAACAAAATTTGAGATTTAGAAAGGGAGGGTTATTTTCAATTTTGCATATTAATGGTCCTATAATTAGTGTATGGTTATTGTTTTTTTATATAAAAAAAAAATAAGAAGTTGGTGTAAATAGAGGAGACATGTTTCCTGCTTCCATGTCTTGAAAGTATACAAAATTATCTAATTCCTTTAACCAAATGTTTTTTTCTCTTTTGTATCAGCTTTTTTTGTTGTAAGGAATTAAGCAAACGTTTATTTATTTATTTATTTATTAATACTTGAAATGGAAATTAAAAAAGAAAGAAAAAAACAAAAGAGAGATTTGAATATATAGTGTCAAAATAGATCATTTTACCAAGGCAACACATATGGCCAAAGAACCTCCGATTTAGAATTGATGACCTTATCTTTCTAATCTTCTTCTCTATTTATGAGTTTGGGAGATCATTCACTTAGCTTTAGAAGATTCGTTCGGGGTTACTTGGTGTTTTGTTTCTTTTTTTAAGCACATGGTTTTTAGTTTCATGTAACATTTATTTAATTTAATTTGATGTTGGGATCTGTTATTTATTTTTATTTTTTTATTTCCTATATGATTTTACACTGAATTTGGAAATGACTTGAGTTATCTCAAGTCTTTTTTATTGTCTTTCTTTCTTCAATTTATCTTTTTTTTTAAAAAATTAAATTAATTGATTAAATGTAGGTGTGAGAAGCTCATTTCATGACATTTTGTTTTATTTACTTGTCAAGACATCTGTAATTATGCAAAGTATTATGTGTAATATCTATGAAAATACTCAATTCAAATATTGTAGCGTGTATATTTTTTTTATAACAATGATGATAAAATAAGATAAAAGATAGAAATTTCTATAAAAAAATAATTAAGTAAAGTAGGACAAAAAAAAAAACAAGGCATTAAGAAAATCAAATTTTAAGGAACGTGAAAGAGATGTGTAAGAACTCTTGGGAAACAATTATCAAAACATGTGATTTATAAGGGATATTGATATTATGTAAATGATAGTGTGTGAAAGTCATATAAAAGCCTACCATATTCTCATCAGTTTTAATGAGAAAAAATATATATGACAAGTTTATCAAATGTTCTTTGTATAAGAAGAGGGGTAGAAACCATGGGTAATACACCAAAGAGCCTGTGTGTGTAGGGGTATGCACCATATTTGAAAAAATTAATTTTAAATACATAGGGGTGAATCATGAAGGAACTCATGTTTAGAAAGTTTTTCTAACAGGTGGAGAAACTTATGGACAATGAGAATAATTAGAGAATTTCTAAGTGGTTGAGTGGAATCCAAGAAGGGTAAGCTATACTTAAAGAATTCTCTAATGGGATGAGGAGTACTTTAGGAAGGTGAGTTTATACTTAGAAAATATTCTAAGAGATCCAAGAGAAACGAATCCCTATTGATGCCCAGACTTGCAAAAAAAAAATTAGGGAATAGAAAGCATAAATTCATGCTGATGCATATACTTAGAAAATATTTTTAAGAGAGGACAGAAAGGACATATTCAACTATGTTCACACTTTCAGAACATAAATTTAAGTTGGAGATGACTTTGGAGATGACTTCGTTGACTTGTAGATATGGAATATCGTTGTTTTAATAATGTTAATAATATTTTTAATGATATTAACTTTTGTTCGTTGCCTAATGATACTGCTGCAGAAAGTACAAGCATGGGAGGCAAGGCATCATGATGGGCTGATCAGCGGGGCTCGGGAAGTTTCGGTGGAGAAGATGACGACAGACTCATGGCGAAAAAAGGGATAGCAATGGTAATACTCGGAAGAAGATGGCGGAGGTCAGGGCAGCAGCTGGAGCAGGATTTGACAAGGCCGAGTCAGCAGGTCAGAAGGCAAAAGCGGGAGCTCAGTGGGTATCAAATGGGTCAAGATCCAGCACCAGAATAAGTGTTCAAAATAAATTGTAGAGTTCTGAGGATGGCATAGTAAAAGTTGTCAAGAATCTGGATGGGAACAGAATGGTATTCAAAATAGCTAGCCATTTCTCCTGGACATGGTCCAGGAATCGATGGAGATACATTTATTAATAGAATCGTTTCCTTTTCTTTTTACAGTGATGAAAATTTCCCATCGTTTAACAAAAACCACCTAGACCAACCAAGGATAAAAAAAAAAAAAAAACATTAGTAACACTATACAGAAGAAAATGTCATTTTTTATTTATCTGGTCAATAAGCAAAAAATGTCATTCGAACTCTTTAAAATTCAAATAAGCTTATCTCAAGTTAATTGGCCAAATGTCATCCAACCAAACTTCCATTTATTGAGCCTAGTTGGTGTCATGGTGACAGTTTTTTTTCTGTAGAATCAGCTCAAAACAATGTCGTTTTGGGTTTATTTGACAGAGTAGGTAAATGTAAAAGGGTATCATTTGAACCACAGTTCCCAGGGCATCATTTATCTATTCATTCATTCATCTTCGAACGACCATGCTCATGCATCAATGCAAAATAACCAGTCAGGCACATGCATAACCCGAGATCAAGCAGCCATGAATCACCCATAACACATGTAGAGAACACCAAGCCATCCACTCAGCATAAATTGAAATAAATAGCCACGAACACAAATTGGAGGATAGTAATATTTCACTTAATATAGACAGCCAATTATCCGAAGATAAAAAGAAAAGTCAGACCAGTGTTCCGTGGAGACAGCAGCAAACAAGGGAGGTAGTGAAGAATTTACAACTAATCTAGCTTCTTACTTTTTCATTTTTTTTGCGTGGCTTGGTCACTTATTGCGACATTTCAATAGACCCCAAATGTGTTTTCACCACTGTATGTCATGTAAAGAAATCCATCTTCATCCTTGTTTTCCTCGTATATAGCTGACATCATGGCAGCTGCGACAAAGCAACCAATTTTCACATCAAAAGATCTGTAAAACAGGCAATGTTCATGCTTTCTGAATCAAAATACTAAAAGCACTTTAAATCTTATCTCACCAGTAGGTGGAAGAATATTCTTCACGAAGATGAAAATAGCCTTCTCTGGACTGAGCTTGATCCTTTTCCGGACCACGTACACAAATTGGCCAACAGTGAGATCAGCAGGAACCAAGTATCTACTCATCCCAGAGTTACAAATTAATTTCCATTTAAAAAAAAAGACAGGATAGTTGAAAATATGAAATATATTAGTTAGCACACCTCACAAAGTCCACTCAGCACCTTCCTACCAATTAATAATACCTAGAATTTGAAGAGAGTTATGTTTCCCTTATCATTTAGCTAGAATGTTAATACACAAGAGCACACAAGAGTCCAGCCTCAAGGAAATCCTGTCTCACGTCTCTTTCCTTTAAAGCAGTTATGAAGATGATTTCTGACCGATAGCTATATAAACACTTAATACATTTTGCCCTCTTGTTAACTGAGAATCGTATCTTTGGCTACTGGTGTTTTACCAGTCTACCGATCCCCAGTAAATAATTCTCGCTGACCACGTCCTATAGGGATCATTAAGTCAATAGCAATAAGTCCTACTTGAAGAGGCTCATCTACGGAACCCCTCAAAATAATCTGAAGCGGGAGATTCAATTGACCAAGATTCAGAAAATGACATTGCACCTCCACCGGCAAAGGGTTTAACCAGTGGGATTATAACATGACCCAGAAACGCCTACAGTTGCATTCACAGAACAAGTAAAAAATAGTAATTTAATTGAACAAGTAAAGTAGTTCATGGCAATAAAGAGGTGGGGGGCTAACTTTTTCTTGTCAATGTCAGGGACATCACTCTTCTCAGCCCTTTCCACAATCACCTGCACAAGATAATTAGGTATAATGTCAAACTAAAAGGAAGGCAAAAATAAAACGGGTAAAAACAAGCAACCAAAAAAACATACAGGAATTCTATCAGGATATTTGTCTCTGATGCGACCAGCTTCTGCCTGCCTCCTTTCTATCATCCAAAACACCACAATCATCAAATACTATAATTCCACACCATTCTACTAACACATCTTTTAAAAAAATTAAAACCTAGGTCAACCAACTCATCATAATTAAGAAAGACGTCATGATAAAAAATCAGAGTTTCGTAGAGAAATAACCGAGAGGGTGTTCCATCTTAAAGGAGCTTTTAGCCATCGCCATGATCTGCAAAAAAAAAAAACATTGTCAAGGAGAGAAATTTGTTTCTGTGAGGGATCAAATTAAGCTTAAAAGAGAGAGAGAGAGAGAGATTGTAAGTTAACGTACCGATATTGAGAGGAAGAAGAGTTCGGAGATCAGAATTCAGATCCGGAAGGAAGAGGAAAAAGTAAAGGGGAAAAAACAGGCTGCAAGCAAAAGTTAGTGTAGTGCCCACGTAAGGAAACTTCTACGCCCACACACTCGCTCACACTCTTTATTAATTTGGGTGCTTATCCTCTACCCGCCTCCCTACGCTAGGTTGTGGTGTAGTGCCCACGTAAACTATCCACGTTGGCTTTAAACGATGTCATTTTCTATCATTGCCCGGTAATCCAAAAACGGGTTAACAGGAACCTTTTCCGGGTTTTATATTCGGTCAGGGGTTATTACTATCGTTATTGCCTCGTTCCGAAATAAAGTGGTGTTTTGTTTTTGACAATAGCAAATATAAAAATGGGTGATCTATCTCATTTTTAAAAAAATATATATATATAAATGTTATCATAGCATTTTATGACCCAAAACAACCCCTTGGATTTAGATCAGTCAGTGAAAACGTTGAGTGCTAGTTTTTTTGTATTTTGAGGTGTATTTAACCATATCATCTATTATATTATTAGGTGATCAGAATTTTATACCATATATGTATATGTGTGTGTGTGTAAAAGCAAAATCCTTTTGAAGTACTTGAATCAACACTTGCTCCTTGCATTGGATGCTAAATATTCAAGATAATGATACAGTGAATTATTTTTTAGGGTTGCATAATCCATAATCATGTCAAACAAGCCCTTTCTAAAAAAAAAAATTGCAAGTAGAATCCTTTTCGAGTACTCGAATCAACACATGTTCCTAGTATTAGATGCTAAGAAACTATTTGGGACTGCGGTCAAACCGGTGTTTGGTCAAAATTCAAATTTTTTATATTTTTTTTCATTTTAAATGAAATTTTTTTAGTGTATTTAGCTCATTTTGATGTGCTGATGTAAAAAATAATTTTAAAAAAATAAAAAATATATTATTTTGATGTATTTCTAAACGAAAAACACTTTAAAAAACAACCGCATCCGCCCTCCCAAACAGGCCTAAATATTCAAGATAAAAATACAATGGATAACCTTCGAGGATTCCATGATCATGTCGAACAAGCAGTTTTTTTTTAAAAAAAGAAAGAAAATACTTGTCCAATAGTGAGCTTGAATCAATAGATGGTACAAACACAAAGCACAAATAAACTTCTTACTTTTAAGAATGTAATCTTCCGAATTTTATCAGTAATTGTCTAGAACAAGAACTTTTGCGGTAGAGGGGGTTTTAGATAATAGTGCTTAGGATAGTTTTGCTTGTAGTCTTCTATGTGAAAAAACATAAAAAATAAATAATGTAATGCACCAGGCTCAAAATCAAATCAACCAACTTTAAGAATTGCCTAATTGATACACTGCAGAGTTTCTACAATGGATACAGGGTTAACAGAATATAGAACATTTCAAAATCGAATGAGGGCTGGAAAAGCCAACGCCAGAACTTGTATTATTGTTAGCTTGATTGATTGCCCGTGGAATTGTAACCTACAATTTGGCAAAGAATTGTGGGGTGGTGACAGTTTCACAGCCTCTTGCCTTCTGTGGCTGCTTTTGCAGACTCTCTCCTCAACTAAAATGGAGAAGTCCGCAAAGCAGGGCCTCTTCTCTCTCACACACACATGTGGGCAAGGGCGTGAATGTGCATGCATTTTCTCCACACACCCCTTCTCCTATGGCGTATAATGGCATGGTTTCTATACTCACAAAAAAATACAGAAAGGACTCGAAACACCTGGTTCTTTAGCGTATCATCTTCTTCCCGAGGTTGGAAGAGAGCTATCTCCTAAAAAGTTGCACTCCACAAAGCATTCTCACCTTCCCCGCACCGCTGATGGACCTCCTTAATCCTGTCGGCAGATCTGCAAATCCCACTGCAGCTCCAATCAAATGATGCAACACAGATGTTGCCAGCCTGGGCCTTCCACTCGCAATCTGATGTAACAAGTTGTGAAAAATAATCAGAATTTGCAGCGTGCTTTCCTCGTACAGTTCAGAGACTAAGGTTTAGAAGCCATGTGCTCAAGGATGGGTCAACAACCTTTGTGGTCATTATATTTGTTATATATTTGCAAATAGCAACTTACAGAAGGAAACAGAAACAGATGTGATCAAGAAAGGCCATACGAGGTTATTGCACTTTCATATGAATAGTGATTTCAGCAGTAGGATTACTATCATTATCATGATAAGAAGTCTAAATTTTAGGTCAGAAGTATCAATCGGCTACACAAGGTGATCCATGGTGAAAATGTTGATTTGTGTGGGAAATCTTATTAGTTTCGTGTCAACTTATACGATTACTATGCTGTAATTGATAGCATCTTCAAACCTTATAATAAATAATAACAAATAATCACATCAATCCAATATCTAGTCAATTCATTCTAGTGTGCAATGTACTCCTTCAGGGTGTAAAAATTGATGTGGTAGAGGCTCACCTCCACTGATGTATGACATGGGAACACTCAGTATCTTCAGCAAGACAGTAATAATTGCAGGGTCTATAAATTTAATCAGTCTAATACAGTCCAAGAAAATCTCTTTCTTCTTTGTACTTAAATTAAATAAAGCTTTTCAATATTTCAAGTTAAATATAGCTTTACCAGGTGGAGTGCCACAGCATAGTCTCCGGTCATCAATGTGCTCTGCATCAAGTCCAATAAACCATGACCCCAGCGAAACATCCTCGTTGGCAAACTTGTGCAGAACATGCCTGAAATAATTACATGCACAAGAACCATCATTGATGTCTGGAGACTATGGGAAAAAGTTGGGCATTAAGATCCAGGCACAAACTTCCATCATTCTTATGTTACAAATAAAGAGAACTTACTGGTTTATTGATATATACTTGGCCAAATCTTTTGAAATAGCATACAACTGTCCAGTAGCATGTCGGAAGTACTTATTTCCTGCTTCACCAAATTTCCAATATTCGGGTTCATGGTATCTAACACCCCTGTTCAAAAAAGTGACGAGTTAAAAATCTAGAAGATGATTGCTTTTAAAAACTCTTCTGACAGAAAATTTAAGACAATTTCACTTACTTTTGATTAAGGACAGGACCAGATTTCATGCATCCAATATATACGCGTGGTTTCTTTCGGTGTCTAACCAGAGTTTCACCAAGTGTTGCTGCACAAATTACAAGAAATTGACTTAAATTAAAAAGTAGGAACAGCCATTTACTTGCATGGATAAAACCACTAAGATAAAATTGTGTTAATTGTCACATTGATCCTAGAGGCTATGAAAGAACCTAAATTCTTCAGATGGTGAAAAATAAATACATAAAAATTCATAATAATCTAAAAACTTTTTTTCCTGATGATTTTTTTTCTCTGGAATAGGAAATGAATACCCCATTAAACGTCTTCGGATGATTATAAATCACTGAGAATGGAATCACTGCACATTATATATTGTTCTACCTATATTTACATGGACATCATCATCGACTTTGACATAGAAATCTGCATCCCACAAAGTAACAGCGGTAGCAAAATATATCTTTGTCTTGGCTGACAACTCAAGATACCCTTCAACATGGTCCTGCTCAGATCATAGCAGCACAAACATGTGAGCTCATAGTCGTACATTTTTCTTTTCCTGAGTATACTAAATAGTTTTTCTTTAGAAGTGAGCAAGTAGGGCAGCTCAATAGAAGGTTAGGAAACAAAAGCCTTACCAGTCTCAAGAAATCTCCATGCTTTTTGTCCTCTGCTTCAATGGCTCTGTCCAAAATGCCTCCTGATGTCGCACTACATAGCATAAAAATATTTTAAGTGATCTAGCATCGTCAAAGCTATTAGTTGTCATTAATAGAAATTGTTAAAAGAGAATGCATTCAGAAAGCACAGGTTTAATTCATAAGATTTGATTGTTTTCACCAACATATATATAATATTTCAGAGCTTAAAAAACATATTTCTATAGTAGAGTGCCTCTTGGAAAATAAATTCTGCTATATGATATGATCGACTGAACATTTCTACTTATGTCAAAACAAAGTGTGTGCAAATTGCAATTGAAGAAGACACGGAAATGTGCAGCAGGTGTTTAATTTTAGACAAATGCATCATGTACAAAAAAATTAATAAGGAAATTACATCAGTAAAAAAAAATTGAATATCATTTCATGGAAACGCAAAGTTCATCCCATGCATGCAGCTAATTCAGGCAATGATGTTAGGTTAATAAGCTCATTTCAAACCCAGCTAACAACAGAAATGATTCGTGAAGAAATGCTATTGAAAATGCAATGGAAATTTAATTTCTATGGAATACAAATGCACCAAAAAGGCTTAGTAATCACTGCAGTGTGGCACCTTCTCTTCCAGATTCTCAGTGCCTTTAACTGACATCAGGATACTTAATGCATTCTCATGAGAGATGGCATTAATTAGGTTGTAGATAGCAAATGGAAAATTCATGCAGCCTTAAAAGATAACTAAAATTTGAATTGTTGCATGGGTAGCAGTAATCATTAAGCACGTGAAAGATGAGCAAATATTCAAAATGAATTTATGCTCACATTACAGCCATAAACATCAACTCAACAACTCAAAACTAAGATCCACATACTACATCATGAAATACATGCACCCTTATCCAGATCATTGAAGAGAATATTATCCAGATCAGAATAGAAGCCAGCCCACCTATGACCAATGACAAAGCGAACAATGATACCCTTCTCTTCTTCCAGTTTCTTCCTTTTTTCACCTATTTTGCATTAAGAAGGGGGGGAAATACCTTTGTTGCAATGAGATTTCACACAGAAATTTAAACAGCATAAGAGTAATCAAGGAATGAAGCAGGGGACAATTCAATGAACCTTGTGGCATCCACGTAGCACGAACTGAATCTCTTCTTTTCCGGCTGCTAAAGGCTGTATTAATACCAATAACCATCAAATATCTTCTTTTCCCAGATGACCCAGTCCTCTTTAAGCCCTCTGACAAAGGGGAGCCACTGAGTATAGACTCCTGAGTTGCCCTTGCAGCAGCTAACTCCATCTCCAAATTTGAAATGGTTTTGTCTAATGTCCTACATTCAATTTTTTTATAGAGAGTTTGCTTTTGAGGATACCTTCACACAAATCAACTATGAAATGTAAGCAGAAGGTAAAACAATTGTTGGGCATAAGCTATACTTACTGAATGGCATTATGAGTTTTATAAACTTCCCCAATAATATCCTTGGAGTCACGCTTCACTTCTTTCTGGTGCAACTAAAGGGATTTAAATCAGATTACAAAGAGAAATAGTGATGAGTAGCATATAAGAATGGAGTAAAGAACTAGCAACACTCAAGTATAGCATTAATTAAAAAAAAACATATGAAGGGACTGAGAATTTATCACGTCTTAAATAAAGATACCCACAATTTCATCACCGCAACCCTCTGAAACTAACTTTAGTTTTTCAGCTTCCACTGTAGTTGTACGGGTGATGCCTTTAGGCTCAGGAACGTTCCACATCCTGCCACCATTTTTCCTTATTAGCATGTCATTGCATCTTAAGAGCCAACAAGAAGTTACCTTGTTGATGATTATTGCAATCTCTTTAATCATTCAGAAACAAATAAAAAAAATGATGCAAACAAACTATTCCAAAATATGATAGAGATTGAAGCTACATGCAGAACCACAAATGCACATACAACTATTGAACAGATACCAGAAACTCTGATGATTTCATTGCCATGAAATTATTCCTGGAGGCACATCCAGACTGAAGAAAATACTCATATATTAAGATTTGAAAAGGTAAGAGAAAATTTATTGGGGGGTCATTGAAATGACTGCTAAGTCTCATCACGAATTTCTAGCTAACCATCTCCAACAAAAAAGAGCAGTCCCAGCTACCAGATATTAAAGGATGATTTATGGCAAAGTACAGCAGATGTCGGAACCTTCCTTCCCCTAGTACACAACCAAGTGGAAGCCAGGGTGAAAAAATAAGTGGATATAGTACTTAAAGGTAGCACATGGATTTCCAACAAATAAACCACATTTAAAACCACAACCTTGAATAAAATCATATGAAAAACAGTGACGAGCACAAAGATTAATTATTTATTAAATGATGGAGGAATTGGGAGCAGAAGGGTATGAAAAATTCTTGAATAAGGAGGGACCTGTTATCAAAACATGAATTCACAAAGGTTTGAGAGAACAAAATACCAACACTCACTAATAGTATCAAGGTAAAATAGAAAGTCAATGCATCAAAATCCTAAATTGGATAATTAGATCTATCTCACTTGAGCAAGAAAATAAAGCCAGAAATTGCATGGAAAACTCAAACTTGAAAAATGGTGAAATATTAAGATTTAGATAATTTATAGAAGTCAATCCATTTGTTTAGATGAAAAATAAAACATGTTTTTCCACAAAACTAACCAAAACAAGCCTTTGATCCGCACAATTAACAATCATCAAAACTGAGATCTTAGAATTTCAAAAGAAAAAACAGCTTGTACCCATTTCATAAAAAGCAGAAACTTAATCAAATTCAATCAAAATAACCTCTCCACAGATTACCCCAACAGGAAATTCAGATGAAAACAGATAATTAGAAGAAAAATAAAGGACAAGAAGAATTAAACATACCTATTGGTGAAGAGCATTCCAGAACAGAAGCAAGCCAGGCAAAAGAAGAGAGTCCATTTTTGGGAGATAACATTTTTAGAAGAGTGCTGATCTCCCCTGCTCTTGTAATTCATTTCTTTTCCTTGTTATTTCTATCTGGGGTTTCCAGTTCTTCCCTTGTATTCACAAACCAATTGCTATCTCAACAAAAACAAACTCATATGCAAGAAAATAAATCGAATCAAGCAGACAAAGCTAAAAGCTCCCTCAAGAAGCACTCAGAATATCTTTAAGGAGAACCAGAGCTATGAAAGAGAGCTCTGTCCAAGATTGGAAGCAGACGAATGTGTGTCAGAGAGAGAGACCCTAAGTGGGTGTTCTGGTCTGTTTTCCCTTTTTTTTTATTCTTTTAACTTGTCTCCTTTCTTTATCCTAAAGTATTAGTAGAAGTGGTTGTAGGAGAGATCCTTGGTGTTCTTCCTCTCTCTCTCTCTCTAGGTTCTCTCTCTCTCTAGAAACTGTGGAAATGCTCTTCTCTGCTTTGCCAGCAAGGGAAGACGAACACGAGTGAGGAGACCTTCTAACCGCCTCTCTTCTTATACCAAACCATTCTCATCTTACTATAATTACGTTTTTTTTTTTGAGTTTTTAATTTTGTGTGGTATTTAATTTACCTGAAATGGGACTCACAATCTGCCGCATGTATATTAATGCTTTTTAAATATAATTTTTTTGCATTTTAAAAATGTTTTTTTAATATTTATTTATTTATTTCAAATTAAAAAAATTAGTATTTTCAATAATATTCATGTAAAAAATAGTAACAGTTGTTGTACATACTGTATCATAAAGAATTAAAATCTCTTATTAAACTTGTTGAGTTAAACCTGGTTTAAATTAGGTTTTATTTTATTGACACAATCAAATTTAGATTGATACGGTCAAATTTAAGTGACTAATGACACAATTAAGTCAATTCCAATAATTTAAAAAAAAATATTTTCCAAAATAACATTAATTTTAGGTTGATTTGACAAACATACTGCTTAGATCAAGTTTAAAAGAAATGTTGGAGAGTTTCTAAAATATCCTTTCTTTTATTTACTTTTCTCTCTTAATTTCTGTTTAATATAGTTTTTGTATTTCTAAAGTACATTTATGTATGCATCTCAAATAAATATATCCACTTATTTACAACATTAAATACTTATTTTTATCCCCTTAAAAATAAAATAATTAGTATGCTGTACTTTTTGGCTCCCAGTAGAAAGCAACAGAACTACAGAAGAGCTTGAATTTGATTCTTAAAAGTATATTTGAAAAAAAAATACTTTAAATTATTAATTTTTTTGATATCTTTAGATTATTTTCATATACTAATGTTAAAAAAAATTAAAAATTAAAATACATATTATTTTAGTACATTTTTAAACAAAAATCATTTTTCAAAATAACTTCAAACGAAAGCTTACTCTTTTGCTTTAGCGAAATGGACATTATGATAAGCTCAATATCTATTATATATAATAATAAAATCACGAACTCGGTTTACAAAAAAATATATAATAAGAAAACATAAGAAACCATAATAAAATTTAAAAAATGACATAATATTTTATTTTAATCATCTTTTTCCCCTCTTGCATTGATAGAGAATAAAGAAGTCGTTAAAAGAACAATCTGAATATCTTCCACGCAAATGTCGGCAAGAGGCTTTTGTTCTTCATCTTTTTGCTATCAATCATTATGAAGCAGTCAAAAAAAAAAAAAAAAGGATAAGAAGAGCGGCTAGTCTCACACCCACATAGAAATCTACATCTTTTATATCTACTATTCCAGAGAAATTAATTCGTTTGTAATAATATTATAAAATATATTAAGATAATATTTTTATTTTTTAAAACATATTTTTGATATAAATACATTAAAATTATCCAAAAATACTAAAAACGTTAATTTTCATGATAACAGTTATTTTAAAAAGTATTTTTTATTAAAAATAATATTTTTATTTTAAGAAAACAACACAATTACATAAAAAAAATATCCAAGAAAACTAAAAAAATTAATTTGAAGAAAAATTAAATTTTAATTTTGATGAAAAGCAGGTCGAACCTCACTCCAAACAATGTTTAAGACTTGTGTCATATGGTATTGTAGTAGTTTTTGTTTTTTTATTTAAAATAAATTAATTAATAATTTGTTAAGCGTTTTACAATGTTTTTGATGCTATAATGTTAAAAATAAAATAAAAAGTAAAAAAAATCATTTTAATACCTTTTCAATTAAAATACATAATGCACCAAAAATCAAACACAATTACATAATTTACATAAAGATAGAAATATACGAGGAAATCAGTGGTCACTAAATGAATTTCTTAGCCACTTTTAAGGCCTATTGGAATAAAATTGTTTGTGGTTTACATAAATTATACAAGTACCGTTGTAAAATACATATACATGATTGTATGAATATAGTTAACAAGTGGATTTATTTTATGTATTTATAAAAACAAAAAAAAGGGAGAGGGGTATTTATTATATCTCTCATCACATAAAACTATTATCTTGAATAGTTTTTTTATTTATTTATTTTCTATGAGATTATTCTCATCTCATGACTCGGGTCATTGGTTTGACAGGTTAATCTCGGTTGACTCGAGTTAGCTTATGTGTGTTTTTTAATGATATTTTTTTAATTTCATCTTTTGCATTGATTTTATTAAGAATTGAGTTTTGTAATTTATTTCAATGTGATTTCTATTAGTTTATCATTGTCTCGTTACCTGAATCGTGATTTTAGCAAGTTAAATCATGTCTCTTTCAACATTGAATTTATTAGAAATTAAATTTTCTAATTTATTTTTATTTGTTTTCTATAAGGTTATTATAATCTTATAACATAATATGCATATTAACAGGTTAACCCGAATCAATTCAATATATTATTGTGTCAATGTTTATGAAAAAACTCTCATCTTAAATATTTATTATGAGACAAACTATGTTTTTATTGGTTACCTGAGTTTTCTTTGAACTTTGCCAAGATGACCGGATCACTTTAGATCATTTCATATATGATTTAATTTTTTTTACTATAAAAAAACTTGCAATGTCTAAATATCTTTTTTACACTAAAAAATAAATGAACTTGATGATTTAAAAATTAATTTGACCCACCGTATAGCGCAAGCCAATTATATCGTATTTCTAATAAAATTATCATGTAAAAATACATGCCATGAGGATCCATGGGATATGAAAAGAAAATCCAATCATATTGCCAATGTCATAATAAATGTTTCAATTATGCCGAATCTTTATTGCGAAAATGACATTTTCGTATCTCACCACCGAAAAAGTGGGAGGAGAAAATGAATGTTTCATGTTACCAATGCCATGATCAAATAAATAATCCCCTTTTTTTCACCGATTGTTATTCAAGGAATGTTAATTTGCGAAGGTGATTACAGATTTGTGTTGCTTTGATGAAGTTTCATTTTAGTTCCTATAATTCTCAAGAAATTGTTTTAGTCCCTGTGTTTTATTTTTACTTACAAATTATTCATTATACAAAACAGTCCTCATGATTTATGAAAATCACAATTTATTTGTATGATAATTGTTTTAATAATTATGTCTGTACATGATTACTCTTAATAATGTTGTTTATTAATTATACAAAACTTGTAATATAATAGTCATTATAATTATAATCTTTCATTACATTATAGTATTTAAAATCGCACAAATATAGAAATGTAATCAACCGTTATATTACATGATTTATAATATACTGCATTTTGTCATCTTTTTTTTTTTAATATTCTCTATTCTATATTATGTTATAATTTCTATGATTGACCTAGTTTTCGGACAACCTCTCATGAAGAATTGATAGTAATTGCAATTTAGTTGCAATTTGCATCGAGAAGAATCATAGATTAAATAAGATTATTTTTTATGTATTAAAAATATTTTCTAGGTCTCTTAATATTGTATTAAAAGGGTGGATCTACTTATGTCAAATTCATAGTAGTTGTGGAGGAGACCTCAAAGTAATTATTATATTTCTTAGCGACGATGATGTCTAATAATAGGAGGGATTCTTTTATGTATCAATTTTCTCTTTTTCATGGACATAAATCAAGTGCTATTATTTATTTTTTAAAGTTGAAGTAATATTGGCATTAGTTATATAATTTTGATCTGAAAATCATCTCAGAGATTTAGAGGGTGTTTGACGCTGCGTTTCAAAAATATTTTTGAAAAAAAATGATTTTTTTTTAAATTTTTTACTCTAAATTAAAAATATTTTTAGATCATTTTTATATTCTGATGTCAAAAATGATTTTTAAAAAAAATCATTTTAATATATTTTCAAATGAATTTTTTATTAAAAATAACTTTAACCATACTCCCAAACAGTTATTTAGTAATAGATATTGAGAATGAAATGAGTATTATTTTAGATATATAGTTCTTTAAGTCTCCATTTATTACCGAGCATTGCATGAAATCATCAGACGATGCAGAAGCAGCTAATACATTTAAGTAAATTCAACAAGTCAATGATCAGATGGTTCAGATTTGAACAACACATGTGCTCGTATGGTTACATGCAAGAATTCATTACCTGACACAAATTTGTTTTTATCAAAAAAGCTACATATAACCATACAAAAAAATAATAATTGAAAGAACTAGAATAATTCAGCTAGACAAATTTAGAATTATTTAAAAATTTTGTTATCCAAAAATCTTATCATCTTTAACTTTGAGTAATTCTATAAAGGTTGAGTGGTCGTAAACCATAAATCATTCAATTATCTAATTTTCAATAATAATTCATATGAAACCACCAATAAAAATCTTCTAAATTTCTATTTTGGAAAAAAAATTATTATGTATATTTTTATTTTATAACTTATATAGTATCTTGGTCTAACAGACAACCACACTACAAAAATTTGTGGTGGGTTGCCTAAGTAATCTTCATGTCTGTATAAATAGAATCGAGGGTGATAGGAAAACTTATTGCTAGAGATTCGAAAAGATTGATGATCACCAAGGAGATTAGCCCAATTGAACCATGAAATTAGATGTATTTTTGCTATGTTATATATATATATATATGATCACCAAGGAGATTAGCCCAATTGAACCATGAAATTAGATGTATTTTTGCTATGTTATATATATATATATATATATATATATATATATATATATATATATCATCTAGGAGCCGATGACTAGGATGGCTTTAATTTTTAGCAAAAGACTTTTTTTATTTATTAATGTAGATATTTGGGTCAGCTTGCGTGTACTTTGATTAATTTTACAGTCCTGTAATTAACGACTATATAAACTTTCAATGACTATCATATTAATGCTCACATAACTCGAACTTAAGAGCACATGAAGAGTACACATTTTAATCCTAATTTTTTACCACTGAGCCATCTAATTTAGGATTAGGACAACTTTAATTTTTTGTAAAAGATATTTTTTTTATTAACGTGGATGTTCAGGTAATGTAATTAAAGTTCATGTAAGTCTTCAATGACTATCATATTAGCATATATATGACTTAAATGGAAAACAAACTTTTTAATCATAATTTTTTACTAGTGAAACCACCTATGTAGATGTTTATTTTAGCAAAAGACTTTTGGTCGCATGACTGGGGGAAGATTGCTCTGTTCAGCCATAAAATTAGCAGCAAGTTAACTTCTTTATTATATGACAATTGTCAAATTCGAGAATTAATTAACTCCTAAAAAATGGTTTATTTAAGATACCAAGGCACATACATAATTTAGACCATTAAATCAACTATTTTAAATAAGAAAAAATTAAAAACAAAATCTACCACACTTCTAAATATTCACTGAAAATCATTATGAAAACTTCAATTTGGAAAATAAAAATAAAGAAAGAAGTGCAAAAAGTCTTCACATTTATGACAATTGTTTAATTTTAGTTGCTAATTCCTGTGAAATGCTCAGTCCAACATTCCATCTACAGTATTCTTTTAATGTAAAGAAACTACGACATGAGCAACCATCATAATTTGCAAGAATATAAACTCAATCAAGCAAATTATTTTTTTAATTATTTTTTATGTTTTTATACTATTTTCATATGTTGATATCAAAAATAATTCTTAAAAAATAAAAATATATTATTTTATGTATTTATAAATAAAAAATACTTTAAAAAAAAAATCAATTACACTTACCGACACTAAATTTTTCTTTTAATGTGATTAGGCTTTAACATGAGATTAACAATTAACTTGAGAAATTGGTTTATTTAGAAAAAAATAAAAATCAAACAATTTAATAACCGCTAGCAGAAGAGTGGAAAAGGTAAAATAGCAAAAGGCATAATCAAGGACACATGATTGGATATAGTAGCTTGACAGGTGGTGAGTTCTTGTTGAGAAGGCAACCTTACCCTGTCCATTAATCATGTGACATATTGCACTTTGGCTCACGTGAGACCTGTAAGAATCTACATGGGAAAGGGCCCACTACACAAGCTAAGCCTGACACGTGCCATGATTTGGTTAGCGTGAACTAAAATGATGTTTCTTCTGCAACTATAGTATTTCTGGACACCCCTTTTTGTTTGCAAGGTGGCAACCTCATCATTCAATCCTGTGCTTATTTATTTCTAGATTCTTGAAAGAAAGCACGTTACCTCCTTAATTAAGGTTTATCTCTCCAATATATATATATATATATATTAAAAATAATTTTAAAAAAATCAAAATATTATTTTAATGTATTTCTGAATAAAAAATATTTTTAAAAATAATTTCAATTACAACACTAAAAAATCAGGATTTTTTTTTCCTTGCAGAGATTCAAACCTCTTGTGGATTCAAATATCTCTTTGGCATTCACGTGAAATTTTGTGATTTTTTATTTTATTTTTATCATGGGGAAGCATGTATTATTGGATTTTACCTTAATTAAGATTTGTGTCTCCAACATTGGTTGGCCTAAATGGGACGAATTACGAGAGAAGATAATTTTAAAATTCTGAAACAACATTGAAGAAAGGAAGAGTGAAATACTAAACAAACTTTTGATAATACTCGGCGTGTAGATGTTGTATTGTGGATATATTTATAAACTCTAAGCTTGAACATGCTTAGGTTACAAGTTTGGAATATCAATTTTTCGAGGTTATAGGTTTTTATTTATTTAATTATTTATATGATAACAAAAATAAATAATTGTAAAATCAAACACCAACTAAATACTGAGATATTAAAAAAGAAAATAAAAATTAAACTCGTCAAATCTATGAACTAGGTTAACTAGTCAAACTTGCAAATATGTCCATGAATTTTATAAAGTTTTAAAAAGAGAAAGATAATAGATAAATATCTAATGGCGTAAAAAGATGGGGGATGAAAATAAAATTTTCAAACAATTTGCAAACCAACAACTAATTATACATGCTTTAGTTACTTTAGTCCTTTATATTTTAATCCAACCATCACCCTCAAAAGAATATGTAATTTGGCTCTAGTTTTGCTTAAAACGGGTTGATTATGCAAAAGAAAAGTTAAAGAAATAAATTGAATTATTTTAAAAATATACTATTATAATCCACAGTTAAATATAAATAAATAAATAAAAAATAAAAACTTCATACTATTTAACTTTTCTTATAGTTTGTAAGGTTTTGTTTTCAATGAAACAAAATTTTAGTAGAGGTACATGATTAAAAACACTCTATATTCCCACAATTTATTTCCTTTTCTGGTAAATGAAGTGTCACTTGTTAAGTTATTAGTCACGGCTAAAACATTGATACAAAAAAAAAAGGTCATTAAATCAATTTTAGAGTCTCCATGTCAATCATTTTTATTAAATGGTATTGTTTTGTTCTTAAAATATCTTTTATTTTAGTTATTCTAATCAAGTTTGAACAAGGTTTATTCTAATCAACTAGGTTACTAATAATGTTATCGGGTCAACTAGGTTTCACCAAATCAATATCTTTTTAATTCAACTTGAAACTCACCACGAGTCATGCTTTTAGATCACACGTTTCTAAATTAATCCACTAAATCTAACCGAGTTTAGTAAAACTCAACACAAGTAAAACTTTTGAGTAACTAAACTGTAACTAGCTTAATAACTAGGTTTATTTGTCGTTGATAGATGAATTGTCGGAATGGTGAACAATTGCTGTCCTAATTCCGACACGCATGGCTCGATTGGTGGGTGGTGCGTCCAATGATACAATACAAGCATGTCTGCTAATCTGTCATTTGTTTATTGGTTTGACGAACTCGTACTGCCATAGGAGCTTGCCGTGGTACCCATGGAGACAGAGATCACAAGCTAGCATGAGGGTGTAACATGAAGTCGAGAATAAAATGAGCTGGAATAGCATTGATGACTTGTTTGTCTTTGGCGTATTCACTCCCCGTAAGTGTTTCAAAATTATTTTTGATTTTTTTTTTATGTTTTTATATCATTTTCATGTGATATTGTCAAAAATATTTTTTTTAAAAAATAAAAAATATCATTTTGATGCATTACTAAACAAAAAACACTTTAAAAAACAATCACAAATACACTCCCACACATACACTTAGTTGAAATTTGAAAATGCTCCTTCAACTAGGGCTTGAAGGCGACTAAGAGGGTATTTAACATTACATTTCAAAAATATTTTTGAATTTTTTTTTAAATTAATTTTTTGTGTTTTTAGATCATTTTGATATGTTGATGTCAAAAATATTTTTTTAAATAATTATTTTGATGCATTTCTGAACAAAAAACATTTTCATAAATAACTTCAACTATATTCCCAAACTAGAACTAAAAATTAGCATGTGGCTAGAAACAAAAAGATTGGAGGAAAACATCTTTTGATCAAACACACGTGATGGAGAATGTGTTTGGAAAACACTTAAAAGTGCTTTCCGAAAAAAAAATTAAATTTTATTTTTTATTTTAAATAAAAAAATTTAGATTATCTTAATATCAAAAATATTTTTTTTAAAATAAAAATATATATTATTTTAATGTATTTTTTAAATAAAAAACAATTATAAACCACATTTTCAAATAATCTCGTGAGATTAACAATATGGATGTGGCATTCGTGGGGTCAATATCTCTTGGTATGAGCCTATTTGCATGTCCAATAGTAAACCTTTGTAGCTATATGGTTGTCAAGGCTATTGTTTTCCCTAGGTGCATCTGTCAATAATTGCCTGTAAAGTGCAGATTGTTCTTTTCTTTTTTGTTTGGAAAAAAAAAACATAGATTTATATATAGGATGACACTATACCTGATATGATATGTTATGAAAAAAAAAGTTTATTCTCTTTATTCTTTCAGTTTTACACTATGTAATCGCTAACATATTAGAAGTAGAAGAAGAAGTTTATATAATCATTAATTTTAGAATTTATGAAATTAATATAGCACGCATTTTCCACAGTTTTTGAAATAGAGATGGCTTAGGTTCGTTGCTTACGTTAGGAGTATCGTCCCTGTCGCTTGACAACAGCACTTGTTACCCTGCAGAAGCAATCTAAAGCTGCTAGTTTGTTGTAGGAGCCCTGTCAAGAGAATACTCAGCTGGACAGCTCTCGAGTCTTATACAGGAAGAAAAATACCCTTTCAACTTACAGCCCCCGGACAGCAGAATGTGTAGAGATTGCCCTTCTCCAACTTTTGGGCACCAAATATTCCACTCACTCGCAAAAAGCTCTCCCACAACTATAGCTTGTGTACAGTAATAATTAGTTTTCTTTTTTTTTTTAATTTATGTGGGTGTCCATAACAACTTGTGTATAATTCGACTAATCCTACATATCCTGATATTAATAATTATATAAACCTAAAAACCACCACTGGGATAATAAATCTTTTAATGTCCATCCTGTTAATAAGGTTTTTTTTTCTGATGACCGGGGTGTCCGGGCTAGCTTACACGCATCTCGACTATTCCCCGGGCTCACTTGAACACCCTGCAAGTTTAAATGAGCAAATAAGACATCACAGAAATGACAGGTGTACCACTCAAGAAAAGACTCAGAGGAACATGAGGGAAGGACCTCTACTCCCACTGGGACTCAAAACGAAGTTCAAAAGAAGGAGGGCGCACCCTACACCGCTAGGCCACAACCTTGCAGGTTTAATAAGGTTTTTTTAATAGGATTGGAGAGGTGCTTTGTCAAATGGACTGATGATGATGAAAGCATGATTGCATATCAATGCTTTGCCTCAGTTCATGCGTACTTTTTTATTTCACTTTGCCTTAGTTAATTTGTACCTTTTTAGCATAGAAATGAATGAGTGTGGTTGAAACATGTTATTTTTTAAAGTATATATTAAAAACATATAAACAAATGCTTTAGTGTTTTTCTGTGTAAGCAAATACTGCTTCACTAGTTTTTTTCAAACTCAGTTTGTATCACAAAAACAAACACGCGCTTAGCTTGTATTTCGAATCTTGATGTCAACTTTTATTTATTTTATTAGATATCAGATTTTTTAAGTGTTAGGAGTAACAACCTTTGACAAATTCCACACAAACAAAGAAATAAGAATGTTTTTTAGTGTTATCATAAATTCAATCAGATTTTGGTTGTCGTTAGGAGTTCATGTATCAAAACGTTTGACAAATTAGACACCCACGAGCAAAAATAAATAAATAAAGAATTTTTTAAAATGTTATTATAAATTAGGTCAGATCTGGTTGGTGTATTAGAGTTGTCATAATCGTGCATGGCATCATTGCAGTTCATAATCTAAACTTTTTTTATATATAAAAAAATATTTTTTTTATTTTTCATTTATATTATGGATGGGCTAGAATCCAACATGAACACAACACTTCACCACCTTTTCCATTACTTAGCTGACCCTTCAAAGTTATTATGTCTCATGGTCCAGGCCTTAATAAATTCCATTGCAAGAAGCCCTTATCATTTAGTTTCTGTTTGTTACGTATTTTAAAAATATTTTTATTTTTATTTAAATTATTATTTTTTATATTGTTAATGTGTTAGGAATATCCCTTTGTCAAACGGATTGATGGAAATTCTCATAAACTGTTTGGATCAAAATACATGAAAAAACAAATCATTAATAAAGCTAGCACACACAAGCAACGCAGATAAATTGATGGACGCAGAGTTTGAATACTCATGGCATTTCTTTTCAAATACATGGGACTAGGTTTGCAGAGATTTAGGGTTCTAGATATGCCGGATGATCTAGTAAATATATTTTATAGATCGGTGAGATGAGTTTAGATTCTAAAATAGGATGACGACTTTGGTGTTTCGGAATGCAAACATTTTTAAAAAAAAATTGAAAATTTTTATTTTTATTTTTTTATTTTAAATTAATTTTTTGGATGTTTTTAGATTATTTTAATGTGCTGATGTCAAAAATAATTTTTAAAAAATCAAAAAAATTATTTTAATATATTTTTAAATAAAAAAACACTTTAAAATGCAAGGTTCGGTTTATCGTTGTGTAGATTTTTTTTAAAAATATTTTTTATTTAAAAATAATATTTTTTTTAAATTATCGGTAATATTAGTACATTAAAATATCAAAAAAATTATAATTTAAATTAAAAATTAAAAATATGTTTTTGTTGTTAAAAACTTTTATAACGCAATGCAAAATAAAGAATTAAAAGAGCAACAGGTTCCATTTCAAGACCTTCTTCGTCATCAATCCCTTCCACTTGCAAATCCATAAATTCCTTAAATTTCTTCTCTCCCCTTTAGTTTTTTTTTCCATCCATAAATTGACTAAATGTCCAAGTATAATAAACTTTTTTAATATATATAAAAAATAATATTTATCTCAATAATAATTTAAAAAATGTTTTTTTAATGATAATAATTGGGCCGAGCAATTACTATATTCTGGTGACTTCTTTGATTGGATCTGATAGTTGCATCAGCGGGCCTGAGTATAAATAAGTCTACAAAAGGCCTTAAAATAGAAGCCCAACAACCAATCAAACCCCTACCGAGGCCGCCAGAAAAACCACCAAAATTCCATTTCCACTCTCCAGCAGCGCTCGCTCACGAAGCAGAAGAAGACGCAGAAGCAGAAAAGAAGAAGGATGGAATTCAAGGACAGAATGAAAATCACAGCATTGACCATCGCTTCTCTAGCAGCACTCTCTTCTGTGATTTTCCTAATAACCTCCTCCTCCTCCTCCTTCAAGCATTACCGCCGGAGACGACGAAAGCAGCAGCAAAAACAAAGTTCATCATGCTACTTACAATCCCATCAGAAACCACAGCTTTCTTTCAAACGCGTCCTGCTTGATAACTCCTTCTCTCATTTCAAGCACTTAAACCTCCATGGTAGGTTTTTTTAGGTGACCGCCTTCTCCTTCTCTCTACTTTTTTTTTTTTTTAAACTCATTTTGAATTTTTCTCTACTTTTTTGCATTGTCGAAGCACCGAATCCATCGAATTTGCATCCATATGAAGCGGAGATTAAAAATTTGATAGAAAATCCTGAGTCTTTCGAAGACTTGTATAGTGATCATCAGAAAATGAGTGATTTTTTCTCTTATGTTTGGATCGAGACTGAAGCTCAATTGAAAGACTTAGCTCATACATTGAGTAAACACAAGGTTTTTGCGGTCGATACGGAGCAGCATAGCCTCCGCTCTTTTCTCGGTTTCACTGCTCTAATTCAGGTTAAATTAATTAATAAATAAATTTTTCATTTTTTAATAACATTTTAATGATATGCTTCAAAGAATTTCAGATATCTACTCGAAACGAAGATTATTTGGTGGATACGATTGCATTGCATGATGCAATGGGTGTTCTTGCCCCTGTTTTTGCTGATCCAACTATTTGTAAGGTAACTGATTGTAATTATTTCTAATTATCAAGTGATTAATGAGATTGATGTCCTATGTAATTTTTATTGGTGACCTAGGTGTTTCACGGGGCAGATAATGATGTTCTCTGGCTGCAGAGAGACTTCCATATATATGTTGTTAATTTGTTTGATACTGCGAAGGTCAGTGTTGGTGTTTATCATGATTGTTTATTGGCAATGTGTGCTCTGTAAAATTTTGTCTGTTTCTTAATTTATTTCCCTGCCATGGTAATGCAGGCGTGTGAAGTGTTGTCAAAACCTCAGAAATCATTAGCATACTTGCTTGAAACTTATTGTGGTGTAGCCACAAACAAATTGCTACAGGTTTGGGTCTGGGACTGTTAGTAATTTACGCGGTTTCCTGCTTTTGATGAGGCCTTTTGGTTCGCTTAAGGGAATAGAGCTGCCTTTTCCTGTTTGAATACTTCTGTGTAGCATGGAAAATGCATGTTCAGTAGTTCCAAATCTAATTTATGCCGTTCCTTATATCAAAACATATATGATTAGTGTATTGTCTACTGTAATATAGCGTGAAGATTGGAGGCAACGCCCACTGTCAGCAGAAATGCTAGAATATGCTCAAAAAGATGCACACTATCTACTGTATATTGCAGGTTGTTTAATAGCTGAGCTCAATCTACAGGACAAAGGTATGTCTTTAATTGTGATCACATATCATCACACGTTTAGTTTCTTTCGATGTAGATATTAAAACAAAATGGAAGGATTGCATCATATGAACTGTAGAACTAATCAATATCCAAAACAGCAAATACCAGTCACCAAGTAGTTCTGTTACAGGTGGGGAAAGAGGGGTAGGGTTTGCATCTACCAGGAATATCCACACAAAGGCTTACTTTCAACATTCATAATTGGACAAAAATTGCCTACCTCACTAAAAGTAGAAAATTTCCTACCTACTTAATGTGGCATAATTTAAGCTGTTGTATATGTATTTGCAATATACCTAACACACGTGCAGCTAACTCTCTATTTAGCTCGAATCATTTTTGAACTTATAGTGTTTCAAATCCTCTCTTTCACACAAACTGTTTTTCTATCATCTTGATTCTTATCATAGAACACATGGTTTTTGCTTCAACTTTGGAGCTGGTTATGAACATCAATGTCAGTTGAGTGGGAGGGTTTATAATGCAATTGCCCCTGAATAGAACATGGATTACGACCCTACTGGCCCTTTTCAGTGTTAATTTAGGAAGACAGGCATCATTACAAATCAGCTCAGAACAGGAAAACAAATTCCCACATGTCAGTGGAAATTTTGTCATGAGTACCTGCAACACTTTGCTAGTTTTATGATGTTAAGTCTGTCACCTTGGAGTGTTCATCGTGTGTGCATTAGGTATACTAAAATAAGCATCAAAAACTATGTAAATTTGTGCCACATTAGGGAAGGAGGAAATTTACTATGTCTAATGAAGTTGGATTTTTTTTCAAAATTTGAGGGGAACACATTAGCAGAGAAAAATTATGAAAGCAGCGTACATATGTTAGGGAATTGTTCATGTTAAAAAATATATTTTCAAGTCGCAGACCATTTAAATCATGCACCAGCTGTTTCTTGTACCATCAAATTGCTAAATATATCAATGTATCAGATAACTCAAACTGTCCCAATGACAAATTCGATTTTGTTCTGGAGGCTAGACGTCGTTCAAACATGATTTGTCTTCAACTCTATTCTAAAGAGGTTGAAGCCTCTCCTGGTGAATCTGCTGCATCATCGATTTTTTCCCGTCATTTGAATGGTCAAAGAGTGTCATCAATTTCATATGAGACACAGGTACTCTACTTTAAATAAGTTTATTAGCATTGATCACTATGAATGACTTTCATGTTGTCACTAATATTAAAAAAACTCTTATTTTCAGGATCTTGTGAGATGTTTTTGCACATGGAGGGATCTAATGGTTAGTTGTAACTTGTAACATTTTCAGCAATTTTATTCATGAGGGAACTTCATTGTATTTTGAAAAAACAAAAATCTTTATCCTGTGCTAGATAATTAGGTATTAAAATAATGTACTGCCTTTATTGTATATTATACTCTGAACCTTAGTTTAGTGATAGGCAATCACACATTTGTAGCTATTCAATTGAGAAAATGAATTTTCCTTTCATCAATAATAAACCTTTGTGAAGAAATCACCTATAGACATGTATGCAGAACCTGTGGTATACCATTTAACTGTCCATAGAAACTGTAACTGCAAGAACAAAGCACCTTCTGGATTTCTTGGCTTCTTTTAATTTTGATTGACAATCTGATTTGAGGAAAATAAAATATTTCTGTCATTTTTGATGTTATAACATACAAGTATTGCCAAGTAGAATATTTGTCACAGTTTGACATGCTTTTTCTCATGGAAGTACCATGCAGGTTGAAAGGATGCAAAACTCATGTCTGAGGATCATAATTGCTAGTGTGGACCTCTCATAAGTAATTTTCCTTGGCCTGTCGCTATCAGTGCCAAGTTCAAATGGTTTATATTTTAGGCCTGAACAAGATAGTAGCGTTTTACATGTCTCGGATTGCATCAGCATTAATATAATAATCTAAACTACATGTTACTAGATTATGTTGAGATCAAGCCAGGGAAGTGCTAATCAGCTCTTATTGCAAACTGGACTAGTGACAAGCAGACTCCTTGGCTCTTTACCACCTTCCCTTTTGCCATTTTCCCTGCCTTAGTCTACCTTCTTTCTGAATTAATTTTTTCAAATACTGATGATAGTAATAATGATTTGACTTCTCAAATTATTGATGTCAATGCTTCATCACATTTACCATTATCTTTTGCACATCAAAGAACAACAATGCGAATTTGACTTTTTTTATTACTAATGGTTCCAATTCATTTTGTTCTCTTACATGTTCTTCTTCATGTTAGATGTGCTAATTTCACATGAGTTTCTTTTGACAAAGCATGTCATTTCCATTTTTTCAGTTAATTATGTCTCTGCACCTATTGTATTCTTTGTCATAGTGAAGTCATTTTACATAGTGAATTTCTCATTGTTTAATCTTGTATCCTTTCAGGCTCGTGTTCATGATGAGAGCTTGAGATATGTATTATCAGATCAGGCTATTGTCTCTCTCGCAATTAAAGGTCCCACAACTCCTGAAGAAATCTTTGACACCATAGCAGAAGCTGATTTAAATGTGGAAAATGTGAATTTAAATTCTTCTCTCCCATCTCCATCCTCTGTTGTTTGCAGTCATTTGGATGATCTCTATTACTTGATCAAGGACAAAAAACGCAATGCTGATGAATTTTTCCTTCAAATTCTTCAAAATTGCCTGGGTCCCAATGGGAGTTGTCCATTGTCTGTTTATAACTATGCATTACTGATTAACTGTGACCAAATAATGAAAAATAGATTAGTTTCCAAACAGAGTCCGGTTATAAATTCAAAGCAAGTTGCTCGGAAGGCTTCTAGAGAACTATTTGTTCAAAAGTTCTCCTGTAAATCTCCAGTGTATCATAACTGTAGGATCTATGCAAATGATGGGCGGTTACTTTGTTATTGTGATAAGAGAAAGCTTGAATGGTCAGTCGACTTAGTTTTTTTCTTTTCATCTTTTATCCAGTTACAAAATGTGTTGTACATAATAGGATCATGTTATTGTCTTTTAGGTATCTCCGTCGAGATCTGGCAAAACTTGTTGACGATGATGCTCTTGCCATAATGCTTCTTTTTGAACCAAAAGGTCGTCCAGAGGATGAGGGCAATGATTTTTATATCCAAAGTAAGAAAAATATATGTGTTGGTTGTGGTGAAGGAAGTCATTACTTGCGCTATCGAATAATCCCCTCTTGCTATAGAATGCACTTCCCTGAGCATTTGAAAAGTCATCGTTCTCATGATATTGTCCTCCTTTGTGTGGACTGTCATGAAGTTGCTCATGCTGCTGCAGAAAAGAACAAAAAACAGGTTGCTAAAGAATTTGGAATTCCACTTTTTGTTCGTAAAGTAGTTGATTCTAAAGAAATTCCAGTTATAAGTGAATCATCTTCATCAGCAATGAATGTTGAGGAGACAGGGGTATCTCCATTACAATTGCGCACAGCTGCTATGGCTCTCTTGCGCCATGGACAAAGAATGCCACCCAAGCGCCATGAAGAACTGACACAAGTGAGTACATAATATCAGAGGGTTTTTTGGGGTGTATTTGATGAATTGAATGTCATTTTTGTACTTTCTGCTGTTGGGTAAGCAGCTCCTGTGACTTCATTTTAAAAGAGTGACAAATATGATTATGTTGGGTATGTTTGGGCATATCATGAACAAAGAATCTCCATGTTGGTCTACATTGCCTTTAAAAAGTAGATTACATAACAATGAACGGTACCACAGAAAATTGCAGGGAAAGAGTTTAGCATCATTAAGATACAAGACAATTGGAATTTTTCAGCTTTTCCTTGTATTGACGTTCCTTGTATGCTATGTGGATCATCTGAAATCAGTATTCTGTGTCTAGGTTGGAAGAACCAACATCCTGGTATCCTATTTGTTGATGCTCAAGTGGACATATCTATATGTGCTGACTTTGACTTTTTATGTTTTGCAATGGTGTTCTTCATCACTAAGTAAAAAAAATAACTAGTGAACTTTCTACATATAGAGGTTCTCCATTGACAAAGATGTTATTCTCTCATATTAGGAGAAATTTGCAATTACTATTGATTTGAACAGTCTGATAATGTTAGAAGTATAAGTTTTTAGGATAAGTATTTAGATAAAATGATGGGGGGAAAACTGTTCATTTGCCTTGACAAAGGTTGGGAGATGAAATGATTGTAATTTATCTATTTATTTATTTTTTGGGAGGGTTGGAGGCATAGCATATCTTTTGTTACATTGCCTATGCTGGTGCCATTGCTTTTGATATGGATGGCTGGTCAGAGAAGTTAATCTCAGAAATATCTGAGAATATACAAAGAAGCTCTTGTTAGTTATCCTGCTTGATGCCATTCTACTGTTTATTCTGCACTGCATACTTTTGTCTAGGTGAACATGCCGTGATGGACATGACTTGAATACACCACACTCCACTGTTATTTGTTCAGATTTCATGTTGTCACACTGTTATTGTCTGTGATAGCTTACTGTTGAAACATCAAAATATCTGTGCATGGACCCTTGAGAAGGATGTGTCCAGTCTTTAAATTTGACATTTTACCCCATGCAAGAAATTTCTAGCACTTGGCCATCCATTTTCATGATCTGCATTCTATTAGTTGAAGGGAAAGCATTTTCTGCTGATACTGATTTTAGATCCTCGATGGAAAGTGTTTTCCGCCCTTTTAAACTGGAAAATTAAAGCTTATGATTTTCTTTGACTAGAAAGTGAATTCCATTGACCAGTTTTTCACAATGTAGCCAAACATGAGAAAGTCTGGAAAACACTTTTTAGCCATAAGAAGAATGTCAGGTCCAGTGCCCATAGATAATTTCTGAATATCTGATGTTGCATGAGAATTACTGCGCCATTTTCTCCCCATGTATTCTTATAATTTTGCACCTTACTGTGACTCGTAATAGATGGTTAGAATTTCTTAATACCAGATGACAGTGGAAATAACCCTGATCATGATGGGACAAAGTTCATTGAACCCAAATCTCTGTAGCAAAGAAAACCTCCCAACCATTTACATTTTTGAAGCGTTGATGCAATTGGTGTATAAAAATTGAATTCATAATTTCAAAGTAGGCTTGCAATGTTTGATAGGAAATAATGTATGCGTCTTCTTGGAGCTAGTAATAATGTTGCTTTGAATAAGATACTTTGAATCTGATTGCACATTCTCATTTTCTTTTATGATTACGAGATATCTTTTGTCCTGTTGAACTTATCAGATCAGGTCTTAAAAGTTACATGTACATTATCGTTTATGTTGGGAAAAAAAATGTATATCATCAGTACTAGTGCATGGTACAACATGCAACCGTGGTACACTATGTTGCTTCTGGTTACTCATTGGTGTTTGTGGGGATTTTAACCTTCTCATGGGATTTAATTCTGCTGTTTATAGATTGTGATGCAATATTATGGAGGAAGAAGGGAGATATCCGAGGAAGATTTGGAAAGAGCTCTGCTGGTTGGCATGAGTCCTCATGAAAGAAGGCGACTTGAGAAGAAGAGAAGGTTTTCATCAAAACATTATTCCGAGGTTATCCTTTTGGACAAAGAACAGACGGGCACAGCTTATACCATGGCTGTATCTGCCACCGAAAATTCATTGGAAAAGGCTGGTACTACAGATGGTTTAAAAACTATTGACATGAAGTCAGCAGGTATAAAAGAGCAAGACTATTTCATGGTAGAAGATACTATTTCTAACAAGGAAATGAATTCAGATGAAAATGAAGCTTCTGATACAAAAGATGAATATGTTGGAAACATTGATGATAGTTGTGAAGGAGGCCGAGGCCCCTTAAATGGAACGGCTAGAAATGATGAAAGTGCTCCACATAAAAATAATTTGAAATTATCTCTGTTAGGACATGGACCACATGGAAAACAAGTTGTGGATCATATATTAGAGGAATATGGCGAGGATGGCATTCGGCAATTTTGTCAGAGATGGAGACAAGTTTTAGTTGAAGCAATTCATCCGCGTTTCTTACCTGCTGGCTGGGATGTAATGCACAGGTAAATACCCTTGTTATGCACATGTCTCTAGAAATATGCTATGCTGAAGAAACATTTCGTTCAACATAGTTCAATATTCTTATAAGGTTTAGATGCCACAGGTCCATAGATGTCCAAATAAAGGCGTGTTATATCAAGAATTTTCCTTGCCTCAACTTTACCATTATTGCTTAGGTTCCCATCTCTCTCTCTCCATCAGGACTGCCATCAACGCCAGTAGCACCAGAACCAACATAATAATTACACAGCAGCTACACTTTGTCCCTAGAAAGTTGTACTGACTACAGATTTCTAAGAAAATCTAGACAATGTGAATTCCAGTAGCACTAACTTAATACCTATACAGAAGCCAAACTTTGCAACCAGAAAGTTGTACTGACTACTGGTTTCTAAACCTAGATAGTGTCAATGACCTGTACTGGCAAGATAGAGCAAGTGATAATGTAAAATCACCTCAAATTGTGCATGAAATGCCGTGTTGTCTCTGTAGATATCTAGCATCTGCTGACCATGTCTATAAATAATCAGAGTTCTGAATTTTATGATGACCTAAAAGCCTAGTTGCAGTTGCTAGCTGATTTCTTAAACTAATCCCAATAGGAAAAAAGATGCTATTTCTACTGAGCATCTTTAGTTGCTGTACAAGTTGCATATTTTTTGGTACACTTGCATATGTTTATCAACTTCACAATATGTATTAGATACTGAATTTTTGTTTATTTGTTCAAGGATTTGACTCTGTACGCTGTTTTTGCCAGTGGCAGAAGAGACTTTGGTGAATATAGCGTGTACAATCCTGCCTATAAAGCACCTGCTGCTAACACTTGAAAGGATTCCCCATCGGCTGTAGAATACCATCAATGAAAGTAGAAGCTTCATGTGGGTCTCAATTTTCTTCCCCAAATTCGTATTTTCATTTGTTGATCAGAATCAAAATTCTATTCGTTCATTTTTTTTGTTGAAATTGACATGTATAAAACTAGATGCAACAAAAACCATTTTTAATTTCCTTTCTATGATAATTAGAATATCAATGTTTAACATGCATTTATATTATTTTTTCTGTTTTAGATATGCATGTTTAGGTTGTTCTTATTCATGATTTTGTATGTATGTTATCATGTTTAATCTTATATTTTGAATATGTTACATTTGGGTGATATGGATTGTAGAACTAGGGTTTACACCCATATTAGTCCCTGCTAATTATTGGTGTCTACGCTACACTGCGCTGCAGGCTCGGGCGTGACCCCACCAAGAAATGCCAACGTCAGGGCCTTTATTTTTTAAGTTTAATGGAGTTGACGATATGGCTGAAAAAACATGATTATTTTTTTTAATCTGTAAACTCATTCTCAATCTATTTTTGACCAAAACACCTAGAAAACACCTTATTAACCTTGTTAAATCAACTAATAACCTCTAAGAACACAACAAAATAGTCCAAAATCCGGAATCAACCCAAGACCAAAAGTCTTCTCAAGCTTAGATATGTGTTTTTTATGTGTTCTAAAAGTAAAAGAACGTTTTATTGCATCTCCCTCGTCATTTGGAGAGGAAAATGCCTTTTTTATGTCCCTTCGTGATTTGTATTTTTTTTTCATAAATCTTGTTTTTTTTTCTTCAAAAATTTTGTTTAGAAATTTATTCAATTTATTTGATTAAACACGTCATCTGTTTTTTTTCATAATAATAGAATTCTTTCAGCAAAACAAACACGTTAACATGCAGAAATAGCATATTGGGGTAAGTTCATTATTTTTTATTGAAGTGATTTTTGTTTTTTAAGTGATTTTGTAGTGTTCTAGGCTAGAAAGTGGTTCGTGAAGTTTTTTATAGTTTGGTGAAAATGGGTGGAGATAAATTTTTAGACCATACTCCCCAATAGTTGATTTTTTTCACCCATCACTATGGTGACTAGACTCTAGGCAACAGGCCAATGAGCAACATGACACCCATCACTGCAAAAAAAGAAAAAAAAATATTGAATAAACTTGTTCTTAGTGTTAATGGAGGTTTTGTGGTATTTTTAAAAGTATTTCTAGGTGAAAATGGATTTTTATGAACATCTGCTCCTTGGCTACTATTCTCATATGGACTGTTTGTATTTTGCTTAAATGATCCACGAAATCAAAGATAGTTGGTCTAGGAAATGAAAAACCCATCAATTTGCACCATTTAAATTTTTTTTATTTCAGGGATTTATAGAAAATTATAATTTGTTTTGACAAATGAAAGTAATTCATTCTAATAAGAGAAAACAAGAAAAGTAGTCGTTAGGCCACTAAGAAAAATAGAAAGAACAAAGTTTCTCATCTTTTATTTATTTATAAAAGTTATGATTAGATTAAATGCAAGAACATTATGATGAGTATGATAATTAAGATATAATGAATATGATAGAATTTCATATTAAAAGGAGAAATTTAGGAAACCTAATGAGAACTCATTTGCTAGAAAACACCACTCGTATAAATTAATAATACGATGACGAGTTAAAATTCACATTTATATACCAGGTGCATAGAACTAAAATATTCTCATTACAATTTTAATTGAAACATTCAGAACAAGTAAATTAAACATTTACAAGTTAAAATAATTAAACATAATATTAAAATTCTTTCATATTTATCATTCTTAAATTGGGTCCAGTTGTCGTAGACTTGTTACATACTTGACCAAGCATCTCATAATTACAACGTACTTTTGATTTATAATTAATAAAGCTCTTATGTTTCTGCAAATTACATTAAATTGGATGCTTTATATGAATATGTTTAAAATATATTTCACCATTCTTTTCAGCTCTAATGAAGAATTTCTTAGTCGAGGGCCTCATGTTACTGAAAAGAAAAGGTGTCGTGCCTGAGAGTTCAAATGGCTGCAAATGTTTCAAGAAAGAAACTAGATTTGAAAAGTTTGATTCTTGATTGGAAATGCTGGCATCTTTTTTTAAGTGCTAAAGCTTAAAAAGATTTAGCTAAAGCAAAAGGTAATTTTTTTTATAAAAAAAATAGCATCTTCTTTTAAGTGTTAGGGCTAAAAATAAGATTTAGCTAAAGCAAAAGGTATAAAGAGGGATCAAATCAACCTGCAAGCCCTTCGTCTGATTCATATTCAATGGATGAAAGTTGAATGCAATGGAGAATCTTGATGATGTATTTAATACTTCGTACATCAAAATTCTTGATTCTTGAAAAGTTTGAAGATGTGGATTAAAAGAAAATGTTAATGAAAATATCTTTTATTAGAAAGAAGTTTAGAGCTGACAACTTAATTATGAATGCTTAAGGTTACTTGTTTAAAAATACTTTAATTTTTGGTTTAATTATGTATTCAGTGTTCAAGATCGGATTTTAACCTGTCAAGTGTTTAGATTAAATTTGTATTGAGAATATGTTTAGTTTTAAGGTTAATTATGTATTTGTAGATACAAGTACATACATTTTATTAATTTAAATGAGTGGTGCTTTTTAGCCAAAGAGTTTTCATTTAAATACTAGGTTTCAATTCTGTCCATTAATATGAAATCCTATCGTATTAACAAACATATTCATCATAATATTCTTGTAATCCATTCAATTTAATTATATTGAAAAAAAAACAAAATTTCTCTCAAAACAATTTTTACACAAATAAAAAATGAGCACTACCAATAAAGTGAGAAAAAAAATATATCTACGTTAAAAAATATATAAAAAAATATCCTAGAAAACAAATTGATTTGAGCTCAATTTTCAGTCATCTTCCAAATAGAAAATAATATCATGTGTAGTTCATAAAATAACAAGTATTTGATTTTCCATTGGAATAGAAAAACTAGAAAATGAAAAAACAAATGCTTTTATGTTTCTAAAAAGAGCGCAAGATATTCTCCCCTGGCATCATTCAAAGTAGAACTCTCCAATAACTACTCCTTTAGCAAAGTGGATTTTGGTACAAATTGCTATTTAAGCAGTGCTGCAAAAAAGCACGATCAGTGGATGCGTGCATCCCAGGCATCTCTTACAGAAGTTGACACCAAAAAGTTGTAAAGGACAAGGCAGATTAAATGAAAGCCACTCATCAATCACGTTACACTGTTGCCCTTTTTGGCCAAGGAAAGGTGAGAGCTTTACCTGACCTTCCATTTTCTTTTCTACCATTTTCACTTTCTTTCTGAGCCAAGTTATCAATCAACATGTCACAAAACTTGAACTCTCTTCATCCCCACAAGTCTCAACAATTTTAAGAATGCTTCCAATCATATGATGTAATGAAGCTCTTTACCTGCTGCCCCATCGAATCCTATGAAATGTTGGCCTGCAATTAGAAACCAAAAGGAGTGAGTACAGGTCTAAGAGAAATTTTGATTGTTGCGCTAAGGGAAAGGGCAAGAGCTTGCCTGTTCTTTCAAAGCATTCTACAGTGTCAATAGTTGAGACTTCTGATCAATGCCGTTGAATATGAAAGTCCCCACCATGGGAACAAATTGTTTTGTTATGAGCTGTAAAGAAGATCAAAATTTGTGAAATCATGGAGGTATTCTTAAGACAACTTTGATCGAGATAAACTTAAATGTGACGTTATATTGGCAAAGATAAAAGCACATTGTGTGTGTACTAGGGATAGATATTTATAGACCTTGATCACTTCTTGTGATGCAATTCCCCCAATAAAGGCAGCAACTGCATGAAGTTCAGAAGCACCAAACCGGCACATTTCATTGATAAGGTCCTCGGTTACAGTTGAGCCATTGCAACCCAAGTCGTTTAGTAGACCAACAACTGCAGTTTTCAATCGAGATATATCCTCATCCAATTCCCTACATGGCACCAATGTTAGAGCAGATCTCAGTTTAGTAGAAGAATACGATAGCTTTTTGGAAAAAGAGTAGCAGGCAGAGTTCTCATATGTTACCCTTCAAATTGCCCAGGGAAACTATTAAAATTAGCAGCGAAGCGGTCAACAGCTCGAAGCAGGATGTAAAACCCCATGGCAACACTGCAACTCAAGTTCAAAGAAAATCAAAGGTTATGAGCAAAACAAATTCCTCTCAGCTAGTCTAATATACAGTTCATTTGTGTTTTGATGTAAAACTCAGACAGGAAATTGTTCTTTTAATTTATTTATTTTTTAAAAAGTAGCAGTTGAGATCCATATTGAAATTCTCCAAGATAGTTGTCTAATCAGATTTCCCAAAATATGGGATTCCAACAATTGTTGTGTGTGGGGTGAATAATGCATGTGTGAATTCTGCTCAATCCATGTGTTTTGCTGAGAAACATGAATTTTGATGCTTTAACAGCTGCAACACAGCTGTGATTTTGCATTAAATAGCTTTTTGTCTACGTTCATGGTATTAGGCATTAAAAGACCGCAAGCCATTTTGTGTGAGGTACTGGACTCTTCAAATAAAAGTTAATTTAATAGAAAATGAACTTTATCAATGAAACACATACCACCATTTTATTCTCAAATCTTTAAAACCATTCTGTCTTTTTAATCATTATTGTAATTAGTAAACAAAACTTTATTTATTGAAATTAACTTTCAAACCATTTTGTCTACGTTCATGGTATTAGGCATTATTTATTGATATAGAAATTTTTTATCAAGAATGAATTTATGTGAGAAATATATATATATATATATATATATATATATATATATATATATATATCATGAACTTGAAAAGAAAAAAAAACAATCAAACAAAAAAAGATTACTATAACTAATATGTTATTGTTTTTAGTAACGCAAACTCTGCATTTTTCTTTGAAAAATTATCACCATTTATTATATGGCGTATAGAATATTTGCCTTGAATACAGGAGATAGTTGTGATAACAGTTGTAAGGATATTGTTTATATTTTTGAAATCTCATTTTAGTGCTTCAATGTATATTTTATAGATGTACAAAACTTCTCAAAAATCTTCTCATACCAGGGAAACAGGATTGTTGCAAGACAATGCTATCTGTATTGTAAACCATAAGGTGAACCTCACCTGTATTCCTCATCACTTAAGTACTTCTGTAACTCTGATACTGGAGGATTGCTGAACTCATCTTCAATAAGTCGATACCTGCAAACCTACAAAGAAGAGTTTAAAATGCTCACAAACACACCTTATAGAAGAACATAATCCATCTCAAAGAGGAACAAAATCAAGCCTCTATTATGTTATAATAACGTAGTTGCATGTCTAGAGGAGGACGTTTCTGGGACACAAAAAAGATATGCTTTTCCAATGATCTCGTCTGAATTGTCTACCTGGGTAACATTCCAAAAGTTATATACCTCAACAATAATGCATAGGTGAGAGTCCATATGCTATCACTTCAACAATTCCTTGAAATTACTTGAATATAAATGGGTAGTTAATGGTGAACATGTTTATTCTGAATAGAGGAAGAAACATATAATTTCAGTTAGCTTAATAATCATGAAAGATAAAGTCACTTCGGCCTAGGTACTTTGACAAACAAATATATCTGAAAGATAAGCAGTTACCTCAAGAGGAGACAAGCAATCAATTATTGACAAACAGAAAATAAAACATAACATAAGAACTTACCTTTAGCTTTCTTGCATTTTTACAGAAGCTTTTAATCATTGCCTTTGAGATGCTATCTGGATCTCTACCAATTCTCTTCAAAATACTCTTAACTCTTTGCTGAAGAACAAGAAAATCAGCCTCTGCTTTTGCTAGGTAGATCTTCTGCAAATTTACATAAAGCCTGCAAAAGAGTGATATTCCACTTATATTTTCCTTTTATTTTCATAATTTAAACTGCTATGAAAGATAATCAACCCAGATAGGCTTAGTCACAAACTCAGTTGAAGATGTCATATCTGGTATTGAACCTTCAAGAGGCGCCTCCCCACCACCTTCATTCACAATGAACTCCTAAGAATATGAAGGCCCACTTCAAGAAATCAAAATCTCAAGCATGGAGTGTGATAGATCTTAATGTTATCATCAAACTAGATCCTATCCATACATATAGGAGAACGTGTATCACAGACTCCAATTGGACACTGAAACAGCTGAGAAGGAAGATAAGAAAGTGAGATGAATGTAAGATGCACATTAAAGCTTGAAAAAAATTGTCCGCCCCTTCAGAGCTTGTGCATGAAGACTAAAAAGAAAGAATCTATGGCAAGCCCATCTACCATGGAACCCAAACCTCTAATAGTCCTATAACTTTCTTTCTAAAGTGAAAATTCATAGGCAAACTTCCATGCATAGTGCTGATCAAATGATTGCAAAAAACCTCTAAAGAGCAGGCATAACTTCTAGACATCCAGAGGTTACCCCCGACTTTTGTCCAAACTAATAGTTAAGAAATAATATTAACATGATGTTCCCTTCAAGAGAACCAGCTTCCGAAGAAACAAAGACCAGTGATCTAAATTTTTCCAATAGTAAAATTATCCACGTTGATACACATCTGACCAATTTCAGTTTCCCAAAAGTCCACAAGAAGCTTGTCAATCCAGTCATGATATAATCCTAAAAGCATCATTTCTACAGACTGCAATACAAGTGATTTTCACTTTAACCACTGTCAGTTAACAATTGGAAAAAAAGTGTGAGCTCTGACATCAACGATCCAAGTCAGATTGTAATGCCTAACCTTCAATGCAGCAACCATCACCCAAAAGTCGGATGAATTAGAATCAACTTCACTGCAGCTGTCATGGATTATCTGCAGCAGATCAGAACCTAAGATACCAAAAACAAAGAGAGGCAACATTAGAGAGAACAAAGCCACAATTGACATGAGACTAAACAATATTATTGCTATTTTTCCTTTATTTCCTTTTTTATTTTACAGTTATACTCTTAATGTCCACCACAAACATCATATTAATTTCAATGCCAAAATGAATCCCATGCAATTAGATTAAAAAGCTACATATATATTTACTGTGTTAGATGAATATAGAATCAGTTGGGATCAAAAAAATGTGCAAGAAAACTGAATCAATTATGTGGATAAGGGGGCAAGATGACAGAGATAATTTCTTGTGAACTCATTGTGGTATATAAGGCAAACATCCATCCTACAGGGCAGGACAGATGAGTTTCATGGCAATATCTGACCATTTGCTGATCCTCCAAGCAACATAAGTGTGCATGCAACCTTTTCTTTCCTTTATGGTAAAATGTAAAATTCTTTTATTAGACATTTATGTTTTACCAAATATGAAGAGTGAACAGGTGAACATAACAAAAATGTTATATTTCTATCAATAGCCAACAACTTTCTACAGGAATATGATTCTCCAAAAATTTCAAACCCATTCTTCTGAATACTTTATACTTACTGATTCCTCGAGGAGCAAAGACTTTAAAGGAGGCCTCAATAGCTTCTTTATAGTTGTCTTCATCCATTGCAACCATTTCTGCTTTTAAGAGCTCCTAAGAGATTCAAACCCCAAAGTAAATGCCATTAACAGGCAGAAATAGGAAGATAGTGTTACAGGTAGACTTGTAAACTAAATTGTAAACCTTGAATTCTTTCTTCTCATCCCTAGTTGATGGCAGGGCACCACCATGAGCTTTCGCCCACTCCTCAGCCATCTTGACAAGAATGACAACATAAGGTGTGTGCTTATGGGCAACCGGATCTGGCACCTTTAAATCAATACTCTCTGCAAACCTATCATATGTCAATACCACGTAAGAACTTAAGTAGAATACTATTTTCCTATTTTATCTCCTTTTAAAAGATGTCTCATAATATTTGTGCACTTTCTAAATAAAGTACACGGATAAAAAAATATTATTTCCCTATCATGAGGATTTCCATCTACATTTCAAATTATATCCAATTCTACATTTTCCAATGCAGAGTTATTTTTAGCATATGCACAGTAGAGAGGGCAGTATGAATAGTTGGAAATCCAATAGCAGCTAATAAATGGGGTGGACGGAGTAATAAATTTCTTCAATTCACTAGAGTAAGCAGCAGTCCACTGATATAAGATATACATATGCATTCCAAAATATCAAGTAAAAATACATTTAAAGACAAAGCTATATGTACCTTTTGAGCTCAGACCATGGGTTATTTAACCGAAGATCATCCAAGAAATGATCAGGCTTTGACTCAATCACTGCATGTTCCTGCCTCAGAAAAAGAAAATTCAATTTTGGAACACCTAGATACATAGAAGGCAATTTCCAGACTTGATAGTTGATATGGTAAAAATTGTTCCCGCTGATGCCCATTTCAGTTTTTATATTCTTCAAATTTTGGCTCACCAGCTTTCCTTTCCCCTACACAACTCCCTAGAGAGAATTCCAGGAATCTTTTGCCATCAACTTATGAAAGAGATGGAAATGTCCAAATCTTTGAATCAGAGAAAATTAATTAATGATGTATCCACAAAGTAACCTAGTGGGTCATCCATTCAGTGCCTCAATGCAATTTAATCCTCAGTTTCTGGAAGGTCAAGATGGTTAGAGCAATTTCAATCATGATGAAGTAACAAAAAAAATCACCTTCACACTATTTCTAACAAAACCAGTAAGGCCGTAGGAGCGTGCAAAAATTAACAAAACATTTGCCTCCCTGCAGATTTTATCAAGCTTCATCATCGAGTCTTCAGCCAGCTGCAAGTGATACCAGGAATCATCCATCAAAGTCATAGCACAGAAAGAATTAAGATACAAATAACTGTCTTAAGAAACAGCAAATCAGAATTTTCAATCATGAAATACATGTAGTTGTTTTTTTATGCTTAGACAATGAGGGAAGACTGCGAGAATAATAATTAAAAAATGGGGCAAAAATTCCATCATTAGGATACAATCACCACTTTACAAAACCACACGCAAACTTCAAGAACATATTTAATTTATATCTAAAACAAAGCAACACGAACATGCAATCATGGCGAGAAGAGCAGCGCATCAAAATCCTAGAGCTCGGTGTTCCATCAAGAATGCATAATTACACTACTATAGACATCAAAATTCAATACCTGAGTAGCTACAACAAGCGTAAACTGCGAAAAGAAGGAGGGATTGGAGTCGACCAAAGCCTCCGGATACTCTTCTATGAACTTGGCTTTAACAGCATCATTCAACTCTTGAAGAAACGTGCACACACATTTCGCCTTAGATTGCCCAACACATGATTCATCCACTACCAACCACCATCACAAATAAGAGAAAGCAAAGCCAAGCACGAAGAGAAAGAAAGAAATAAAGAAAAATAAAGCATACCCATGAAATTATTTCCAAGGTCACCCAGTTCAACTTTAGACCCATCAATCACAGTGATGGATCCAACTCCACCAAGCACAAGATTTTTCAGTGTCTCGGAACCGGTAGGACCGCAATTAAGCAAACAAATACTGGCTTTTTCTAGGGCAGTCTGTCCTTGCTCACCCCATATCCTGAACAAAATTTCAAAAATAAAAATTGTGGGGGTGGGGGGGAATCGAAGCTTGAAATCGAAGATAAGTAGAGAGTAGAACCTGAGTTGGCGATCGTATTTGGTTTTTGGCTCTGCCATTGTTTAGGGTGTGCTTTAGCTATAGCTTCTGTCAACTTCGCTTGATAGAATGATAGTTACACAGCTTGCGAGCGGACAGAGAGGACGGAAGAGAGAGTGTACTGGCGAGTGTCAATTATATATATCTAATAATCTCTTAATTCATGCCACGACAACTATAAATTTGAGTGTAAGAATATGCTTCTTTTCCCCAAAATTTATCACAATAATTTAAAAAAATAAATTAAAATCAATCATGATTTTCATAAGTTATTTAAAATTATATATAAAAAATCTCTTTTATATGATGACAATCTTACGAGAAAAATATTATACTATTGTCTTCAATTCATAACCTATAATCGTTTAATTGTAAAAAAAAAACTCAATTAAACACTCAAATATAAAATTAAAATAATTATTATCATATTGAACATTTCAATGAGTTGATTAGGATTCATCAAGTTAAAATTATATAAAAAAAACATATTGAGGTTTATGTTAGCTATGAACTCTAACTGCTCTTAAAAAAAATATAGATAAGGGTTTTGTTGTGCTAAATAGAAAATAAAAATTACCTTAAAACATTAAATCTAAGATAAGTAAATTAAAAAAAAAAATTATAATAAATAATATATATCATATTTACATGCTAAGAGTTTATCTAAATGGATATACATGTATTTTTTATTGAAGGTGGAAAACTACGAGGATTTAAAGTTATAATTTGAGATCTAACCCCGACAAGAAGTCTTAATCCTTACTTTTGAAATGCATGTGTTAAGCTCACTAATATGGTGAATGATAAATTGGAATTTGATCTATTTTAATTAATCCTATAAAAATGAACCTAAAAGTCATCGTTCACCCTCCATTGACCTTTTAAGGGATTGTGTTAACCTTAAATAGAATGTGTTAATCATATTGAAAATACCAAGAACATGAAATCAATATCAATTATGGACATAAAATCAATTATCTTTAATGCAACAATGGGAAAGATCTATTTTTTGGCCAATTTTGAGTAATGTAATAAAATACAAATTACCAAAAGATATAAGGATAAATACACTAATATAAATATTTACATATAAAATTAACTTGTTTATCCTTAATGTGATATTTGAGAAAAATATAATTAGAATTTACAATTATTGGGTAGATTTTAGGTTACAATGAAAATATAAATCATACTAAATTACATAAATACACAACACCAGAATAAATTATTCACACAAAACAAGGAGATAAATACATATTCATCATGTAAAGACCAAATTGTCACTCCTGGATATCTATTTTTTTTCTTTTAACCTATATTTATGTATTTATTACCGACCTTATTCCATCTTAAAAATAAAATTCATTGCGGCTACATACCTTAGGTGTTGCCATATATTGGCTCAAGCCCTAAATCTTAAATATTACATCATAATTCATAATAATAATAATAATAATAATAATAATGCATTGAAAATTATTTAAAATAAACAAACATTCATTTAGGGTATGAAACATAACTATAAAAAATTATTAGAATCAACCAAAAGTTACGATAACAAAATTTGAAAGTGGTGTCTAGTAAAAATCATATGCTGGTAGTTGAAAAACAAGCAGGACCTTAGTTTATACGCTTCACACTTCATTATCAAACTTGAAAAAATAAAAACAGAAGCAACTCGTTAGGTTGATTTTTTTATTCAAGCATTGTTCATGGGCAACAATCTCTTATGTATTTGTAGGCTGTTTTGGTCTGGAAAAAAAGAATGAGGTTAGTGAGTTATGTTGTTGGAGTTGTGAAGGAAAGTTATGATAGGTTTTAAATGAAAGAATAATGTCACAAACTAATTTATTTTTTCTCTAATGTATTTTGGTTTATCGATTGAAGGTTAGTTTTATTTTTAAAGAAGCTTAGAAAGATAATAGATCACTTGTTTTTAGGAAAGTAGGATAAAAGGACTGACTATTGGCTAATGATAATTAAAGGGTGGATAAGTTTGCCTTTACTTCTTCTTTCTCCTTGATGTATTTCTATTACTTTTTCATTTTTATTCTATGTTTTGTTTTGTATTGTTTTATTTATAAAATGTTTCTAATGTTAATGTTTTTCTTTAAGGTTTGTTGATGTATTTTTAATCCAATCTCTCCCTTAACTATAGAGCCTTGTGTAAAGAGTTGAGGTCCCGATCAAAATTGAAAGAATCAGATTTAGGGGAATTATTGGAATATTTTTATATTATTTCCTTTTGAATGGGAGTTTTGCATAATAGTCACACCTCAACAACAACCCCTAACCACATTTTAGTTATGTTATACTTGTTATGATATTTTCTATCGTGTTGTACTTATCATGATCCTTTAGTATGTATTTACACCATGTAAATATATAATGTTTATATGTGTATTTTGTTATTACTTTGATTCTACATCTTAATGTTTTTTTACTAACATTACATGTTTCTAAATGATAAATCCGATGTATGATGATAAAGTTTAGATATTTAATCCTAAATAAACATTTACTGTCAGTTCCCCTCATTAAGAGGAATAATTTAACACAAATTTCAATCGTTTTGATTGTTGTATTTGATGTCAACATAGATTTGCTCTCTCTAATACTGAGTTGTACTAACTTTCTCCCACCGTTCTCATACAAGATACTAACAAATAACAAATAAAATAAAGTTTGAGACCAAAATAGATTTTTTCCCCTTAAGTTTGGAAACTAAAGGACTGAATATCTATAATTTTATAAAGTATTAGGACTACAATAAATATTATTCCTAAACTTTCAAACCCACCCATTTTCTACGTGTTTTTAACTTTGATCCTCTATCTTAGAACCCCACCCTCTCCCATTAAATTGACTTAAACTTCAATCCAATAAGGGCCAAATAAAAAAACGAACAAAAAAAAATCTATGTTGATAAAATTTATTTGTCCACAATATTTTTTTTTATTTTTTTTTTAATAATATAATAATAGAAATGTTGATAAAGATGAAGCCTATTAAATGACTATTATAATGCTCAAAGAGACTTATTTTCATTGAAGTTTATCATTTTGTAATTTAAATGGTTCGAATTGTTTCGTATAATATTATAGAGAAAAAAAAGGGGACTTTAACTTAATTTGTTTATTCTTTTTCTTTTATAATAAATTTGAAAATAAAAAAACTTTTAATTTTTATCCTGTAAGTGTTAATGTGCTCAGAAGTCAGAACATAAGAGGCTGAATGCAATTTTTTCTTTAATTTTTTATTTCGACAAATGAATTAATGTTTTCTGATGTCAATGTTATGGAGTAGGAAAGATAATACTAATAATAAAAATCTTTTAAAAATAGTGTGGAGAAGTTCAAATTATGTACTCCAACTGACTAATCTAAAAGTAGAATGAGTTGAGATTCGACAAAATTTCAAATGTTATTGGAAAGTTCAGTCGAAAACTCCAAGTAGCCACCATCTCCGTCTCCATTCAAACCAAATTTAAATAAAAAATAATACTAAAAAGCAAAGCAAAGGTTGTAATTCTCAACTTTTGCTGGCTAGAGGAGACAAGACAACTCTTTTATTATTTATTTATTTATTTATATATATATATATATATATATATATATTTATAGAGAGAGAGAGAGAGAGCATTGACCCACCCTTTGTCTAGCCAAATATCTTGGCCTTGCACACCGTGGAGAATCACTTGCACATCATATTCTTATCAATATAGCCCTTCGATGCGCCGTCACGTTATTTTCTTAATTAAAAAAAGAGTTATATTAAACTTGTGTTTGGTAACAACATGCCTTTTTTTTTTAAGTAATTCTTTAATTAAAAATTGTAAAATGAAGTTTCTATAAATTTTAATTTATTTTTAGCACCAATTCATCAAAATTATTAAAATAATATTTTAATTTATTTTTTAAAATAAAAAATAAACAGATTTAACAAAAATGAACAAATACTCTTTAAACCCGACCCCGACTTAGAACAAGATCCGAATCTCAAGTCTCTAGGTTAATTTATTTTTTTTTAAAATAAAAATAATATTGTTTTAAAAATAAATGAGTTTAATGGCATTTGTCAACCCAGTTCATTTTTTTTTTTTAATTTGGATAGGTTCTAGATGGGTTGACCACTAGTTCAGGTTTTATGTTTAGGTGTGTTTTATGTTGTTTTTAAAAATATTTTTTATTACATGAAAATGATATAAAAAAATATTTTTTAAAGTAAAAATTAAAAATTATTATTATTATTATTTTTTTAAGATTGTTTTTGATTTTGAAATGGGAAACAATTTCTTTAAAAGTATAACTTTCTACCCACATGGTTCTGACTATGTGGCATACTATCAGAGGACCGCGTCAACTTGAATAATGTAAAGCACTAGAAAATTTCCGAGACACAGCCACAGTTAGGGAATGCAAGGAATAAGAAGATGCCACCCTAATAATCCCCTGCAACAACACCCACCAGGTTCACTCATCCCAAAAACATCAAGGATTTGTTTTACTGACGTGGAAACTAACCATTTGCTGAAACGTAGCGAGGTCAGACAGCATCACAGACAAATCAATGCCTTCATTTATTCGGATTAATCATCATTTCGCATGTAAAGTTTATTCGGAAAAACTAGTTAGTCCTTGTAGTTTGAGAAACCAATACCTATTCCCTATATTTTTAATTTAATCCTATTTATCAATTTTTTGTTATTTATTTGACTTCTTCCTCTTATAAAAATAGAAAAAAGCACATGAGATGAGAAATATTAATTACAAAAAAACTATAAATTACTATATAATCCTAGTATCAAATTTACTCTAAATTAAAAATGGGCACAGCTAGTTAAAGGACTGTTTATTTACTTATAATATCGCAGGGACTAAGTTAGTAATTGTAATAAACTATAAGAATTCTCCTAGTCCCCTTCCTTCCAGCCAGAGCTCTGAACCAGCAGTATATTAATTAACGTTCTAGAAGAGAGCGGCACGCAGCCCTAGGTCTTCCAGTTGCACTCCACACGCCTCTCTCTCTCTCAAATCATCAATCAAATCTCAGAAACAGCCATGATTTGTTGTTAGCTCCCTCTCTGCAATCTGAGCTCATCCCCTCATCCTTATCTGTTGTGTTTCTTTTATGTGAAATCATCATGCATATAACAGGCTTAGGATCAGCCTCTTCATTTCTTAGGGCTTCTAGGGCTAGGTTTCCTGCTTCTGTCTCTAAAACTTCCCTTCTCAATCCACCTCCTTTTTCTCGTCCTTATTTGACCACTAACAATCAGCTCCGATCTTTGAGCTTCTCATCCGCTGTTCGATCCCTCCGCTGCTCCCACCCTCGCTGGAGCCACGGTGTCGATTGGCGCTATCCTGCTACTCTTCGCCACCAGATCAGAGCAGTTGCTCCAATTGTCGAACGCTTCCAGCGAAAGATCGCTACTATGGGTATTCTTCATTCTCATTCCCCCCAATAATCATCTGTTTCGATTTCTGTAGTTAATTATTTTAGGGCAAATCATTTTGCCGTTTCGGAAATGATTGGTTTTTTTTAATCGGCTGTTTAATTTCTCAGTACTGAAGTGGATGTTTCTTTTAATTTTAGAACCTGCTTTAATTATTAATTATTAATGATCAAATAATAACAGCACTGATTAAATATGTTTGATTTCTTAAGCTCCTGAACATCCTTTCAAGGGAATTTTCACCAGCCTCCCCAAGCCAGGGGGCGGCGAGTTCGGAAAGTTCTATAGCTTGCCTGCTCTTAATGATCCAAGGATCGGTAATTTCTGCAACCTTTGTGCTTCATTTCATTTGGGTTGTCAAATTTAAGTCAACTTAGCAAGATAGCCTTGACTTTATGTGATCTCTGATGTGTGCTTCTTGTGTCATTAACAGATAAACTGCCCTATTCCATCAAAATTCTTCTGGAATCTGCTATTCGTAATTGTGACAACTTCCACGTAACAAAGGATGATGTTGAGAAAATCATTGACTGGGAAAACTCAGCTCCGAAACTAGTTGAGATTCCGTTCAAGCCTGCTCGTGTTCTTTTGCAGGTATGTCTTAAGCTTGAGAAGGCATGCACTGTTTTGGTTATGATAATGAATTTGTGTTTGATCTGTATGTTTTGTTTTCAGGATTTTACTGGAGTACCAGCTGTTGTTGATCTTGCTTCTATGCGTGATGCTATGGCTCGACTTGGCGGTGATTCCAACAAGATCAATCCTTTGGTGCGAGTCATTCCCCCCCCCCCCCCCCCCCCCCCCCATTAAGTTTGCTATAAGCAAAGTCACTTTGATCTGCTATAAGCAATTTTTGTTTAAAAAACGGTGCTAAAACACCTTTGGTAGACAAGCCTAGTAATTATTGCTGCCTGTCTGCTTCTGGAAATCTAAAACCACCTTTCACCGTTTTCTGTCTGACCTCATTTTGTTCATTGGTCCTGATCAAATTTTGGAAATTACTTTGTTTCGCAGATTCCTGTAGATCTTGTCATTGATCATTCAGTTCAAGTTGACGTGGCAAGATCAGAAAATGCAGTGCAGGCAAACATGGAGCTTGAATTTCAGAGGAACAAGGAAAGATTTGCCTTTCTTAAATGGGGTTCTACTGCTTTCCAAAATATGCTCGTGGTTCCTCCAGGTTCTGGTATTGTTCATCAGGTATAATATAAAAGGATGGTGCATTATGTGTTCTGAGATTTGACATATTGGCTTGTTACTCCCACTTCCATTAGCAAGCCAATTATATCCAAGTTTGTATGTTCTTTACTTTTAAAATAATTTCTTATGGTAGTTGATAAATAGCTAAAAGCTCATACTAAGCATCATTTTTTTTTTATTGATGTACGGTTGTTGCACACCTAACTTTCAGGTGAATCTTGAATATCTTGGACGCGTTGTATTCAACACTGATGGTGTTCTCTACCCTGATAGTGTGGTTGGAACTGATTCTCATACAACCATGATTGATGGGTTAGGAGTAGCTGGCTGGGGAGTTGGAGGTATTGAAGCAGAAGCTGCAATGCTTGGCCAGGTAGTTAATGTGATATCTCATGGTCAAAGAATATTTCTCCGTTGTCAATACTAGAATTTCTCAAAAGATAACTTGTATGTCATCTTAAACCATGTTTCTATAACAAGAGTATGAATACAAAGGAGAAGAATTGTCATTTTATTTGTACACATTCTTAACTTATTTTGTTGTGGGATTCCTATAATTCTTAATTAGTGTATATCAGCCTCATGTGTTTAAGCTTGGGCTCAAGTGGCAATTTTCCCATATTACACGAGTGCTGCTAATTTATCACTTTTAGGGATGCTTTTTGTTACTAGTTATATAGTGTTTCTTTAATACTCAAGGTGTGCTAGTTGCATGGTGTTTCTTTAATACTCAAGGTGTGTTTATTTTTCTCACATATTATGTATGGGGTTGGTAGTGCATGAGTGCTTTGGGATGTTATTCATTTTCCACTATCTGAAATAAGTGTGGAGGAGCATTATGCTATGATTTTGTCCCTAACATTGTACTTTCTCAAATTGACAGCCCATGAGCATGGTGTTGCCTGGTGTTGTTGGGTTCAAGTTAAATGGAAAGTTACACGATGGTGTCACAGCTACTGACTTGGTTTTGACGGTGACTCAAATGCTGAGGAAGCATGGTGTTGTTGGAAAGTTTGTTGAGTTTTACGGTAATTTGATTCATGGACCTTAATTGACTTAGCTTTCAATTGCTTTCTCTTGTCTTTTTTGGATGAGGATTTTGTTTTGTCTGTTGCCTGCAGGTGATGGAATGGGTAAGCTATCATTAGCAGACAGGGCTACTATAGCTAACATGTCTCCTGAGTATGGTGCAACTATGGGTTTCTTCCCAGTGGATCATGTTACATTGCAATATCTCAAATTGACTGGAAGGAGCGATGAAACTGTGAGTCTCATTTTTTGTTTCCAAAGTACAGCTCTTTTAAATTTGAAATCTATACTGGATGGTAGTTGACTGGTCTTCTTTTATTAGGTGGCAAGGATAGAAGCATATCTCCGTGCAAACAAAATGTTTGTTGACCATAACGAGGTAGAAACTTTTGCTCCTTTTTCAATGTTTGTCTTTTTTTCTGAGCACTTGATATAATCTATATTTTATTATTTAACTTGCTACTATGCAAGCACTAATATTTCCCTTATTCAGCCCCAAATAGAAAGAGTGTACTCATCCTATCTACAACTGGACCTTGCTGATGTAGTGCCCTGCATTTCTGGACCAAAGAGGTGTGCACTTTTAACATGTGCTAACCCCTGTTCATTAACACAACCTCACACACTGACACCATGCAGCTCATTTTCGATGACTTCAATGCAAATCTAACATATCCCCTTCAATTTATTGCTCATTAAAGCATGTGTCATTCCTTTCAGGCCACATGATCGTGTTCCATTAAAAGAAATGAAGGCTGATTGGCATGCTTGTCTCAATAACAAAGTTGGATTTAAGGTGGGTTGCAAACCATTTCAATCAGTGTGGATAACTGATATCCATAATCTTTGTTTCTGTGAGATCCAGCTGTCTAAAATTAATTTTTATATAACTGCTGTTTCCCTGTTGAGGACTTTGATAAATTGAATCAAAGGAAGTGCATCTGCTGCATATCATAATGACTATATGGTCACTAGTGGTTCAGTTTCTGGATTTTGTTGGTTCCTATAGAGTTCATAATTATACTTCATCTTCTTTTTTTTACACTGGACTGCGTGGCTTCTCTTCGATACAAGTTGGCTGGATCTATATATTCCCACAATTAAAATCCGTTAGTACTTTTTTAGCTGAGAAAAAGATAGGAGGAAGTTTATGTTTTTCACTGAACAGTGAATGATGGATCACTACATTTACCAATGTTGCTCAAATTTTAATCCATGCTGGATTTAAATGACACTCATTGATTACTTTTAGTTATGCTTTGTCCATTTACACAGCTATAATGAAATTTCCTTATCACTGCCATAACATCTACCAGTAACAGCACCACCTTTTACTTCTGTTTGCCTGTCTCCTCCTCAACCACAAGGAGTTTTAAGCCTCTTCCATTTACCCTACCAATTGCTGTTAGCTCTCAACCCTTCACTGTAAATTCATCCATGATGTCCACACCCTATGGATGCATTTCTGGGATTGATTAGATTATGAGCTATCTTGGATGCATTTTTAATCAATTTTTTGCGTAGGATATCACCAACATGGATCAACTTCATCTGATCATTGGTTTTCCACAAATAACTTCTTAATCTGATATGAAAACAGGGTTTCGCTGTACCAAAAGAGGCACAGGACAAAGTGGCAAAGTTTTCATTCCATGGACAGCCAGCAGAGCTGAAGCATGGTAGTGTTGTGATTGCTGCAATCACGAGCTGTACCAATACATCAAATCCCAGTGTCATGCTAGGTGCTGGTCTTGTTGCTAAGAAGGCTTGTGAACTTGGTTTAAAGGTGCCTCCTCCCGCTGTTATGACAATTTTCTTTCCCTGATCTTATCAATATGGCACAAACATTTGTTTTGGCCCCTCTTTTATTTCTAAGAATGTAAAAGCTACTGTAGAATTGAATTATTCTGTAATGATCATCTCATAATTGTACACAGGTCAAGCCATGGGTAAAAACAAGTCTTGCCCCAGGCTCCGGAGTTGTTACAAAATATTTACTCCAAAGGTATTTCCTGAATAATTTGAATTGTTTTAGAATGCAACTTCCTTTTGATTTTCTGTACTCTTGAGAAAAACATCAGTTGATTATTTTTTTTTGTAGTGGGCTGCAAAAATATTTGAATGAGCAGGGCTTCAATATTGTTGGATATGGCTGCACAACATGCATCGGAAATTCTGGGGATTTGGATGAATCTGTTGGCTCTGTTATTACAGAAAATGGTAATTTTGAGATTATATCAATACCATAGCTCTTTGACCGCGTCTGCATTTTTTCTGACTACTCCCTCACTTTTTCTCTGCAGACATTCTTGCAGCAGCTGTGCTTTCTGGTAACAGAAATTTTGAGGGCCGTGTCCACCCCTTGACAAGAGCCAACTATCTTGCTTCACCTCCTTTAGTGGTTGCCTATGCCCTTGCTGGGACGGTATGTTTACCTTTTAGTGTGGTTTTAATGTAGTAAAGAATTATATGTAAACCTTGCTCTATATGGTTTAGGGAGAGGGGAATGAGAGTTAATTAATGTTAAAGAAGCTAAGTGTTGACCTGAAGAGGAGTTGGCTAATTCTTCTTGAGTAGTGGAGTTGTTTGTCTCTCTCCAACTTGTACCATGCATCACTTTTACTTGCATATAGTGTTGTGCCCTGCTGGCATATATCATTAAAAATATTCTATTTAAATTTGGTTCAAGATTTACTTGTCCTCACCGGGGGCCACTAATAGACTTGTAACTTTTTAAAGCTTCCAACAACGCTCTTAACCCTTTATGCCTGTACTCTTTACACCCTTACCACTCTACCCTTGTATTTTCCATCCTGTTCCTTACATGCCATGTCAAACTTTGCTTTAGCTGCCCCAAGTTCCCAATGTTTGTCTCTGTTATGCTAGTAGGTAAGGTTTGTTGATTACATTTTTGTTTTGGAACTAAGAGATGGACAGTGAAGGTTTTTTTCTTGCCAGCTCCTAATTTTACATTATCCCACTATTTTATGTTGAACATTCTACATCATGTTTGCTTTACGAGGATCCAGTTTCTTTGCAGCTCTTGTATTGAAAATCTCATTCTTTTTGTTGTTGCTCTTCATCAATAAGGTGACATGAAAATGTTTTCCAGGTTAACATTGACTTTGATAAGGAGCCAATTGGAACGGGAAAAGATGGTAAGAGTGTCTTTTTCAGGGATATCTGGCCAACATCAGAGGAAATTGCCGAGGTAGATACTGTCAAATTTGCTTGTACTTCCTGTTCTGTAAAATGATGTTTTACTGCTAGAATGAACTGAAATTTACTTGTGATGCATAATTTTCAGGTCGTTCAATCCAGTGTGTTGCCTGCTATGTTCAAAACTACATATGAGTCTATCACCAAGGGCAATCCTATGTGGAACCAGCTATCTGTACCAGCTACGACCTCCTATTCATGGGACCCTTGCTCAACCTATATTCATGATCCCCCATACTTCAAGAGCATGACCATGAATCCTCCTGGAGCTCATGGGGTGAAGGATGCATACTGTCTGCTTAATTTTGGTGATAGTATCACGACAGATCACATTTCCCCAGCAGGAAGCATCCAAAAAGATAGTCCTACTGCAAAGTATCTCCTTGAGCGTGGGGTGGATCGCAAAGACTTTAACTCTTATGGAAGCCGTCGTGGAAATGATGAAGTGATGGCTAGGGGAACTTTTGCCAATATTCGCCTTGTTAACAAATTTTTGAACGGGGAAGTGGGGCCCAAGACTGTCCATATTCCTACAGGCGAGAAACTCCCTGTGTTTGATGCTGCAATGGTAAGTCTCTTGGTATTAGATGTTGCACAATTTTCTTTCTTGACTGATTTCCCCTAAATTTCATACCTCCATTGTTGGTAGTTATTCTCTTATTGTTTATTTTGTTCTAGCTGCAATAATAATTAAGGAATTCTAGATGGACTGTATATGCCTTTAGTATAAAAGCTCCCTTATGAATTTTCCTGATAGTTTAATTGTATTGGCCCAGTTGTTGCATACACTGATGAACTTGGACATATTTTATGTGTCACGGACATGATATAGCTTTGGAATCTGAAGAGGTTTCCTGTTGTTCTGTGCTGATATATCCTTGTTTGCAAATAACCCATTTTTGTGAACTTAGATTTATCATTTCTATCAATTAACTTGTGATCAATCTACTGTTTCAGAGGTACAAGAACGCCGGACTTGACACCATTATTTTGGCTGGAGCTGAGTATGGAAGTGGAAGCTCCAGGGATTGGGCTGCCAAAGGTCCGATGTTATTGGTGAGTTTTTCCTTTCATCATTTCAGCTTGAGTAGGTTTTTACCCATCTGATTCTTGTTTTTAATTTCAATGGTGTGGATCATCTCTGTGGATGCACCCTAGTATAAACTTTCTTATGGGCTTCGCTTGTTATAGGGAGTGAAAGCAGTGATTGCCAAGAGTTTTGAGAGAATTCATCGCAGTAATTTGGCGGGAATGGGAATTATTCCCCTTTGTTTCAAGGCTGGTCAGGATGCTGACACACTAGGATTGACTGGTCATGAGCGCTATACTATTGACCTTCCAAGTGAGATAAGACCTGGCCAAGATGTGACTGTCACAACAGACAATGGGAAATCCTTCACCTGCACAGTTCGCTTCGACACTGAGGTGATTCTTTTTCTTGAAGCTCTTTATCATTTCACTTTCATGTTTAATTAATGTTGGAACATGAGTTTTTCTTGGAAATCAAGGGAGTAACTTGGGAAATCTATTTACTTAACTTAAATGAACAGAAGGAACAAATTATCAATAGTATTTTCAGTCCTGCATAGTAGTGGCAAACACTGAATTGAAAAACGTGTTCATTTGTTGAGAACAGAGAAGAATTTTTTCAACGAGAACTAAAAAAGTCAAGATTTTTTATTGTGTTGACTTCATATTTTCAAAAAATTGGAGTATTAATATGTTTCTAAAATGTTCCTAATTATTCTGGATAGTTCATTTTCCAATTTTAGGAATATCAAAACACTGACTATCTGAACCTCCCTAACTTTATCCTAACCGTGTATACTGAAGCTCCTGATTGTAAACAAAAACCTCATTTTCGGCCTTATGCCGTTTAGATAACTGCTGGGTGTATTCTTTCCAAGTCCCTCTTGGATGGCATAGCATGGCATGGCATGTATATCTGAACGAGTAGTATCCTTCTCTCTTTTTTTTGGCGTGCATTGTAGTTATCGTCATTAAAAGTTTAGATGGTGGTGCATGGCCATATCTTTTGCGATGTTTTCCGGCCTACTCATTTTTCTTAGCTGATGCCCTTAATTGCAATTGCAGGTTGAATTGGAGTATTTCAACCACGGAGGCATTCTTCCATATGTTATTAGGAGTTTGATGAAGCAGTGATTACTCCACTGATCAAGGCCTTCCTTCCCCCGATAACTTTTGATTGTATAACGTGAGAAGAAAATAAGTATAATAATAGGAAAAACTCCTTTTCATGGAACAGGCATTTATTTTCACTCTAATGTCTGAATGAATCGTCTTCGGCCACAGGGATTGCTTCTAGAAATACGATTCTTCTGTTCAGGTGATTGCATGAAACCACCTCTTTGAGTTTTACATGATTATCATAATGTCCTCTGAGAAAGCGATTTAAAATGGCTTTCTGTAATAAAAATGTTCATCATTAGGAACGGAATTATAAATTATTGTCTAGTGGGTCTCGACACCGGCGAACGGTTTCTTTTCCTGGGTTGACAAAAGGAAATTCGTGTTAAAGGTGAAACCAAGCTGCGGGAAACACTAGCAAATTTTGTGCTGGATAACAGTTTTTCTTGTTAGTTGAATATTGAGTCATAGTTTGCCAAGTGTTTTAAGTTTTGTTGAAGTCAATAAAATAATATAATTGTGATGTTAATGTCAAGTCTGTATGCAGTGAGAATTTTCTTGACATATGCCTAAGGATGTGTTTTCTGTTTTTTTCTTTAGGATTGTCTTGATTTCTTTTTTTAATTTATGCTTATTTTCAGCATTTTATTTTATTTTTTAATAGCAAACTGAAGGTATTTCATATTACACGAGAATTCTTCCACGACTATTTGCTGCAAAGAGATCATTAATAGATAAAATTATTCCAATCCTAAATTTTATATCGTCTGCCTCACCTCTCTTTTTTACTTCAAATTTTATATCCCTCCGGTCCGTTAACAACCGTCTCCCTCTCACTGTAATTTGTGTTCTGTCAATTTTCAAAAGAGTTTAACCCTCAAAATGTAACAATAAATATGTAGACTAACAGTACATAAACATGCATGACAACCATAGAGCTGCCAAATGAAAATCCCAATCTCTGTTTCTGACTCTTAGGAGCAAACAATCAACACGACAGCATTTGTTCCAAGCAAATACTCAAAACCAGTAGGATTCTTTTGTGATCAATCTTGACGTCAATAAGATGCCCATGCCAGTCTCCCTGAACTCATCTCAGCAAGAGGCAGAGGGAACGCTTTTCCTGGCTCGAACCAGCCAAGCTTTTCAATTAACTTTTTGGCAAGGTCCCCTACGACGTATGAAACCACTGCAGCCTTAATTCCAGTAACGAAATAGCACAGCACAATCCTGAAGTTCTTTTTGGTCGGCTTCTTGATGCAAGCCTTTCCGATGGCAAGTATGGTAATGCATAAAAGAGAAGCTACAAGCACTGCTACTATCTTGAGATTCTTGTCATCAGTCTCCATGAATGTGAAACCATACACTGCAGGCAGTACTAAACCAAAAAGAAGAAATGATAACAAAGCAATGGTGGCATGAAGCAAGAAATTTTCTCTCCGTCCCAGAAGTTCCTGATAGCGATCTCTAGGTTGCTTACTTTTCAAGTCCAAAAGCTGTATTTTTACATGTTACGGGAGTATCTTAGTTTAAAATATTAAATTATAACATCTACTAGAAATACAAATATATAACGTGAAGACTTGCCACCGCTTCTTATTCCGATTCACTAATTTACGAATGGACTGGAAAAGTTACTTACTTTGTGAGCAAAGGTTAAAATCCCAGTAATCAATTTTGCCAGTGACAAAGCTATAATGCTCGCTGCAACCAGAAAAATAGTTAGTGAACGATAGAAGCGCAGACCACTAAAATAATTCTTCATGGGAAAGAAGTGATTCACATCAAATTTAAGCATGAAAGCAACTGCGTTAAACATCGCCACAAGAGATGAAACATAACAGTTCGAAGAAACTACTGTGTATTAAACAAGATAAGATAGAAGTTCTGCTATATCCATATGTTTTTTTTTATAACCGTGGTGTCTGTGCCAGCTTACACGCACCACAACTAATCCCCGGACTCACTGAATATCCTGTAAACTCAGTGGATAGGTAAGGCACCGCGAGAATAACAGGCGTGCATGGTGGGGCTTGAACCGGGTGCAGAGCCAAGACCCCACATGCTGTATCCATAAATGGGGAGGGGAGGGTATTCTTATTTCCTAGTACAGTACAGTACAGTACAGTACAAGTGAATAAACTGCTAAGTGATTACCAAAAGCTCAAAGCTAGAGTGAGGCTTGAGCTTAAAACACACATCTGCGCTATCAACTATCGTATTACAGGTGAAAGTATACGAAATGAATCTGACTTGTGATAAAATTCTACTCGAGGTTGTTCATAATACAATAAAATAAAAGCCAATCAATAAATATAGTTGAGAGTGAAATGATCCAAATATACTGTAAAAATTGAGAGAGTAATTAAGTTATGATGATAATAATAATGACTTAAAAAATATCAGATGACAAGAAAAAAAAAAGGAAGGGGACAATGCAACAAACAAAATTTGGGGAGGGGTGTTAAAATCCAAAAATCATAACTCTGAAACTTACACGTGGCAGCACCAGATCTAGCAGCAGATTTCACAACATTTAGACTTGTAATTGATCCAATTAAACCGCCATAGACAATGCTTTTCACTATTTCAAATATCTTAGCACCTCTTAGTTCAGAACCTGTTGTTCTCTCTAAGATCACCATATCCGGAGAAGTTACTGCTTCAGGCCCTGATACAACAAGTGCTACATTAGATTTTGTTTTTCTGTTTTTTTTTCCCTGAAATATTTTACATTCAAGAGCTGATCTGTAAATTCAAAGTATTTGTACAGCTTGCATGAGATTTACCTTCCAATAGATTAATGCAGAAACAATGAAATCAGAAATTGACATATTTTTCCAGGGCCTAATATGAAAGATAAACAACTATAATACTAATATTTTGATGGGATAATGAATATTAGGTATTGACAGCACTGCAAGACTGATTTATTGAAGTTAAATATGAACTACGATGTAAGCTAATAGGATTTACAGTTTATAAGAGTTTTAATATTGTTAGAACTCCACAATATGAAAATTATTATCTATTAAAGTTTTATCATTGATAAATAAGATTCTAATTAAAAGAAGAATATCACGTCTTAGTTCTGAACTAAGAGGTGCATTAAGTATATCACCTTTCTCATGCGTGTCTTCATCTGTCGGTTCCGAATCAAGGAAGAACCAACTGCCTGTTGGATAAAACAAAATGGTAAAGTTGGAGCATTTATCATAGATTGGAAAGAATAGAGCTTAGAAACGCCATTACACCCGAAAACTCTACGAAGAAAGGAAATAATCCAATAAAATCTTTGATAAGATTGCATGAAATGCAAAATCAAGCATTGAAAATAATCCAATATACACAATCAGCATCCTCACTAGCCATTGTTACAAAATATATAATGTCAAACAGTGGCATACGGATCTGCAGGCTATCGACAAGGATAAAGAAAGCTGCACTGATAATTACATATTTGTATGAGAAACCTGAAGCATGATGACCATCTGAATCTACTTCCCTCTTCGTTACCGTGAATCATAACCTTCTGGATGCAAGAATTGCAGTTAGGACAGTAGAATTCATGGGCAACATCCTTCTTATATACACTTTCAAGATACAGTTCTTTGATGACTGTTTTCGCCTGGCTGGTGGAACTGGCTGGTGTGATCTGTTTCTCCGACGACATTATGGACGGAGGAAGGCTTGGTACTTCCGGCTTTGAATCTACATCACCATCAATTCCGTCAGCTTTAAATTGTAAGAGAGGAAAAATGCATGTAGCGTCGCCATCAGGGTGTCCCATGAAGACACGGCCAATTTATTCTTCAATTACAACGTTGTCGGAAAGTGCAAGCTTAACAATATCAGCTCAATTACTGCTTTGGGACCCAAACTTTATTTGTATATAAACAAACATAGCCTTTGTGATTGTATGTTGCTAGACACGTACGTAGCTCGTGATATACTATGGACCATGTCAAACGTTTTCATATGTAAGAAAAATATATTTAGGTTATGTTTGGGTTTTCTTGGCATTTGCCTAAGAATGTGTTGCGTGTTTTTTAAGAGGATTGTCTTGATTTTTTTTTTTTAGTTTTTTTTTGAGTTATTAATAGAAAACTGAAGGTATTTCATATTGCACGAGAATTATTGTTCTTCCATTATTATTTGCTGCCAAGAGATCATTAATAGAAAGATTTTTCCAATCCTAATTTTTTCTAGCTGATTTCTATCAATTTTGCAAGTTCCAAGTATAATTTAGTATTTTATCAAGTTACAATCGTTTGAAATCCTTGCAAAATAGTCGGAAAAACTTTTCAATTGATTAGTAATCGTTTACCTCCTCTTGTAAATGTTTCAAATTGCCAAGTTGATAATTATTTTGCAATACCTAATACTGTATATTAGCCTGTATTAGAATAATTGTTTTTAAAATATAAAAACAATATCAAGACGACGAGGAATTTTTTGAATGTTGTATTAAATATGATTTAATGAGCCAGTCTTGAAATCTTGCAACTTAATTTTTTATTGAGTTTCAAATTAAATGGCATGGAAAGTAACCTGAATTAAATTGATTGATATCATGACTTAAGTTTTAATAAAACTTCTAGATGACATTTCCCCCCACAAAATCTATTAAAATAATGACATATTGGATTGATTTCGGCTTCTCAGCAATCATGGACTCCACTGAATTTAATAATTTGTTTTTTATAATTTTTTTAACTATATGATAAAAATATATGGTCACAAAATCGAGCACCAACCTAAAAATAAACAATAATTTGAAACAATTATGACCATAAAAAAACAAAAATATAAAAATAAATCCTGAGAGTATACTTTACAATGTAATTTTACACTGTGATAGCTAAAACAAAATAATTATTAATTTATTTTGATATTTTGTCCAAATTCCAACGGATAATCATAAACTGGTTACAATATCTAATTTTTGTTCAAAATATAAGAAAGATGCAACATATATTTTTTTAACAAAAAATATGCTTGGAAAACCTTGGAATTCAGCTGTATGCACGAAAACAGCACATTTTTGTTATTTTCAAATGTATTTTTTTGTATTTTTTTTAAAATTAAATATTCAGGCTGGGCCTGACCCAGCCTAGGTGGGCTTGGGATGGACCCGACCCGGCCAACTAGGCTGGGCCGAGAGCAGTCCAGCCCAACCAGAACAAAATAAAAGGGAAATCGGGACAGAGTGAATTAATATTCACTATGCTCACTGTTCATGTAATTCCTCTTGTTTGTGTATTTTTTCCCTGTTAACGATCGTTTTGCGTTGTTAACTGGTCTCTCCTCGTAAACGATCGTTCCTAGTTGTTAACTGGTCTCTCCCCTTGATTGTCCCCAAAATTTTCTCCCCCTCTTTTGTGTATTTTTCCCACTTTTCACCCGTGTTCCATCCCCTGTTAACACGATCATCCCTTAGTCAAAATTTCCCCCCTCTCATTGCTTTGTTTTCTCTTGCCTATTTATAGGCGAATGAGGTCAGATGTAGGCATGGGGCTAGTGTCCAAGACATGATTTGTTCAGTGGGAGTGGGTGGCAGACATGGCTGCCGGCATGGTGCAACATGGCTCCGGTTATGTCTCTGTATTTTTTTAAATAATATAAAATAGATTGACAAAAATGGGTTGTTACAAAAACAGTTTTTTCAATGGGAGGAATGATGTTTTTATCTTCAATTTGGCTTCCGATTTCACCCATAAAGTTTCGTCATCGAAAATTCCTATTTTCTCAATTTAACATAGATTAGCTTCCAAACTTAATTTCTCATCAATTAAGCTCTTAATAAAGTTAATATGACCCATTTAAAGTATAATTAAGCCCTTGCGCTTAATTAAATCCTTCAATTGGGCTCTCAATTGATCCCTTAACATAATTACACTTTAAATTAGTCGAAGATTAAATCAAATTGGCCCATAAAAATATAATTATGTCTTTTGACTAAAGGTATTTCATATTACACGAGAATTCTTCTTCTTCCACTATTATTTTCTGCGAAGAGATCATTAATAGATAGAATTTTTCCAATCCATTTTTTTTAGCTGATTTCTATCAATTTTGCAAGTTCCAAGTATAATTTAGTGTTTTATCAAGTTACAATCGTTTGAAGTCCTTAATCAATAAACTAAGTTATTAACTCAAAACATTCATAAATCAATTTAAAAACACAAAACTAAAAAAAAAAAAAACTTAATCTGCCGTCTCTAGCCATATAAAAACTCAAAAATATCTCAATGAATCAATAGGAACACAGTGACACCAAATTTGACTTTTTTAGTTCCCAAAAATTGACCAATCGATTATTTTCTCTCTTCTCCATCGTTATTTGATGACTCTCTCTCTCTCTCTCTCTCTCTCTCTCTCCCCTCACAAAATACAGGGATTAAAATAATAATAAAAAAGTGTAGAATTGAAATTTGAAATTCTTAAAAAACAAAAACCAAAATTGAAAAAAAAGAAAAAAGCTTTGGACAAGAATTTCAAAATCTACACGTCATTAAAACAAAATAATAAGAGTATGCAATTTGATCCTCTTAGTTTCAATTTCTTTTTATTTTAATCAATAAAATCAAGATCTGTTTTGTTAAATCCAACATCATCAACTCAACATAAAAGATCTGTTTTTGACACGGTATTAACTCATAGCAAGCTAATTAAAACAAATTATACTGCTAAAATGCAAGCCAACATATGAAACCCAGAAAAAAAACAAAGAAGCCCAACGACTGAAAAAAAAAAAAAAACGCTTCGAAGACCCAGAAAGCTGTGTTTTTCCTCATCCCTGTTAGATCATTTGTAATTGTAAATGGTTGGGGGTAAGACTAGCAACAGATAAGAAACAAAACCAAGTATAGAAATGGATTGGACTTGAGGGAATACATTTTGAAAATTAATCTCGAAGCTTGCATGGGTTTTATTGCAGGTGGAGCTGTATATACAGTTGATCGATCGGAATATATACTGTCGATGATCATCCAGTCAAAAAAAACAAAAAAACCCTCATGATCGCACCTCGATCTCTACTTATTCCAACTAAAATCATGATTCTCTTACAGGGATGGATTAATAGAGTTAATGGCAAATTGATTACATGTTCTTGATCAATGCTCCTCTGGAATGCTATCCAAAACCGGCTTCCAGCTGCTACTCATGATCTCACCTCGATCAGCCCTCTTCTCTCTCAACCTCAATGCTCCTATAATTTCCTCCACGGAAGAGTTTTTTATGTTCTTCCTAAAATTCAAGATTTGCTTCAACTCTTCTCTGGTAACCACAACCCTAATCCTCACAGCACCACCACCTTTCGACGTCGTTGTCTCACCCATCTCGCCATCTTTTCCAGCTTTAACCCCTTCATCTAGCCCTAACCTCACCATCTCGGCCTTGCCACGTTCAGCATGTTTAGGGCTCTCTCTCCTGGACGAAGCCAAGGATGTTGGAGTCTGCTTGATCAGTACTTCATCTTCTTCACTCTGTTGCTCCAACTTGGCATTTTGTGATACAATCTTGCCACTTGCCAAGCAGTTCCCCATGAAACCAGGAAGTGTAAGAGAAAAGATAGAGGACAGGGATTAAAAGATTACGAGTAGAGAAAGCATAAATAGAGAGAGAGGGAGGCTTGAGGAGGGGAATATGCACATGAATAACCGGGTGTTACGCCGGATAATTCTCAAAATTTAAAAAATAAATTAATTTGTTTTTCCTCAGCTAGAGACTACATTTATTTGATACCATGATTGCTTTCTCTTTTATTATTGTTTTAGTGGCCTGTGAGAAAAAAAAAAACACATATATTTGTTGATCCTTTTGGGCCACTTCTAAGCATTAAGAGTCAGTCATCTTATCTTAATTAATTTAAGATAATTTAAACATTATATGTTTTTAAAATAATTTAAAGAAATGATCGAATCTTGATTAACGTTAATAAATTGATAAGAAAATACTTTTTTTCTAACCATACAATAAGTTAAATTATGCAGATAAAAAAAAAGTCAATTGTCTCTATAGCTTAAAATAAAATAAATGTGAAGTGTCTATCTAATAATGTTTATGGAGATTCTTCTCTCTTGATCCATCCAAAGCATTTTTTTCAGCTTTGCTAATTGACAAAATCTGTGCTTGCATGAGATTTTACCCTAATAATTAATTAGCAATTATCATCAATAAAGGGGTGTTTGACACTGCGTTACAAAAACATTTGATTTTTTTATTTTAAATTAAAAATTTATAGTGTTTTTATATAATTTTCATGTGCTGATATCAAAAATTATTTTTTTAAAAAATAAAAAAATAGTTTAATACATTTTAAAGCAAAAAACACTTTAAAAAACAATCTTAACTCCATTCTCAAATCGTCACTATCGATGCCCAATTACGCCTGTTATTAAGGACTTGTTTGTTGATTATCTCAAGTTTAAGGTCCTTCAATGGCGCTCAGGTTAAGGGGCCGCCACAACTTTTATTTGAAGAAATCATCATCTCTACGCTCACTGCTAGTCTTTGAGCAAATTGGGCAGTGAGCAGCAGTTCATGTATTTGCACTATGATCCAACTAAAAATACATTGATTTTAATTTATTTTTTATATCATTACAGGTTAATTTTCTGACAATAACTCAAGTTTTGCTATACATGAGTTTAATAACTATGGTTTTATAATTCTATTTTAAAATTAAACTTCAAAACAGGAGGAAAAAAAACGCAAAAATCAACCAGCCAATAATTGATTTAGTTGATGCATATTAATTTAGTTATACCATATACATATCTAATATTATCCGACCGTACTTATAGTACCTAATACGTGCATCATGAACAGTACCATACATACACACACATACATGTATATATATGATGAGAATCTGCACCAAATCACAAATCTTTAATGAGCATCAGGTTTACTGTTTATGTATATATATATATAATTAAATATATTAATTTCAAAAAAATTATTTAGAATTGTGCAATTTATCTAAACAAAAGACACAATAAAATGATATTTTTGAACAAAATTATGACCATGTATAATATTACGAGAATGTCATCATCAATCTCACAAGGTCATTACATTTTCTGATTGCTATGAAATTTTAACATAATACATATAAATATATCAAGAGACTCTTAAAATTTCATCTCAATCTAACAATCAAATTAAGAGATATAACTGATATTGTAAAATTGTTCATTATTTAAAAAATAATATTATTTGACCGAAACAGAACAGACAAAACAAAACCAAAACGTCCCGCTGCTAGGTGTATTTAACATTTAATTATATATATAAAAAGTGTATAACAGTGTGGCCATATACTTTTCTAGATTAGGGCTGCATGCACGTAGTTAAACAGTAAATAGTGGCGGGCTCATAGCATGTGAAATGTCCAGCTTTTAGGGCAAAAATTTGAAACTTCCATGGATGATACAATCATGCACCTTTCTTTAAAGGATCGTTGAAATAATTAACACGTTTGAACAGTCAAATGTTAGGGAGGCATGTATCATCTTTCACATGGGATTAGGTGACCAGTTCCTTAGTTTCTTACGAGCGTGGAGATATGATATGATGCCTCTGCTTGCATGTGGGAGATGACCCGCTGCTGCCTGCTACAATTGCTCTCCACAGTTTTTTAATGGAGGAAGAACCCTAATTAAGATGCATTCACATGAAGAAAATTTAAAACTTACAGATCACCAGGCGATCCAGATGAGCGTTTACGTGTGGAAGTAAATATACAGCATAACAAGTATCACTAAAATTAATATAAAATCGACTGTTATTTTTGTATATTCAATTAAAATTTTAATAACTAAACAATTACTATTATTCTTCACAATCATTCTCTCTCATTAACAATTAAAATCATCCCCAAGTGTCATGGAGCGTTTGCGATCTGCACATCAGATTTCGAGTGTGAGTCAGGCCATACACTCCTTGTAAAAACCTGAGACAGCTGAAATTTTACTCGCTCACCTAATTTACAAAGTGTGTTTTTTTAGAGGAAGTTTTACTCGCATAAAAAAAACTCTTTATATATAATTTCTGTATTTGAAAAGTGGTATGATGCAATAAGAAAATAAAAAGCGTAGGGAGAGAGAGAGAAGCTCCTCAAGATGGAGAGACTGGAGTTTTTCAGTCCTCACTCGGTTATCCAGCTTTTAAACCGGGCATCATTGTTCGGGTTCGGGCTATAAATTAATTAACGGGCTAAGCCGTAAGGGGACCGGCACTCCGATTTGATAAAAGAAAGCATGATTTTTTGGCCCATTCTATATATATATATATTTTTTGTCTTCTATCTTTTCTATCTTAGAATAATAATTAAATATCATCTTAGAAATATCAATTTTATCGTGTAATCTAATTGGACTCATTAGTTTTTTTTAATCTAAAATACAGACAAAATCCAATCTAATATAACTAAGGTTAATGGAAGATGAGTGGTTCAACCAACCCATTACCCTAGTAGACCCTATCCTAGTTTTTAACCTCTTTATTTTATTTTATTTTGTGGAATTATTTATCTACCATGTAATTATAATTTACCTGATCCCGTAATTCATATTTATTTTTTACCTTTTTGACATTTTTCTTTTATCATCCCTATATTTTCAGTTCTCTAAGACTGCTCTCCTTTGTTTAAACATAGGTGTTACATCTATTGAATAACATTAACTAACAAAGAAACTACAGTAGAAAGGCATTCACTCAGCACACTTTACTATTTATCCTCTCACAATTCACTATTTTTATAACTGTTTACTCTGCGAAATATCATCCTCATACTTTATTTTATTTCAATTAGACCCTCAGAAGCTCCTTCTTTGTTGCTATGTGTTTTTTTCACTCTCTTTGTATTTCATGTGATCTCTTATCCTGGGTGTTTTAGATCATTTCGAGCTTGAATGCCATGCCAATTTTAGATGGAGAGTTTACAAATTATTGTAAAAAATCAAAAGTATAAGAGCTAGGACTAAAATTAACATGGAAAAAAGTTGAAAGCCTTTCTCATTCTTTCAGTTAAAAAAAGCACATAAATTCACACTTAGACCCCTCATTTTATTTGTTTTCTTACTTTAGTCCCTTAGAATTCTGGACCTTTTGTTTTGATACCAAACTGCATTTATTTTATATTCTAGTTACCCAGTCGTTAAATTACTAATCAATTAACATCTCATCTCTACCTTCTTGTTTTTATGGTTCATTTTCTTTAAATTATTTTTTTTTCATATTTTTAAATTATTTTAACATGTTGATATTAAAAATTATTATTAAAATTATTTTTTATATATCTATTTTCAATAAATATATTTTAAAAAAAAAACTAGTATACTCTTAAACCTCCTATGAGCTTCCAAGAACTGTCAGCGTACAACATCTGTCATAATAGCTAAAGAGAAAGATAGAAAGATCCAGACTCTTTACAGGGAAGTTGAGCCGAGAGAAATAATTGAATTTGATGGGGAAAAAAAAATGTTTAATGACATTTTTTTTTTTTTTTTTATGTAAGAAAACCAATATTTATTTTTTTTATACTAGAAAACTCATATCTAAAAAATATATTTTATAGATTTAAACGAACGAAAAAACCTTTTATCATCCCACGGCCGGTTGGGGGCGTCTAATGACAATGACATGTTACTTTCATTAAACTAGGCCCTGGCCTGAAAGTTCAACCCGGGATGTAGCCCATCTGTCCCTGGATCTGGACTAGGTATAAAACAAAACAAAATATATAATTTAAAGTTTACTTGGTTTGATTTATTTCACATTAGTTCAAAATCCAATTAAAATTTATATTAAGTTTTTCAGATTTACTCTAAAAAAAATATTTTAAAAAAAATTATGAAAAAAATTAAAAAAATAACTTCAATCATATTACTAAACTGGTCCTAAGTTTAGACTATAGTTGTCAATTCCGTTCCGTTCCGTTAAAAAAAACCGAGATGAAACGACGTTGTTTTTGTCTCGGTTTTAATTCCGGTCCATTCCGGAAATTCCGGCCAAATTCCGGCCAGAACGTCTCGGTACCGTTCCGGGTGTGCCGTTCCGGCCTTAAAATCCTCTTTATTTTGATTAACTTGTGATTTTTTTTCTTCTAATTTTGAGATTATGTTTGTTTTACTTTGTGTTTATATTGTATAATTTAAAGTTAATTTATCTTGAATTTTAATTATACTTGTTAAATTAATATTTTATTTATATATATATATATAATTAATTAATTATATATAAAAAGTACAACCCCGAAACGGCATGCCAAAATGATTCGAAACCAAAACATTCTGTTCCAATAGAAAAACTGGAATAGCAACCGAAATTGACAACTTTGGTTTAGACAGAAATGAATGTGGTCTACGAGTTGTATAGCAAACAAAGAAGGAATCATTTGCATGCAAGGTGGGTAGTGAATGCTTTCATCTCCTTTCTAAGATTGGTGCCTTTCTCCTTTCAGCTGCCCAATTCCCACCTCAGAGTCTCTGCCGTGGGGTAACTGCGGATTCCCTTTTCCCTCCTCAATTAATTCTCTATTTCTGTGGTGGGGTACCAGTTTTGTGTTGTAGCAGTCCATGATTCCCACGAGTCCAAGTTCATCTTCTTGTTTTAATTTTCTCAATAATATAATATTATTGACCATCAGTCTCCTGCCACTCTCCTCTGTCCTCACCAAACTCATTTACTTTTTAAGGATTTCTCTGTTTTCTTTTCTGTGCGTGCGTTTCTATATATATATATATATATATATAGAAATATATTTTGTTGCTTCTCTTGCTGTATGTTACATCAAGAAACAGAACCCACTTGATCATGTTTCATATAACTTGCCGTTTCTTGAATTCACTCTTTTTCTACTTTCTTCTTCGTTAGTTAGAGCTCGGGCTCTTAAGAGCTTAAATTTTAGGGGAAGGTGGAGTCCCCACTGCGAAGTTCTTTGTGTGTGTGTGTGTGTGTGTGTGTGTGTGTGTGAGTAGAGAGATATGAAAGAGCTCGTGATCCTTCGACTGCTCGTTTCTATATGGGTAATTGCCAGTGGTTTCGTGAGCTGCCAAAGACCTGCTGCTGTAAACATAGGTGCAGTTTTCACTTTCGATTCGGTTATTGGTAAAGTTGCAAAGCCAGCCATGGAGGCTGCAATTTCTGATGTTAACAGTGATGGCAGAATTCGGACTAAATTGAATTTGATCATGGAAGATGTAAATTCTAGTGTGTTTATGGGGACTGTTGACGGTAACATTTCAAATCCTCTGTCTTGATTTTTCTCTCTTTACTTTCTTTCTCTAATCTGCTCTTCTCTCTTTCATAGATATCTTTTTCAATGTCTACAGTAATCTCAAAAGTTATCAACATGATTTAAAGTAGAATATAGATTGGGAGTCTCAGGGTTTTGTTTTTCTGCTTCTGAATCTTCCTCATTTTTAGTCTTGCAGTGTCTTTTATCTGTTTGATCTTTTGTGCTAATGGTTTTCTTGTGTGATCCTCCCTTTTTCTGTCAGCATTTCAGCTAGTAGAGAGAGAAGTAGTGGCCATAATTGGCCCTCAGGTTTCTGGAATAGCCCATATGATTTCTTCAATTGCAAATGGTCTCAAGGTGCCTCTCATATCATATGCTGCCACTGATCCAACTCTATCCGCCCTCCAATTCCCCTTTTTCGTAAGAACAACTCAGAGCGACTCCTACCAGATGGCTGCAATGGCGGATTTAGTTGACTTTTTCAGGTGGAAAGTGGTCATCGTTGTTGGGGTTGACGATGATTATGGGCGGAATGGGATAGCTGCTTTGGAAGAAGAGCTCAACAAGAAAATGGCAAGAATTTCATACAAGTTGATGTTGTCAAACCAACTCGATGAAAGTGAGGTCATGGACAAACTCAACAAGTCTAAACTGCTCGGGCCTCGTGTTTATGTTGTTCATGTTAATCCAGACCCCGAATTGAGAATCTTTACCGTTGCCCAGAAACTTCAAATGATGACAGACAGTTACACATGGCTGGCAACTGATTGGCTTTCTGCTACCTTAGATTCGTTCCCTCCAGCAAAAAAAACCTCACTTGGTTTCCTTCAGGGGATCGTCGGGCTTCGCCAACATACCCCAGAATCGAACCAGAAGAGAGCTTTCATGTCCAGGTGGAAGAAAATGCAGCAAAACGGCTCAGCAAGTTCTGAGTTGAATACATATGGACTTCAAGCTTATGATACAGTATGGATAGTTGCGTATGCCATTGATAGATTCCTTGATGAACACAAAAACATCACATTTTCACCCAATACCAAGTTACATGATATGAAAATATCCGGATTGCAGATTGAGAAGCTCAAAGTCTTCAGTGGTGGAAATGATTTGCTTGACATTCTGCTGCAGACAAACTTCACTGGTCTGAGCGGTCAAATCCAGTTTAATCAAGACCGGAACGTTTTCAGTGGTGGCTATGATGTCATTAACATGGACGGGGTGTCTGTTCGTACAGTGGGTTATTGGTCTAATGTTACAGGTTTCTCAGTCTCACCCCCAGATTCTCGGACAGGGAGACAAGATAGCAATTGTTGCGTGGACCAGAGGCTTCACAGTGTTACCTGGCCCGGTGGAAAGTCTGAAACACCACGCGGTTGGGTAATTGCTGTGGATGAAAAGCCATTGCGAATTGGAGTGCCAAACAGAGCCAGTTTCACTGAATTTGTTACAGAAGGGCATGCAAGCCATAAAATCAATGGATATTGCATCGATGTGTTCCTCAAGGCACAGGAACTAGTCCCATACCATGTTCCTTACACGTTCCAGCCTTTTGGGAATGGTCGATCCAATCCTAAGTACGACGATCTTGTAAAAATGGTGGCGGAAGAAGTAAGTAGATCATTCTGGATTTTATAATTGCGGAGTCCACACCAACAAATAAATATTAAAACATGGTTTCTGGGAATTCATGAAAGCAATGCATGTTGAATTTCTCGATTTGCCATCTTTTTCAAGGAGTAATCTCACATGAAAAATTAAGTTATTAGATGATATTCTAGAATATGATTTATATTATTCTCTAATACATACCCTCAAATGAAAGCTTTTTGGGTTTGAAACTTGTACAGACTCATACTACTGTGCTTGATTTTTATCAAACAGAATATGAGTGTTGAGATTCGAACTCGTGACCGTTAGGTCATCAAAGTTCTGATACCATGTTAAGGAATCATCTCACCTAAAAACTTAAGCTATTAGGTGAGGTCCCAAAATATGATTTATATTATTCTTTAACAATAATAAACCTTGGTTTGAGTTACATTCATGCAATTGAATCTCTATTCGGAACCTTAGATGGGCAAAGCTTGTTTATTCTTTGAATGTTTTGATGTCAGGTGTTTGATGCAGCTGTTGGGGACATTGCTATTGTGACAAACAGAACAAAGATTGTGGATTTCTCTCAGCCTTATGCATCAACTGGCCTCGTCATTGTGGCTCCAATCCGCAATTCAAAATCAAGTGCTTGGGTATTTCTTAAACCATTTACAGCGGAGATGTGGTGTGTCACAGCAGCTTTTTTTCTGATAATTGCTGTGGTTATCTGGATTCTTGAGCATCGTGTAAACGATGATTTCAGGGGTCCTCCTAGAAGACAAATTGTGACGATGTTCATGTAAGCTCAAGTCTACTTATACTGTTTGTCAGATAATAATATAAATTATATCTTGGGATCTCACCTAGTAGCTTGAGTTTTTAAGTGAGATGATTCTTTGACATGATATCAGAGTTTTGTTGACTTAATGGTCACAAGTTCGAATTTCACCGTCTTTATTCTATTCGATAAAAATCAAGCACAAAGTATTGTGGGTTTGTGTAAAAGTTTCAAGCCCTAAAAACTTTCACTTGAGGAAATATGTTAGAGAATAATATAAATTATATTCTGGAACCTCACCTAATAGCTTATGCTTTTAGATGAGATAGTTATTTGACACTGTCAACACAACTTGACGACTAACAACACATAACAATTTTAGTTGTTCAATATAATGATTTATTTTTCTCTCCTTTCAGTTTGCAGTAAAATATGATGAACCTAATGCATGTACAATAACTAAGATCTCAACTTTTTTCAACTTCTGCATGTGCAGGTTCAGCTTCTCAACGCTGTTCAAAAAAAATCGTGAGGAACACTTGACTTTAAGAACTCATATTGGTTTATTTTTCCAATGCAATGCATCTGCCATTAAAGGATACTTGATTAGATGGCATAAGGCTACCCTGAGCATCAAAACACGTTTCTTTTCAATGCCCTTTCCTGGAAACATCCCCTGTAATTCCTAATCTTGAGTTTTTTGTGTTATCATTTAATTGCAGAGGAAACTACTGTAAGTCCACTTGGACGGCTGGTGATGGTGGTGTGGCTTTTCCTTCTGATGGTGCTAACAGCGAGCTACACTGCAAGCTTGACTTCAATCCTTCCAGTTCAGCAGCTTTCATCGCCGATCACCGGAATTGAAAGCTTGATTGCAAGCCAGTGGCCAATTGGATACCAAACAGGCTCATTTGCTTATGACTATTTATCAGATAGTCTTTACATATCTCGTTCCAGACTTGTTGCTCTAGGATCCCCGGAGGAGTATGAGAGTGCATTGCGGCAAGGGCCAGGTGATGGCGGAGTGGCAGCCATTGTAGACGAGCTTCCATATATAGAGCTGTTTCTTTCAAGGCAGAAGGATTTTGGGATCATTGGGCAACCATTTACCCGGGGTGGATGGGGATTTGTAAGTACCTTTCATCCATTGTTACGAAGCTCTGAAAAGTTTATGACATTTCATTCCAAGTTATGAAGATCGAATGGAACAATCTGCTATTAACTTTCGTTTTTGCCCCATTAAACCAGGCTTTCCGAAGAGAATCTCCACTTGCTCTTGATATCTCGACAGCAATTTTGAAACTTTCCGAGAGCGGGGAGCTGCAAAGGATCCATGAGAAATGGTTCTGTAAGATGGGCTGCCATGGAGAGAAAAAACACGGCAACGAGCCTCTCCGACTCAACCTGACGAGCTTCTGGGGTCTATACCTTCTATCTGGTGCCGTCACTCTCACTGCCCTAATGGTGTTTCTGCTGCGAATGATTCGCCAATTTGTGCGCTATAAACGCAGAGAGCGGCAGCACTCTTCCTCTCCGTCCCCAATTTCATCAAGCACTCGCTGTTCTGAAGTCATCTATCATTTTTTTGACTTCATCGACGAGAGAGAAGAAGCTATCAAGAAATTATTTAACCAGTGCGAGAATCCTCACCCTCAACCCATAAACGCCCATTTCAAGGAAATTGAAGGATCTGCCATTGCTGCAACTTGAAGAGCTTGCTTAGCATGGAATATAATTTAGTCCTTGTACATAGCCATTATATATATATCAACTAGAAGATGGGAAGAACTGTATAAACAGTAGACTCTGCAACTCCTCTGAATAAATATTTCTCCAATCCAATGCTTGATGTGAGAATGAATATTCCCTTGCATTTTGTCATTCCAGCCATTTTTCTTCAAGTCTTGATCTTGGGTTTTCAAGAGATTCTAAAGTTGTTGAGGGGATCCTTTGAATTTGATCGTAAAAGCATAAAAAGAATACAAGAGAAAACTTAACAAATGGTCAAAAGATAAAAGCAAAAAAATGCTGGAATCGATATCGATGATTCCACTGCTTTAAACTTTCTTGGACAATCCAAGACCGCTGCGATGTATCGTTTTAAAAATATTTTTTGAATTTTTTTTTTTATTATTATTTTAATTAAATTTTTTTAATATTTTTAAATCATTCACATATATTAATATCAAAAATAATTTTTTTAAAAATAAAAAAATATTATTTTAATGTTTTATAAGAAAAAAAATATTTTCAAAAATAAATACAATCATACACCCGAATAGTATCTAAAGTAACCCTAAAACTTAGTGCCGGTGTGGTTGCAGTTGTTTTTGAAAGTATTTTTCATTTATAAATACATTATAATGATATTTTTTTTATTTTTAAAAAATTATTTTTAACAATAATACATTAAAATTATCTAAAATCACAAAAAAATTAATTTAAAAAAAAATCAATTTTTTTCAAAAATACTTTCAAAAAGCTCTAACAAACACCTCCTAAATTTAGCTTGATGTTAACTCGACAAGCGTCCCTTTAAATTTGTGACAAGTGATTTAACCACTCTCTCACACTTGTTTGAAAATCTTTTTGGATACTCGCGTTGGAAGTTTTTGTGGTGCGTTGATTACGCTAATTTCTTTTCTAAAAGATTGGTACTAGGCTCGACGTCAACTCATGCTTTGGAAGCTTAGAGTTTATTTGGGAGTGTAGTTTCGATAGCTTTTTAAAATGTTTATCGTGTCGAAATACATTAAAATGATATTTTTTTATTTTTTAAAAATTATTTTTGAAATCAGCACATCAAAATGATCTAAAACACATAAAAACATATTCATTTAAAATAATAATAATAAAAATTCAAATTTCAGCCAAAAGCCAGTGGAATCGCAATGACAAACGGGCACGCACTAATAATTAATTAGTAGTTCTTAAAATCAAAAGGACTATTTTATTTATTTAGAAACTAATTTATAATTTTATCCAACTGGATGACGTGGATAATCGAGTCTTGGCCGTCGTTTGCACGTCGATGTCCATGGGTGCTCTTCTTTTCATGATGTAACTTGTAGACCTGGAAAATGGAGGGATCAATTTGGAATCTTACTTAACGAAGAAATAAAAATCTATGAACAAGGACAAATCCATTAATAGCTTTCAGCCTCGCCCTATTAAATTGACTGTACAATACATTGATGTTTTTCTTGTGGAGCTGATGCTTCGCCCAATAAATACTGCAGCCGATACCGTTGGAAGTAGGGAATCAGTTTTTTTTTTTTTTTTTTTTTTTTTAATAATATTTGGTAAGAGTTTTGGGGAAAGAACATTATTAGGAAAATAGCATACTTTAAATACATTTGTTGTTTTAAAATCCATGTATCATTCAAATTATTTAATATGTACAAAAATCAACCTGAATTTATGGCAAGAGAGAGAGTGGAAAAATAAAAAAAACAAGGAAAACAACATAATGGATCACTAGAGCTTTGTTTTTGATAAATCAATTATCATTGAAAAGATTTCAACGAGACAATTCTAACCGATTATTTATATATTATTTTAAAACACTAAGTTTTATTTAAAATTCAATTTTTAACACTACACACATAAGATTTTATTAAACTATCCCAATTAAATTCTATTAAGGAATTTCCAAACAACATATTTATGCAATTATGGTTCGCATCATAACCTTAACCTTACAGAATAAATTTATTTCAAGGGATATACAAGGTGCTCACGTGTAAAAAAAAATTATTTTATTATATTTTTAAACAAAAAATAATTTTAAAAAATAGCTGGGGACATGTTTTTTTTTTTTTTTTTTGGCAATATACGAAAATGCTTCCAATCATGTAGGAGCAGCTGAAGACCAAATTCCATTTTTCGGGTTTCGATTGGTGCAGTCAAATATTATCATATGTCAGCAAATAAATATATATGTGCCCACATGTTTCATACATATCCGTTGGACCCACTTCTTATAAGGACAATATTTTTAATTTATTATTATTATTATTATTATTTAAAATTAATTTATTGTAGGAACAGGAAGAGTTGTTGGGTATGAAAAGATCAATTACTGCTGTCTTGTCTCAACTTTTCAGATAACGTGGACGGAATCTTGACCAATAATTGGGTGATAAAAAAAAATTAAAATTAATTCATGGCTTTGTCGATCAAGCTTAGAAAATTGATTAAATTAACATTATTGTATAATTTTGAGCATAAAAATGAGTCCTTATACTTTTAACATGTAGTCGCATATGGTCACTCTTGCAACTTTTTGTTCATATAATGTCCCAATGTGTTCAAATCATTCAATCATTAAAAGAGCAACTAGAGATGGGTATAGGTGCCTATGATTGAGTTTGTACTATATTCATACTCTATTAATTAGATTTAAGAAATCAATTATTCAAGTACTATTTATTACTCAATTTAAAATAAAAAAATGATGATTAAATTTGATATGAAAAAAATCAAAGAAAAATACAATTAGAAAAATAATTTATTTTTCATGAAACAGGTAATAATTAAATAATTAAAATAAAATAGGAATGAGCAAACAAAGTGAAGGGTTGAAGTTTTAGTGTTGGTGTGGAAATTGAGGAAGAGAGAAACAAAAGAGAAAAAAAAAAGAGAAAAGATTATTGATGGCAAACAAAAAAATCAGTTGTCAAATGTGTCCCCATATCATGAAAGGATTGGTCGAATGTTATCGTAGAAGGTTGTATTTAGTGATTGAAAGACATAATTCATGGACCGTAAGAGATTGCATTACCACTTGATTATTTATTATCTTAGAAAATAAAAATATCATTACATTCTAGTAATCTACAGTAAAATGAATTATAATCTATGGTTGTCTCCATGATTTTTTTATATATATATATATATATATATATATATATATATATATATATAGAGAGAGAGAGAGAGAGAGAGAGAGACAGAGAGAGAGTTGGGGTAATTATTCAAAAACAAATCCATTCATTAGGGGCAATACCTATCGAGTTTAAGTGAATGTTTGAGAGTATGATTGAAGTTGTTTTTGGAAGTGCTTTTCATTTTAGAAATGCATTAAAATATTTCTTTATCTTTTTAATTCTGTTAACATCAGCACATCAAAATAATATAAAAACACACAAAAAATAATTTAAAATAAAAAATAAAAAAATAAAAATTTCAATTTATTTTAAAAACTCTTTTGAAATGAGTTGCGAAACACCCTATTAGGGTGATTTAAGTAATTTTCAACACTTGAGGGATGACATAATGAATTTATACCCTTTAAAAAAACATAAGAGTAGAAAGTTCAGGTTTCATATTCTGAATATTAATATTAATTTAATATTACTATAATTACATTAAATTAAACTTGTATTAAATGCTAGCTAGTAGAAGAGCTTTGCTAAAAGACCATACACACCAGACAATTAATAAAATAAGCTTTACATAAAGGGAAAAGAGATTCATTCCTTCCTTGAGCTTGCAATACTGTTTAGAGCTCCTTTTCATCTCATCTTCAAACCTTAACCATGATACACTCGAACTGGTCAAAACTCTCTAGCCTAGCTAGTTTCCATAAATGGTGGATTTCAAAGTAAATAATATATGCAACCCTAGCTAGCCCTTAAAAAACCACAAAAAATATCTCACCATTTCTCTCTTCCCCGTCAAAATCCTCCCTTCTCTGTTTTCTTCTCTTGCATGTAGGCTTCACAACTAGTCCTTTATTATATTTTCTTGTCAATCATGTTTAAGTACTTGGTGTTCGTTAACATATGTGTTTGTCTGTCATACATCATTGGCAGGTGCTCGTTATATTGAAAACACAAAATGGTGGTTTGACGTGGAGAACCATTTTTATATTTTTAATTTAATTTGCAAGCTTGGTTAGCTGCCATGGCTGTGTCTTCTTTGTTGAATATTGCTGGTGGTAGGGGTAGTACAGTACTGTTGGTGATGAAAAGAATGTTGCTGTTGATTTTGATTGCTGGTATTTGCGAGCCCACTGAAGTTGTTTTTGGTCAGGCAGCTGCAGAGGACAATGGAACTGGTGTTTCTTCTTCTTCTTCTACTTCTTCTTCAAGGCCGAGTGTTGCGAATTTAGGAACTTTATATACTTATGATTCAGTGATAGGGAGAGCAGCTGGGCCAGCTATTGAAGCTGCTGTTGATGATGTCAATTCTGATCCAACCATTCTTCCTGGGACTAGATTGAACCTTATTTCTCAAAACACGAATTGCAGTGGATTTCTTGGAACTGTTGAAGGTATTTCTTTCTCAAAATCATTTTCAAGATAGGAACTTTTTCATGTCTTTGAATCTGGAATTGCTTTGCCTCCCCCCCCTTCAAATTCTGGCACTCTTGCTGTAATTGCAGTCTCAGTTTCCGGTGCCTGCTATGGTTTAGTGCACAAACTCCATTTCCCTTAATAGTTAGAATTTCCATTAACAAAATATGATTAATACTGTCTATATCTCTTAAGATGCAGCTTTGAACTGTATTGGTGCAGCTGTATGATTGTCTTGGGTTCAGTAGTGCTAGCATTTGTTATCCATGCCTGCAAAAATCTCTCTTTTTTCTTCAAAACTTTTAAGGCCATTGAAATGTTGTAATTTCAAAATGTCGAAACAAATTTGAAAGTTCATGTTTGGTGGTAGTAATTATAGGCAAATTTAGGAGTGAGGACATAATTCAAATCATATCTAGCTTGAATTCTGTCGAGATGTTCATGCCGACTAACTGGTAAGTGTTACTATTATAGAACTTATTTCAGTAGGAGTCTCGAACAAGAAAAGAACACATTAGGATCATGCTCATAACATCCTTCCCATCGCATCACAGAAAGAACATGTTGACTTAGATTTTGATGGAAGTTTCCTTGCCCATGATGCAGTTTTGCAGCTGATGGTAAACGATGTTGTCGCTGTAATTGGCCCCCAATCTTCTGGAATAGCTCATATCATATCTCATGTTGTCAACGAACTTCACGTTCCACTTTTGTCATTTGCAGCAACAGATCCCACCCTTTCTTCATTACAGTACCCATATTTCCTCCGCACAACACAGAATGACTATTTCCAGATGCATGCCATTGCTGATCTCGTCACGTACTTTAAGTGGCGAGAGGTGATTGCCATTTTTGTTGATGATGATCACGGAAGAAGTGGGATATCTGTACTGGGCGATGCCCTGGCAATGAAGCGTGCCAAGATCTCTTACAAGGCTGCCCTCACCCCAGGAGCTTCTACGAGTCAAATCTCCGACCTGTTACTTGGAGTTAACCAGATGGAATCTCGGGTTTATGTTGTACATGTGAATCCTGATTCCGGCCTGTCTCTTTTTTCTGTTGCTAGAAGTCTTCAGATGATGACCACAGGCTATGTTTGGATCGCAACAGATTGGCTACCTTCGGTTTTAGATGCATTAGACCCGGTTGACACCGACAAAATGAATCTTTTGCAAGGAGTTGTTGCTCTTCGCCATCACACTCAAGATTCTGATCTCAAGAAAACTTTTATGTCCAAGTGGAGCAGCCTAAACCGCAAGAATCACACCGGCGATTCAGAATTCAATTCTTATGCACTCTATGCCTATGATACAGTGTGGTTAGCTGCCCGAGCTCTTGATGTTTTTCTGAATGAGGGTGGAAATCTATCACACTCATTTGATCCAAAGCTGCGCGACACAAGTGGAAGTGCAATGAACTTATCTTCAATGCGCATTTTTGATGGAGGCCAGCAGTTTCTCCATTCACTTCTCAGAATGAACTTCACTGGTCTAAGTGGTCAAATTCAGTTTGATGTGGATAAGAACCTAGTTCATCCAGCCTATGATGTTCTTAACATTGGGGGGACAGGGTCCAGAAGGATTGGTTATTGGTCAAACTACTCTGGTCTCTCAACTGTTACTCCAGAGGTCTTATATAGAAAGCCTCGAAATACTTCTGTCAGTAGCCAGCATCTTTACAGTGTAATATGGCCCGGTGAAACTTCGATCGTACCTAGAGGATGGGTATTCCCTGAAAACGGGAGACCGCTGCGCATCGCAGTGCCCAATCGTGTAAGTTACCTGCAATTTGTCTCTAAGGACAGAAACCCACCTGGGGTTAAGGGATACTGCATTGATGTTTTTGAAGCTGCACTGAACTTGCTGCCATATCCTGTCCCGCACGTGTATATGTTACACGGCGACGGCAGGAGAAATCCAGTCTACAATGAGATTGTCCAGGCGGTGGCGGAGGATGTGAGTAGAATCTGGCTATAATCTGTAACCTTTTTTTCCATTTTTTTGGAGCTATACCATTGATGATTACATTCTACTAGTTTTTCTTGCTTGCTCTCTTCCTCTTCAGCGTTATGATGCAGCTGTTGGAGATGTTACGATAGTCACAAACAGGACAAAGATCGTCGATTTTACACAGCCGTTTATGGAATCGGGGCTGTTTGTCGTTGCTCCGGTCAAGCAGGTGAAGTCCAGCCCCTGGGCTTTCCTCAGGCCATTTACTTTTCAGATGTGGCTTGTCACAGGTGTTTTCTTTCTTTTCGTGGGAGCTGTAGTCTGGATTCTTGAACACCGAATCAATAATGACTTCAGGGGTCCGCCATGGAAACAGATTATGACAATATTCTGGTTAGTATTCTTTCAAGTCATTGGTATTTGATAGGCCCCTGGTAGAACTTTTCTGATAGACATCTGTCTCGATCTTGCAGGTTTAGTTTCTCGACAATGTTTTTTTCACACAGTACGTGATCTATGCCTATGAATTTACTCTTTCTTTTCTTGTTCTTCACATGAACTTTCGAGTGGAAACTCCTAACAATCTGAGCTCCATGGACGTGGTGCAGGAGAGAACACTGTGAGCACCCTGGGACGGCTTGTGCTGATCATCTGGCTATTTGTAGTGCTGATTATCAATTCAAGCTACACGGCTAGTTTGACTTCCATCCTCACAGTGCAGGAGTTAACATCTCGGATTGAAGGGATTGACAGCTTGGCCTCGAGCAATGAGCCAATCGGAATTCAAGATGGGTCATTTGCGAGGAACTACCTGATCGACGAGCTCAACATCGCAGAATCTAGGCTTGTTATATTGAAAACCCAGCAGGAATACAGCAGTTCCCTTCAACTTGGACCGAATCGTGGTGGCGTGGCTGCCATTGTTGACGAGCTTCCTTACATTGAGCTCTTCTTGTCTGCCTCCAATTGTGGATTTAAAATCGTGGGGCAAGAGTTCACAAAAAGTGGATGGGGATTTGTAAGTATCTTCGTTTTTTTTGTCAGTCTAAGCTTTGAAAACATCATTAGAGCAACTAATCTTGTACCATAATGCTACCATGAAATGTCTGTGGGGAACTCCAGTAGTCTTCTTCTTACAATCAGATTTTCTTGTGACAGGCGTTTCAAAGGGACTCTCCTCTAGCAGTTGACTTGTCAACTGCCATTCTTCAACTTTCAGAAAATGGTGATCTTCAAAAACTCCACAACAAATGGCTGACACATGCAGATTGCTCGGAGCAAGTCAATGAAATTGACGAGAATCATCTCTCCCTGAAGAGTTTCTGGGGTCTGTTTCTTATCTGCGGCATTGCATGCTTCATTGCCCTTGTCGTGTTCTTCTGCAATATCGTTTGTCAGTACCGTAGATTTACTCCAGAAGATGGTGCGGCGGCGGAGGAGGGTGAGATTCAGCCAGCAAGGCCTCGACGCTTCCTCCGCTCAACTAGCTTCAAGAAACTGATCGATTTTGTAGACATGAAAGTGGCCACTACTAAGGAGACGATTAAACGAAAGAGTACTGATATCAAACGACAAGGTAGCCGGAGCTCCGATGGGCACACCGTTTCACCATCTTAAGGAAAAGATTTCCCTTCTGAAGTTTCTCATGGCTCCCTCCTCATGAAACAATAAAATCAAAACAGAGTCGCAACCACTGATTCTCCCCCTCCTTTCCCCTAAATGTTAGGCAGCTAGAGAGCTAATCTGGAAAAAATATCAATCACTGATTAGAGGTAGAAACATCTTATTGTAACATACAAAGATGTTATATATATATATATATATATATGTTCATATCGTATTCCTTTCCGACATCTAAACAAGTTTTTCATGTTAGAAAGGCATGAAATGATATCAAAAAGCATAAAATCTATTTTGCAAGTCTCGGATTTGATTTAAAACATGTTTATTTTGTAACATTCTGGGATAATTGAAATTTTACTTGAAGGGTGTCTAAGAAATAAGGTTATTCGAATAACAAAAAGTATTTCAGGGGTTTCAGACTTCATTCATTCTTGTTATTGGTCAAGAACATACAGAGTCTTCAACTTGCAGACTCTTTCTCTGGCCCTTGACAACAAATTTTCTTCATTCCCGGCAGTGCCCTCCTCGATCAATTGTTTCTTCAAGTACGATTAGTGGCTGATCGTGGTTTTCATTTAAATTAATTATTAACACCTTCTTTTGAATAAATACAATTATAAAAATATAATAGATGAAATTCTTATTGAATTAATTAGGTGTGATCATATTTAATTTAGTCTCAACGTGTCCATTAATTATGTTTAAGAACCATTTTTCTAAAGATCCTTTACATGAATACAAGTTTTTTTGACCAATATACAAAGATTCATAGAAAAAAAGACAGAATTGATAGATCATTCTATTACAAAAAAAAAAACATAATTTTCCTCTGCATCCTCCACCGTCATCGAAACAACACGTCCATCAATCTGCACAGCCTCCCTTGCGGTTGAGAAAGAATCAGCAGATTCGGATCCAGCAAGAACAAATCCAGCAGCACTATCACTTCATTCACAGCTGCCACTGTGAGAAGCAGGGACCTCCTTCTCAGCCACCAGCTCTTCCGCCGCCAGCTAAAGAGCACCCTCCCTCATCCAGGTAATGTTTCCTTTTTCTTTCTCTTTTTTCTCAAAATGTGAATTAATTCACGTTTTGCAAAGCAAACGAGGGGGGGCTGGACCATCCTTCCTGTGCAATGGCTGGGTTAGGTTCAGGCCCACTAAAATACATATAGAGAAAATTTGTGAGGCCATTCATAGCCCATCTGAATTGGGCTGGTCTTGGGCCTCGGGCTCAACCAGCCCGCCTCGTGGTCAATGTTGCATTTTACAAACACATTCTTATGTTTTTTCTTTAGTTTTTAACCTGTTCGGATTTTTAGTATTTGTCAAAAATGCCTTTATAAAAAATAGAATATCAAAATATGTCTTTGTTTGTTTTTTTGGGTTTTTGCATTTGAGATTTTAGTAACGAGTTTATTAAATTCCTAACAATTTGAATAATAATTATTTTTTTTTTAAAAAAAATGTTAATTCACAAGGACTAGTGGTAAATAATTTGATATAAATATTGACCTATTATGTAAACTGATATTTGAAATATTAGTAATTGCCCTAAAATTCTTGAAGTTAATTATGAATATTCATCAATTAGGAGTATTTCATCACGATAGATAAAAAATAATTATCCAAGATAATCAAACCTTGTTAGGGCACCTATATGAAATTTTTCCAAATAAAAAATTGTTTGGGTACATGAGCCCATAACAAATTTGAAAAGCCAATTTTATTTATACAAATAAAATCTAAGCCAAAATACCTGCTAGGAAATCCACATATATGAACCACATTAAACCCATAAAGCAACCTACATCAGGTAGAGTGTATTAAAAGTGTTAATATCCTTCCTAACCACAACTATTTCCTTACCTATCGAACCTCTAAAAAAGGATCAAAACAATCAGATTTCCTAGTGATCCTAACCAAATAACTAGTTGGTGACTCCCAAAATCCCTAATGGCATCGTGTCGACCCCATGATGGAATAATGACTTTACCATGGAGGGTATTGTTTCTAACATTATTTGGACTAAGCTTTGTGTGGTTTTTGTGTCTTAGAGATCAGACAATAATCACTCTAAATACAATTATTATTGATGACTATATCGATAGAATGTTAACGAAAAAATCATCGGTGAAATGTTAATGATAAAATCACTGATGGAATATTCTGACGACATCACCAACGAAATATACCAATGGAATTACATTCAAACTTTCCATTAGTAGATTTACAGTCAATGTTTCCGTTAGAAAACCTAGTATTTTAAATTTAATTTGAATTATTATGGCGGTAAAAAATTTTGCACAATGATTTTGTAATTTAATTTGAGAAATTAGGACAATAAAATTTAAACTCATAACTATCTAATTATCAATACTTTAATACTATATTATAAAACTTTCTAGTACTAAAGATTTTATATTAACTTAGTGCAACTTCTTACACAGTTCTAAAATTTTATATAAGCCCAACATTTCTTTGTGCAATTTTTTAATAAACCTTGTATAAATCTGTCATTATCTTATGCTAATATTTTTATTTAAATTTATAAAATCAAGATGGTTAAAATTTCTATATACTCATAACTATTTTATGCTAAATTTTTTAGTTTATTTAAAAAAATAGAATGATAAGATTTGAAATTGTAATGATTTGGTGATTAATACTTTATACTTGGATATCACATGTAAAACCATCTTGTCTTAAATATAAAAAAATTATTGGTGTCACCTTAATAAGTTATAATAATAATTTTATATGAAATCACTCCTATACTAACTCAACCCTAATTTCTCATTATTTATGTATACTGAAAGGACCTGTTATTTCATTCAAGTAATGAACAATGAAATGGTAAAGTTTTTTTTCTTTCATTTTAGTCAAAAATTTTGATATTATTTTTTAATTTTAAGCTTCTGTTTTTAATTCCATCATTCAACATTAAGTTCATTAGGTATTTAACTTTATAATTTATCTCTATTTGCTATCTATAGAGTTATTATGATCTTATAACCCGGGTAGTGAGCCTCATGATAGTTGTGTTGACTTGAGTTATTTTTTTAATTAGTTCTTTCTCTATTTTATCCTTCAACATTAGATTTATTGAGCATTGAAATTTATATTTTTATTTATTTTCTTTCAATGAAGTTATCAAGATCTCTTAACTCAAGTTTGACAGGTTAACATGGATTGATTTGGGTAAATTTATTTTTTAATCTTATCCTTTAACATCGAGTTGATTAAGAGTTATATCTTATAATTTGTTCTAATTTCATTATATAAGGTTGTCTTGGTTTCATAATTCAGGTCGTGGGCTTGGTTAGTTGATCTAGGTTAATTCATTTGGTTTTTTATTTGATTTTTTTAAATATCATCATTCAATATTGGATTCATTGAGAATTAAGTCTTATAATTTATTTTTAATTTCTTTCTATGAGTTTATTCTGCTCTCATGATCTAAGTTTGACAAGTAAACTCGGTTTGACTCGACTTATTTTTTATTTAAAATTTTCATGTTTTTGTTTTTTAATTAATCTCATCTACAAAGGTAGCACAAGCAATCATCTAATTCATACTAGTCATAAAAAGTTACGAGATTAGTGAGTTGAGGAAAGTGGAAACCAACTGCTGGTGGAAAAGGAGGTATAGGAAAACTTAATATATATATATATATATATATATATATATATATATATATATATATATATATATATATATATATATATATATATAAGAAGAGTTAATGAACCCATATAGCAACAAGTGAGAATGTCTAATTAATGTATGCAGGTGGTAGCCTCCCATTTGGGCAAGTATGAAATATGGAAGGAGACGGATCTACTTCTTTAGGTGGGATCTTCTTAATATATATATATATATATATAGTTACACTACAATCATGCTTATCATTATTTTATTTTTCAAAAACATAATCCAAGGTTTATCATTCCCGTATCAGTAGTTCTCTTTGTTGGATCTTCTTTTTTCACTCGATGAAATTTGATCCATGGACAACGCTTTTAATGAAGGTTGCTTCTGCTTGGTTGAGAAAATCTTTAGCAATATGCCAAAGCTATCGGTCCATTTATTTGTTTCACAATCAAGCTAGCAATCCAATGATGATTGATTTGAAATATTTTTCCTTCCTTGGAATATTATGATGTTGATATAATTAAATTACTCATGATTGTGTATCATGTGAGAATAAACCCAGGCTTAAATATAGTCAACACATTTCAAACTAGTAATAAATACGAAGAAGAGAACAAGGCTTTAACAAAAGAAGTCCGTCTATTCCACAAGCTCTTAAGATGGGCAAGAGTAGAAACCATTGTCTACTAGTGGGTGTGAGCTTTTCACCCACTAGGGTTTCAAAACACAAACAAATTAACAAGTGGGGAGGAAAAAAGATAATTAAATTGAAGCATAGAGAGATCTCACAGGCCACAAAAACCCTAACAACTAGGTTGAAGAAGGGGGAAAGTACGTAGTAAATCGACCTTGGAATATTATAAGAGGTCTATATATATTTGCCTTTTACATTGTTTGGCGAAGTCAATTCCCGAACCTCTAATATGTTTTCTCACGCTAGTGATCATATGCTTCGTTTGGTTCTTAATGCCCAAAACGAACATCACGAGGCAAAAAAGAATTATGTGAGGTGCGCTCTTGACTTCTCCGATCCTTCTATCAGCCAAATTCGAAACCAACTTCTAGTTTCTTTCTCAAAATTTCCATCGTTTTTCTTGCTCTGGTTAATGAACTGCAAAACAAAATAAATTAATATACATAATCGGAAATGCGTTTGTCGATAAAAAGAACACCAACTAGAATTATGTCAAATTATTTATTGAGAATTGACAAGGTTGTCAAGAGAAAATTTGTCTTTCCAAGCTTGTTATGGGTGTAGAATGTTGGGTTTTTGTATGCTAACCCGATCCCATCAGAAATAAAAGTTGAAGTGATGCATGGACAGCAGAGAAGATCCACTTACCTAGAAATTAACCTTCAAAGATCATGCAGATTCGCATGATAAGGAAGCCTTAATCCTCTCCACAGTGCAGGCAATCAAGTTGTTGACAGTTGCGACTGATCCAAGAGATAGTTTTGCTGTAGGAACTGAATCAACCAAAATCTGGAATGCAACAGTTAGAAGAGATCCTCCGGTAGACCCATATTCATCCATGCCTACTCCATGGGCGGCGGTTCCATCGGGAAAAATAGCAAACCCTGATGGAAGAAGCGCCACATAATCTGGATCCCCGCCGTTAAGTACCACGTTCATTGCAACAATATCGACAGGAGCGTAGATCACGAAAGATGCCGTTTGATCTGTGCAACTCTCTTGTAAAATCAGCATGTTGCTCTGGCTTGAGTTCGCACTCTGAAATTATGACGAGTTAGGTCAGCTAAAACTTCGACAACACAGAGGAGCTTGATGAGTTTATTAGCAGGTAAAAGGATTTCCTAATGCTACTCACATTAACTCGGATCAGAGATACACAATTTCCTGTATCCCGGCCATTAGCAATGTGTGCCATTTCTTGCACAACTCCACCATTTGATAGAATATCCCACTGTGTGTAATTATAAGCAACCAGTTCTTAGAACGAGAAGAAAACAATATTGATGCACTAGCCATGTCGAAAACTTGAAATTAATTGTTATACCTCGTTACGGGTGTTCTCATCACGCAGGAAATCAAAAACCCTCTTCGGTGGAACCGGAAGCCAGAAGGAGGTGGCTGCACTGAGCACAATCCCAGGAGGCCTCCCTGGATCATCCACACTCTTCCTCGTCATGACCCTGACATCATCGGCTCCGGTCCCAGATAGTGTGGTCCAGGTGTGGGCGGTAGAGGCGCTGACGCCAGCACAGAAGCTTATCGCCATTCTCTCCGCCAGCTTCATCATACTCTTTCTTCCTTCTTGATTAGTAATAACTGTGAATGAACAAATAGGGCAGGTCCAGGGTCAAACATATCAATTATACATGTACAATAGTTACCAGCAGGAATTCCTTGTGAAAAAATACAAGATATATATTACCACCAGCATCTCCAGCAGGAATGTTTGTTGCCATGGCGCTGGCAAGGCGCTCGCATTGCCGGTCTAGGGTTGCGACCCAGCGTTTTGCCCCGAATGCATGACCTGAGCTAACTAGTTGCTTGTATAGATTATGAACACCTCTGTCATCCACTTCTACATTTTCAACCCATGTAACCTAGGGTACGAAGAAAATCAATAACAGAGAATTGCTTTTCTTTTTGTATAGAAATGGTGCGGGGTAAATAAATTAATTATGTAATTAAAACAATAAACATTATTGATAAGGAAGTAAATGAAACCTTCGAGTATCCATTGGGCATTTCTTGAATTAAGCATCCAGATGGCCTTCTTCGACATCTTGGTGCTGGACTGGGACGAATATTGTCCAACGAAACATCAACCACAGCCCAAGTCCCATCAGCATGTTGTTTACAGTACCTGACATAGTAGCTTTCACGAGTAGGAACAAGTGGAGTTGGAAGTTGAAATTCGGCTGTCATCTGGAAACAAACGAGAGAATTATCGTTACAATATATTTAGAGAGGATCTGGTATCATAAATCATCTTGGGATATTTGGTTTTATGATTCGGTAATAATCAACACCTATATATGATTTCAGGGATATGTAAAAGATAAGCAAATGTATTTCTAATTGGAAGATGATCAAGGATTATTTGTATTAATTACCACTTGCAAGGCTCCATTGTAGTTCCCTGCAACTCCTGTAGATAGCACTTCTAAAGTCAAAGCTCTTGAGACAATGCCAGAAAACAATGTAGACCACTGATTCTGAGAGCCAAAACATAATCACAGATCAATATTAGATTGATAAACATTTATGTTTATGCTTAAATAAACTTGATTTGAAAGATACTAGAAGGAAACTATTACCACATCCATGAGATACTCGACAAGGTTGATGTGGTTCATGATTACAACAGTAGACTCTCTCGAAGCCTCACATTTAAAACCAGCAGGTTTAGGACCGAGACCACGAGGGAATATCCTCGTGTATTCATCTTCATTCAACACCGATTCTATTCCATCAAGGCTGTTCATCCATAGAGGTTCATCCATTTGAGCCATTCTGATCAGTTCCTCCATGGCTGCCACCGCAAGCTCAATTATCATGGGCTTATCAGCCTCAGTGGGTGCACTAATTGACCTCAGTAAGTCTCCTGCTTCATAAATCTCCCCTCCTATGCCTGGTTGTCCACCGAAATTCCCAACACCAAGGTCAACTGGACGTGGAGGCATTGGAGGTGATATAACAGGATAGTTCAGCACAGGCTTGCCGACATACCTAGCAGCAATTGCTGAAATACGGTCAATCTGTGAAAAAAATAAAATAAGAAACGAATTAAATTTTCACGATATCAAGCATTGAAAGTTATAGATCCATCCAAAAAAAAACAATCTGCTAACTTCACCTCTTCTCTCAATCTAGTATTTTCAAGTCTCAAATGATGTTCATCAAAGGACATCTCTCCTATGGCAGTAGGCCCTCCACAATTAGGACATGAGGCATTGCTAAGAGCTTCTCTGTATCGCATGTTGTCAGCCCTAAGCTTCTCATTCTCATTTCGAAGCTGTGTATTTTCATGGCGCTCATGCTGGGTCTGAAACAAGAAAGAGTTTAGCTAAACATCTTGGAGGAGGCATACGAAATATTCTAACCCCCCCTCAAGAAGAATTTCTAAAAGAACAGGCCAAGATACTGTAACCGACGTGCATAGAAGAAAAAAAAGAAGGTAATTGTGGTATTTATTACATGGTCTAAATAAGTAATGTTTAGGCTAAGGTTATGCACAAACGTTATACCTTCATTTGGGTACGCTTATTTTGGAACCAAAACTTGATTTGCAAAGGCTCTAACCCTAATTCTCGGCTCAACTCTTTCCTTTGCTTGTCATCTGGGTGCGGACACTCTTTGAAGAAACTAATAAGACCAAGAATGAAAAGGCATTAATCGTACGTAGGTTATATGCGTCAACAAATTTAAGGCAATGTAGCATAGCAATATCAGTGTATAATTTATTTCAGGCAGATTAGCTTACGCTTCCATTTCTTGGATCTGATGTTGAGTATGGCGATGGTAACGCTTCTTTTTGGGGCGTGGGTCTTGTTCATCACCTGAACCGCCTTCTTGATTCTCGCTGCCTGATTTTGTGTTGGTACTATCAAATTCTTCATCTCTAATTCGAGTCATGTCGCCTTCAAATGTGTTGTGCGCCATGTCTAGATGATGGAACTGACCTTCCATCATGTTTCCCTGGAACAATATTATCGACAGATCTTTCAGGTTCCTCAAGCTTTATTGTTTTCTAATCTAGCAGCAGAACGGAAATTCCCTCTCAAAAAGAAAGCTAATTAAAATGTCTATATTAAGAAGTTAAAAAGGTACTTTATGATGTGCAAAAGCCTAGGACGTATGGGAAAACAACGTTTCAAAAATTGTTCTTAGAATTAATGTAGAAAAATTATAGATCTTGGAGAGGACAAGAGGCCCCTGTTAAATTATCTCCATCTGTTTATCCGAAGAGAAAAGAAAATCCCTTTACGCTTTTTGCAAATATCGAGGAAGATTTTGATTGAAGAAAACAAATTAGACTGCCTAAAAGCCAAATAACTAACATAATACAACTTTTGACTCCTGAACAGTAGCAGATGAAGAGATCTGATGTGATAAAAAAAATGTTAAGGAGTAAGGAAATCAATATGGGGTCGGAAAAAATGAAAGATCCTGTACATTAACCAAACAAATATCCAAGAAACTGGATCGTGAAGCTTTAAAAGCACAAACAGTGGAGAAGAAAGCCATGGAAAAGAGCTCAAGTGCAGACCTGACCAAGAGCAAGTCCGGAAGATGATCCAGACCCACCAACATTTCCATTAACCCCAATCATTGATGGCATATTTCTTGTCGGAATCATTACTCCGGCTGGCATATTTCACAAGCCACGAACCCTAAGAAAAATCTATATAAGAATATATATCTGTATGACTGTGCCTTACAGGTAGTAGCTTAACTCACCCCCCCTTTTGACTCTACTGTTATATTTGGTCTTGGATCATAGAAAGTCATGTGTTTCTCACAGATTTTCCAGCAGAGTATAGAAAAAATGCAGTCTGACAATGGTTCTCTTTTTTTCCCGTAGGGCCGGGAATTGGTTTCTCTCTTTCTACGCCGGCTATCTAGTTCTTACGTACACACGAAAGAGACAGAGAATATATAAACAAGGTCGAGCTAATGAATTTTAACAGGTAAGAATCTGACTATCCCCCCAAAATCTAAATATAAAATCCACATAACGCCCAACAAAGATCACGGAGAATCCAGCTTTGCCTTCCCAGTTTCCTTTCTTTCCTTAGCTTTACCTGCTCCAAGAATAAAAAAAGAGAGTCAGAAAACCAAATGAGAGAGCTACATGCAAGAGAGAGAGAGAGAGAGAGAGATGTCAAAAGGGTACTGGATTTGCAAACCCACTGAAATATAGAGAAGGCCACGATACTCTCTTGAAAAAACCCTACTCGTAAAAGAAATTTACTTGCCAAGAAACAAAACAAAAGAAAACAGTCTCGACTGAATAGTTTTTTTTTGGATCTGGTTTTGAGGATACGTACCTTGTGGAAGAGAAAGCAGAATTCGGGCCTGCTAGTGGTATCTCTGGAGATTTTGGTAGGAATTCTTTTATGGTAGGAAGTTGGTGAGACGATTGGAGATAGCCAGAGCCACAGTACTACAAATTAAGGGAAGAAAATCAACGGGGAGTGATGGAACAAAAATGGATCAGAGCAGGAAGAAGATGGGGAAATCAAAGGGACTTGGGAAGAGAAAGAGAGAAAATTGTAGCAGCTAGCAGGAGTTATTGCAGAGCGTATTGAGAGGGTGCAATAGCATTTAATGGTGGAGAGGTGTAATTGCTATGGAAAGCGAAATAGCTCATTTCGCCAGTTTAATTTTCTCTTAGTAGAGAGTGTATTGTGCAACCAATGACGGCTACCAAACTCTCCCATACATCATTTTTTACAATTCATTTTCTCTTGTATAAATGTTTTTTTTTTTTTTACTCTCTGCAATTAACTCCTAATAAAATATAATTCTTTTTTAGACCTAGGAATTATATTATACGAATGGTGCAACACTCTTTTTCCGGTCACCCTCTCTTGGAAGCTGAAGGATCGTCAAAATTTAATAGCTGCGTTTGCTTATAAAGTTTACTATATATCATGGACGCTCTAATCTTGATTGTTGCATGTAAATTGATTATATTGTCGAGTCTCTCAAGTTTATTCAGGCATCTTTCACAGTAATTTGCTTAATTGTGGAGTAAAAATGGAATGATTTTGTGATTGACTTTCTTGAAGAGAAGGAAATAAAAAAGAATTCGAAAAAGTAACATGAACGGCGGGTGGTCCCATTGAAAGTAAGGGAATTTATGTGCAAGGTTTGCTGTAATTTTATATTTGATTTATGAGTTCGGATATAGTTTTGTATCTTAATTAAAATGTCTATTAAACAATTTCATGGGGGGGGGGGGGGGGGGTTATGGATGAATTAATTATTTATCTCAACAAAGAGATTTCTAGTATATTTAAGTATTTGGTTTATTTTAATCCAATTATATTGTAAAGTTAGAGAATTATGTTTTTGTGGCATTAAAGTTGTAATTTTAGTAATTTTTACGTTCAATATAGTTATTATTATTGTTTTTATTATGGCTGTTATAAATGTTGTAGAGATTGTTTTGTTATTGGGTTTTGTCTTTTATGGGTGAACTGATTTAATGCTCGGCTGCTGTTATTTTTAATAAAATATCCATTAATAATTAATTGATAGGTTGATTTCTTTTTCAAAAGAATTGTTGATTTATGTGTGCATTTTATATTATAATTGTTGCAATGCTGCTAAACCTCTACAAACTAAAACCCTTTGGATAATAAGAATTTATTAATTAATCAAGATATTATTTAATTGATAAGATAATAATTATATTGTTAAAAATTCATTAATTAATCAATTATTCTTTATTGTTTTCCCAAAACACTGAATTCAATATATTTATTGTGTATGTGTTTATATACATATGATCTAATTACCAATTATTAATTACCATTATTCTATGTATTTATTTAACTAAAACAAGTTCATGAATGTCATTACTCTTATTAAATAGAAGTCATGGATCTATCCATTTTTACAAGAACCTAAATTTACATTTGATGTATACTTAATTAATGTCCTTTATGAATATTTAGTCAACAAGAAAAATACAAAATAATATATACTATCATAAATGGTATAACTTCTGTCTCAAAGTTTTAAAACAATCAACAATGAATATATACTTAATTAATGTACTTTATGAATATTTAGTAAACAAGAAATATATATAAATCAGATTTTCTATGAGTGGTTTGTTCAACACCAAAAATATATGAATATGACAACATAATTAATCACAAATAAGAAAAACTAGTTTAAGAAAAAGTTGTACCTTTATAGATATGTTAAAATTTATTTTCTCAAAGCACTTCAAATTAAGACATGTCATGAAGACATATTTTCATTTTAAAGAAAGCGAATAAATTAATATGGAGCTCATGGAGAGTAATTTATAGTCTACAAGAGATAAACTACATTTTTTCATGATTGATGTTTTCAATATGGATAAAACATGATTTTTGATAGGCTACATCTAGATAACAAAGAAACTTGAATGTGAAAATAAGATAATAAAAGACTTATAATTGTTATTTGTTGTAACGATAATGATTTTAAAAATAATCCTAAACAATAATTTTTTTAAAAAGTGAACTTTAGCGGTATGAACTATAAATATCATGCCAACAAACAAGTGTGGATGATTTTTCAAATCTTATTTCAAGAATATGTTAATTAACTTGATAGAGAAATGGATGATAAAAAGTTCTCTTGCTTTTTGATAATTGTCTTGCTCATCCAAGAACTATTGAAGGTTTAAGAATTATAAAATGATATTTTTGTCATCCAACACATTAGCAAAGATTCAGGCTTACAATGTAGTAATCTATGAGCTTTGAAGTTGCATGTCATTGATTTCATTGCAATCTTTTAAAGGGTTATAAAATTGGGATCCAAGATCTAGATAAGATAAATGTTTTAGGTATAATGAATCTTGAAATCTCGATTCAGGCAACATATATTCAAGCACTTTGAAAAAGTTAGAGATGAAGATTGAGAATATATCAATTTCAAGAGAAAACATTAACACTGAAATCATATATTATAAAAGCCTCATATTTGGATCGGGTGTATATATATATATAATCTTGATGCATATGGAGATTATTAATTTATATATAAAGCAGGATCTATATATTGTTTTTTTAAATATTTCATCGTATAAATTAACAAGATATTAATTTACTATATTGGTTTCAATTGGTATAAAATATTATTCAATCCCCCGTTAGGCTTTCCTCTTCTATTTTCTCCTTCCTTCGATCACTTCATCACCTCTCAACCGACATTTGGTAGCCTACACATTTTCAACATTTAGGGTTCAAACGCTCAAGTTTACAGATACTCCCAGAACGATAGCTATTTGGACAGACAACTCCTGAATTTGCCTTTTCAGATTTCAACGTCAAACTATAAGTGTTTGAGATGACTTCTTATAATATTACAAAATTGAATAAATGCGATAATTTAATTCGAAGAAATTTATGACACACATCTCAATAAATGGGGACTCTAAGAAACTTATTCTTGGTTGATTCAGAAGTTGATACGAGAAGACTCTTTATCATCGAATTAAAAAATAAAATTGACTTATTTCATTGATGCCTTATGATCACCTCCTCACGGATTGGTTTAGTTATTACGAAGCTCTTAAATCGAGACTTGTATTTAAGAGAGTTTTTTTTTCTTTGAATGCAATACGTCGACGTAGGAGGAGTGCCTTTTTAAGATTTACGAAGTAAAAGATTTCATATATTGATCGATGCACAAACTAGACTGAAAATACTCGAATAATTAATATCATATATTTTATTAAATTAAAAATAGATGCATGCACAAGCATAATCTATCGTAAGTTGTTGTTTTTCTTGTGGTATATATCACTGTTTATAATTAATATACAGTTTTCTCATACCATCCAAACCAATTCTAGACGATTTCTTTCCTCAAAGGCAAATGGTATAGATTATGATTTATGAGTATAGAAAAATAGGAAAGAAGTTGAATATTTTTATATCATTAATATCGCCGTACTTTTATGAAAACAAAAATGAAGCTTTTGGTCATGTTTGGCACTATGTTAAAAATGCTTTAAAAAAATATTTTTTATTTTAAATTAATATTTTTAGTGTTTTTAGATTTTTTCATGTGCTGATATCAAAAATGAATTTTAAAAAATAAAAAATATAATTTTCATGTATTTTTAAATGAAAAACACTTTTAAAAATAATTTCAACAACACTTTCGAACAGACATAATACTTTTGTAACATCACTCTTCCTCTTCCTCATTTAACTTAAATGGTTTCCATTAAACCAGGAAGAGGTTTTTGAAGCACATGTAAGCTCAGGGGTGGCCAGGATTTTTTAATTTATTTTTGTACGCATTCTTGTCAATCCATTGTACATTAACAAACGAATAGAGTTATGTACCTCTCTCTCTCTCTTTTGGTTTATATATATTTTTTTTATATTTCAGAGTAATTATATTATTTTATTGTATTAAAAAAGTTACAAAAGACAGCTATATCCATAAATTAATTTTTAATGACTAACATATAAGAGATAAGTTCAAATAAAGAATAAAAAGTTATTTGAACATAAGTTTATCATTATTAATCACTTTGTTTTCTGATCATTTGTAAGAATCAAAGAAAACTCTTCATGGTTTAAAACAATCATCGTAAACCTTATAAACGATTAACAGAACACCTGCTAACAAAAACAAATTATAAGAAAAACAGCGAGGAAATTCTTATTGTTTAGAAAAATAATCACTTGCATGATGCATGGATTGAGAAGCCAATGAGACAAAATAAGCTTGGTGGCGTTTCTACATCACCAGTCTTTTTCTTTGCAACTGGACCAGACTATCTTCAACGGCATTTCGTTTATTTAGCATCCAGTGCATCAAACCTTGTGATCATAAATTCCTTGAGAGCGGGTCGTCTTCCTTCATTTATTACCTGGACAAGCCCTCCTCTGATGCATGAAATTTATTATTAATTCCTGTACCCATCAACAAGAATTCATGAATCTCGTGATGTTTTTTGCTAACCAATCTCTTAAGAAATTCATTATTCTCTCACCTTTTCCTTTCCCCTGCTGATCGATTGACATGCCAGAATGGAGCTAGCATTTCTTTCTTCCAAGTTTATTCCCGTAACTTCATTGTCTTGTTAGCGTTGAGAGTGGAAGTATGATCAGCTAAATTATTGAATCCTCTAAATTAGTTTCTATGTGTATTTACTGGGTTTGTTTCTAACTGTTGTTAAGTTTTTATTTTATTTTATTTTATTTTATTTTGTTCTGTTTAATATTAAAACTGTGGTTATTGAGTTTGAATAAAGCCTAGAGTAATTGGGCTGTGGACGAATGATGGAATTTGAAAGCGAATAAAAAAATTATTGGTAACTTAAGACCTTAGGTATAGGGGAGGCTCTACCAAAACTTTGGTGGGTCCTTATAAATTTTTAAAGTAAGCATTGTACTTTGATATCTATAATTGTTGTTAATTCGTATGGTTTTTTTTTTTTTTTTGAGAATTAAGGATTTGAATTTTATGTTGTGGGTTTTTTTAAAAAAATATATATATTGATTGCCAATGATTTGTCATTTTAGGGTGACTAGTAGATTGACACTCTAAAATCCTGATCAACCATTCAATCGCCAATTTTGGTTGTCCTGTTAACCGAGCAATGGAGGTTGATCGGTTCTTTCTAGTTTGGTTAGTTGGAATGTGCTCGGGAATGATCGAGTGAATCTATTTTAATTTTATGATGATTGTTTGGTCTCTAATCTTAAAGTTGTAATCTCTTATGTTATATTTCATATACAAAAAGGAATATTATAGATATTTAAATTGTTAATATGATCATTTATTGAAATTGATTTCTTGATATTAGATATTATGTGCATTTAAATTGATAGTTTCTCGTTAGTTCATTGATTGAGAGTTAAGCCCTTAAGAAATGATTCAATTTAGTGTTAGTCGGGATGTGCAGTGTTTTGTTTCTCCTTGTGTTGAATTTTCAAATCTTTTAAATTATTGTTGTTACAAAAACAGAGAAAATGTTGCATCTTTAAAACATTATAGGAGATAAACTTTGCAAATTTCTTTTCTTTTGTAGCTTTATCATTCTTTGTTTGCCACATTCTTTTTTAATATTAAGATTTAAAAAAAAAACTGATTGATCTAGGTTTCATAGCTTGACTCGTTAAATTCATGATTCAAGTAATTGATTTGACTCAGTTTAAACACTTTGTTTTGTTAAAACTATTTTTAAATATTTAATTACACAATAATAAAAACAAAGAAAATATCACAACTTTAAAATATTGTAGGAGATAAACTTTGAATTTTTTTTCTGTAGCTTTATCGTTCTTTGTTTGCCATATTCTGGATGTATTTTTTAATATTAAGATTTTAACAAATTTGATTGGTCTAGGTTTCACATCTTAACTCACTAAAATCATGATTCGAGTAATTAACTTTACTGAGTTTTAAAACTTTGTTTTCTTAAAACTATTTAAAAAATAATAATTATAGAATAACAAAAATAAATATTTATAAAATTGATTACAAATCAAATATTAAAAGATGAAAAAAAGAAGAAACTACCTCGTAATTGTTCATATTAAAACAACATAAGTGAGTTTACACCTTACTTTTCTAGATGTACTGGATAATTGATAGGTATATATAACAAAAGCATTGCACTCATTATAGTCAAAGTTATTGTCAAAAGCTATTGTTTTCCCTTTGTGTTAAATTTTCAAATATTTTGTAATAGAAAGCAAAGAAAATGTCCCATAATTACAATATTTTAGGAGATGAATGAGAGCTTTGAAATCTTATTCTTCTTTTTATAGATTTATCATTCTTTGTTTGGCACATTCTTGAAGAATTAGTCGTAGGCAAAAGTTTTCAAAAAAAATTTATTCATATATTTTTCTTAATAATATCAAATGTTCTGGATATATTCATGGTGGATTGCCACTTTAACGAGTAAATCAAAACGATGCAATTAATGCTTATATTTGCTCAAATAATATGGATATGAAATTAGCCAAATATGGCATTGAATGATCTTGCTCAACACATGTGAAGTAAGATGTGCTTAGAGGGACAAAACATATTTATGGACCTTAAAGAACAACCTTTAATTCATTTAATTCAAGTCAAAGAAGGGTCTCATACAGGTTCAAAAAAGCTGATGTGTTAGGCTCTAAGTTAGCCTTGATTTGGGCTTACTTTTTCTAATATTATATGAAGTCCAAGTCAACATATTATTCTTCTAAAAAAAGAAAATTATATCAAATGACTTCCTAGATAAGGAGGATTCTTAGCACTCAAACACGAAGTTTTCTAGTCTACAAAGAAAACGAATGAGCTGTTAGATTTGTTTTCTAATATAGGTGGATTATTTATAGGAAGGAAACCCAGAAGTCAACAACAAGGAAGACCAAATCAGACTTCTTTTATCTTATTTAATGTGGCAACAACTTAGAGTTTTTATTTTATATTTTAGGTTTAATAAACATCAATTGGGCTTGGATAATTAAGGATCTTGGTCTTATTATAAGTGGACTTTATATAAGTCCATATCTATAGGTATTATAGGGTTTAACTTAAGTTAAAAATACATATGTAACTTAACTTTCAGATTATATTTTTGCTCAATGATATTCATATTACTATTGCAACTTTGTATGCTTATGAGGGTGATAATTCTCTTTTCCTTGGTTCTCTAAGAGATTGCAAAATGACTTATTGGTTGCTCAATCCAATATTTGCGTGTGGATTGCTTGACCTTGTGACTAAGAGTTTCATATTAGAAAAAGAACATTTCATGTTCTCAATAACAAGTAAAGAAAAGAATTTGGGTTAAATGTTAGCATTTAATGGTGTTGTAAATGCATCAATGGAAAAGGAAAAGAAAATAAACAAAAAAATTATTTTAAAGTAATTAAGCTCAGCCTGATTCATGATTTAAATTACAAGTTTAATAAGTTAACTAGAATAAATCAAATAACTTCATTTTAAATATTTTGTTATAACTATGTCAACTGAATGTGGAATAACTCGTTGGTCAACATAATTAATTTCAAATTGCTTTTCTTTAAAAAAAACAAATCTTATGTAAATCAATAGCCTAGTTCCGAATCAACAACCTACTGAGTTAAGCTTGATTTCATAAAAATATATTCTTTTTTGAGTTCTCATCAGGTGATCATCTCTTTCTTAACCCCTTCTTCACTAAAAACAATGGTATTAAATCTGTGGTTAGTTAATAAACCCACAAAGTCTCGGCTGATTTGGATGGAGTCACCACAAAGACCAACTCAATTCACATGAACAAGCCCCATTTCACATTCTTTTCTGACATAAATATATATTGTTGTAGACAGAAACGGTGCGTTTCCTGTCTCGATATGTGAAATTGACTTCTACACATACCACCAACATTTTGGCCATATATGACATCGTGAAATGGTTCCCCGCCATCATATGTTCAGATAAAGGAGAGCAAATCTCCAAAATAATAATAAGAACAAGAAGAGGACGAAGAAGTTTGCTTGCGTATGATAGAGAATGATTCATTTTTTTTATATACAAATTGTCATAAATCAAACAAAAACTAATCAAAGTGAAAAGAAAAATAATAATATAAAGATATTTGTGTAAACCCATACGAAAAAGCTTGATGAATTAATTAGTGGATTAGCGATACCAATTAAGTGAAGCTTCGGAGAGTAGTACTATACTAGTGTTTTCTTTTTTAGTTAAAATTAAGACTTGATACCTTAATCATATTTTAATTAGATTGCCGACTATAATTATTTAATTTTGATGCTGCGCATTCTCATCAAATCAAGAAGTCAATTAACCAGCAAGTGGGGTCTTGGCCTAGCGGTTGAAGGGACTTGTTTCCTTTCTCTGTACTAGGGTTCAAGTCCCACCATGCACGCCTGTCACCCCCGCGGTGCCTTACATGCTCACTGGGTTTGCAGGATATTCAGTGAGTCCGGGAATTAGTTGTGGTGCGCGTAAGCTGGCCCGGACACCCCGGTTATCAAAAAAAAAAAAAAAAGTCAATTAACCAACCATCTATGGATAGGTAGTCTAGCAGTCCAAGTTTGGAATTCAGGGGTTTATTTATTCTGTGGTCTCAAGTTCGAGTCCTGTGGTTACTAATATGATGATCACTATAGGTTTACATGGTGGTTAACTTCATGACCCATAAAATTAATCAAGGTACAAGAAAACTAGCTCAGATATCCACGTTAATAAAAGAAAAAAAAAATTGCACAGCCAACTTCATTGTACAGACCAATCTCATCAAATTATGAAGGGGTTAGGGTATTGTTGACGAAGCACATAGTTTGGCAAGATCCAAATCATGTCAAAGAGTACTAGTGTTGGATTCAAAATAATCAAATCATATAATGGAGGGCCAAGCTTTTGTTAACCTCAACCAATACTACGTGTTCATGTGAACTCATTGAACATTAAAAAATCATAATTTATCGAGATTTATAAGAAAAAATAGACCACGCACCAGCACCAAGGAAACAACTAAGTTTTTCGGATTGTTTATATATTTAATTAATATATGTAGGAGGATAATTGATATATTTCTATACATATTTATTTAAAAATACATACTTAATTAATCCATTCAGAACTCAACGAAAGTGCTAGATATACTAGGCATACTTATTGTTTAATTATTGTATAGTTTTAGTTCATGCATCAAGGTTAATTAATAATATGTTAATAATGTTATTATTGAATAAAGGAAGAGCGATACAAATAGACCACTACTCTCATAGAAAGCCCATCCATCATGGCAACTTGGGCTGGCCCTTTTTCCCTTCTCTCAATCCCAAACCTATTGCTGGCCCATTAATTGCTGAAGCAATCCCTTTTTTTTTTTTTTTTTTCAATTGACTGATCATTAAGACATTAATTGTATATGGTTGAAAGGCAAGTCATGATAAAGAAAATGGCTAGCAATGATGTGTTGCGAATCCAATTTGAACCACAAAGGTCAACTCCACTCACTCCATTTTCGTTTTTTTCTCCACTTGCACGTTCTTCTCTCACCATCTCAGGTATTGAGTTCTTATTTTGTTTGACATTGCGTTTTAAAAGTATTTTTAAATTTTATTTTATTTTTATTTTTTATTTGAAATTAAAAAAAATTAGTATTTTTAAAGTATTTTCGTGAAATGATGCTAAAAATAATTTTTAAAATATAAAAATATTATTTTAATATATTTTTGATTTTTTCTTTTTTCAAAGACATACTCCAACATACTACAAATAAGTCACGAATTTTTCTTCTTCTTTTTCTTTCCCTGAGCCTTGTTTTTGTGTCACAACTGCTAATTTTAACTTCCACAACTCCCCTAGGCCCACATGGCAGACCACGATTCGACATTATTGGTTCCCTTTTCTTGCATTCCTTAATCAGTCATCATCTTCTTTTCCATTATAAAACCCTTCTTCAGAAACTTTTCTCAAAGCCCTGCAGGTGCCATACCGTATTGCTGCAGCAAAAACCTAGCTAGAAATTAAGCTGCCATCTTGGCTAATCTTCTCCTCATCTATTTCTGTCCCAAGAGATTCTGATACATGGAAAACTCTAATAATTATTCATCAATGAATAAAGCTGTTGCCGGTTCAAAAGAAACAGCAGTCTCACCTGCTGAGGAGAGTGGTTGGACATCTTATTTTGAAGATTTGTCCGATCACGAAGAAGAAGAAGATCATAGTTTATGCTCCAGTTTTGATAACTCCTCGATGGTTTCTGATGCTGCTTCTTTTCCTCCATGGAAATCATCTCAGACAAATCATGTTGTTGCCTGCTCGTCCATTAGGGCCTTGCCAGAAAAGTACTTAACTTTCAAGAAAACAAGAGCCAGGGAAATTTCTCTTGATGATTCCTTGGAGGATACTGCTAGTTCTCCCGGGAATAGTCCCAAGGTTAGATTAATTATTAATTCTTTCTCTCCGTCGATCTCTCTTTCTTTTTAAAGAAAAAATTTTCTGAAATGAGTTTTTCTTAACGTTTCCATTGTTTTATGATCACAGGTTAGTGATTTGAGACAGATAGATATGAATCCCCGGAAGAATACAGATGATCCATATTTTAACAGTTCTCTTGTAAGCTACTGATTCTCTCTATTTTTCCAAAATCTTCTTCTTTTTTCTATTTTTCTACAAGTAATTAATTATTCCGCCACTAGTTAACTTACATAGTGAGGTCGTATACAATTTATTCTTAATTATGATTTTGTAGGGAAAGATAGAAGGCTGTGGTTTGGAGCAGCATGCAGAAGGGGTAGAGACAAGTGAAAGATGTGAAATGAATTTCAGTGCTGTGAAAAACGACTGCATAGACTTAAAGAAGAGAGGGCTGTGCTTGGTTCCTTTCTCCATGGTATTTAACTATCTAGGTTAAACTCATATATATATATATATATATATATGAACTAATAATTTTCAAGCTGTATGAAGGGAATTGCAGTTCATATGTATATATGGATTATGATCAAGTGATCTAATTAAATGTATTTCTGTCTCTCTAGCTATATTTCTGTCTTGCTTCATCTGTAAACCAAATCCAATCAAAATCTTCTGTGCTGTATATATTATTGAAGAAATAAAGTGAAACAATCTTCAGCAAATAGAGCAGATGCATGCGAATATCATTTTCATGAGCATGTTACTGAATAAAATAATATCAGATTAGTAGAAGGAAAGTCATATATTAACCCTATAAAGACATAAAAATACGAGTAAAAGGATAAAGTTAAGGTAATTAAATAGTAGATGAAATAGCCAGATACGCCAAATTAATTACCTCGGCATGTCAGAAAAAAAATCTGTCTGACAAGCATAAGAGAAAACACCTGGGAAGCCTTGATATGTTGCCACACCTAGATTGTTAGGGCTGCAATATGGATATTCAATGTGATATACTAATGGAAGAATCACCTAGGGTTTCACCCTGAAATCTCCTTCATTAATATGTTAATTTCTCTTCATTTTTGCCATCAATTTTGTTTTCTGTTTTCTGTTTCCAGTATTTATTTTTTGGCAGCAGAGTTAGGTGAAGGAATTGCCGTCAGATTTCCCTAACGTCCATCTTTAATTAGGTCACAAGAAAGTAAGGAACTCGGTACAATTTTCAGTAGGAAATAGAATGATCTGGCTTTGACTGGACTTTTACTAGCATCGGTTTGAACAAACTGGTTTGAAATATATCAGTAACCTTTGATGCCATTGTAGACATTTGAATTACTATAATGCTAATTGTCTTAAACATATATATATATATATATATATATATATATATATATATAGAAGAAGAAGAAGAAGAAGAAGAACACTTGGCAGGTATTCCAGTTATTCTGTGGTAACAATTTACTTGTGCAGGTGGCAGCAAAGGAGGGATAAGTAGAAGTCATGAAAATTCAGTACTGGAAAGTTGAAAGCGTTAGCGTTTCGTCTACCTAGCACGGACATTATAGTATCTTACTTAATAGTTCAATCCAATAATAATGATATAGCAATGATTAAGAGCAACATTTCACGTGTAATGTTTTATAAATATGTTTTCTTAATTTCTTATAAGATAAGTTTGTCAAATTCCAGCTAAATTACACCTTGAAAAGTTGTTGTTTTAAAACTTACTAATTTTCTAGTTATTTTGATATTTGTTTTTTTTATTTATTTTCCTCGTTGTTTTTTATTTTTGTTTTCTAATTGTTTATATCAATTTATCCACTATATAAGCATTTTCAAAGCTTATTTTCATAATAGATTTGATATTATTATACAATCAGGGTTTTTCTCTCCAATTCAGAATAATAATTTTGGTTTCAGAAACCTTTAATTTTTATTTTATCAATATTTTTTCCTACTCTTTGGTTTCTAATTATAGCTTCTTTTAAAGTGCAACCGTAAAATCGATAACACTAATACTAGTAATTAGTTAATAGTAGATATTTTAGAGAAATTGCCTCACAAGCACACTAATTTATCAGAGATTCAAAGGTAAGAGACTGATAATGTAAAAATAATGTATTAGAACTTCTAGCACATCTTACCTGAGATATATTATATTATGAGATTTAATAGATTTAAAGATTTTGATAGGTATAATTTATTCTGAGTGAATAAATCCTTTTTTTTTTTTAATTTTGTTGTGGGCTCCTGTGCCCACAACAATTCTTATGAAAATGATCCATATAGGTACTGGTTCACCTATCCTAAAGATGAATGATTTTTTCACAACTCGTGGGTAATTGTTAAAAAAAATATTTCATTTTAAAATTGATGAACAAGGAATTCTTTGGTGAGTTCTAAACATTTAAATTTGAGCTTACTTGTAAGTTCAATATATATAAAAAAAACTTTTACTATTAATTCTCATGAATTAATTCTCTTTTTCAGATTTTTTTTTAATTCCCGCTTCTTCCTCTTTTTTACTAAATGATAGTGCATATCATGTTTTATCGATATATTTTAATTTTAATTTATTAATACCATATACTTCCAATATATACCATTTCAAAAATTCATTTTTTTTCTCAAAGGAAAGAAAATGAATGCATTTGGCAGAATCTAAAAGCTATTCTATTTAACTAGTTGATAATTAATATAAATATTTACTTCATAATTAGTTTTTATGTCGCAACGAAAATCACAAGCCAGTGAAGTACCCTCCAAAACAAAATTATAGTGAATTGAAATTAGAAAAAAAAGGGTAAGATTTACTGGTTTGAAAATTAAATCATCTCCATCCTCTTGCCATTTAAATTATTCAGAAATGGCTGCCAATGGAAGACCCCTCCATGTGCATAAGCATTAAAGTTCGTTGTGTCAGAGATGAAGCAAGCACACAGACTTGCTACGGACATTCTAATAAATTACACCATTTTCTGGGTTGACTTTTCATTTAACTTTCTAGAAAGTTAAATATCCTTCGTTAAATAATTTCCCATTTATCAGTAAATATTTAATTTTGATTGCGTAAACAGCAAAGAATAAAACAATATGATTGCTTTTTAGACTTCAGTTCATCTTATTTTCTGAATAAAGTTAGCTTAACAAGAAATATTTGCCAAAGGTTGTCGCTAAAAGGAGAAGTACTGTATTTAGTTAGATAACACTTGTTTATTATTTTGGAGGTAAGAAAACATTTTTTTTTATACTTTTTATTTTGAAAATATATTTAAAATTATTTTAAAGTCAAGTTTATTTCATATTTTTTATATGGGTATTTTACTTTTTTAATTGTCTATCTTATATATTTCGATATCTCTGGCTTTGATAAATATAGAAAATCCAACACAAATCAGTGGTAGTCACGAGAATTGTTTCTTGCAATATATATATATAAACCTAAAAATTGACTATAGGGTTTTGACTAATCGAGTCAAAACAAAGTTGTATCATAAAAGAAGAATCTCATATATATAAAGTCATGATATAGCTGGTGTTTTCAAAAGTCTGCTTTTCTACGCACCCATTATTGCAAGCAAAATCAAAATTTTAGAAAAAGTTAGTTTAATAGACGGTTGGTAGTGGTTCGAAGCAACCTTTGGTAGAAACTTTGGAAGTCTGTTCTGTTAATAAGAACAAGAACAGTGCAATTAACTCGGATAAATGTAATGGTGGTTGAGACAGATTCAATAGTTTTGAAACACGAAATACTAGGTTTGTTTTTTCATTTCCTGGTAAGGATATGATCCCTTTTACTTTTTTTTCAAAGTTAAGTACTGTTATTCATAGAGGAAATTAAATGTAGACTTGCATAGACTACTATTCACTGGAAAATTGAGATTGAAAATATAAGAAATCATCTTATTTAAAATCTTAAGCTGTTAAGTAAGGTTCCAGGATACGATTTATATTATTCTTTAATACATTTTCTCAAGTGAAAACTCCTTAGGCTTGAAACTTGCATACAAGTCCATACTAATTTGTACTTGATTTTTATCAAATAGAATAAAAGTTGTGAGATTTGAACTCGTGACCGCTGGGTTAATAAGATTCTGATATCATGTCAAAGAATCATCTCACTTAAAAGCTTAAGCTATTAGGTAAGGCTACATGATTCGATTTATATTATTCTCTAACAAAAAATACATTGTTTTTACCTTCCCACCAGAAAATTGTTAGCTTTCTTGGAGGTAATTTGGTATAGGATTCATTGTTCGTTGTCCAATTATTTCTGATAATTCGATCTCTTAACCTTACATCAACACTATATATATATATTTTTTTGCAATGGTGTAAAGACTTTTACATTGCATTGGGTTCCCCAAAAAAACTTACTCATTTCTTTGTGTTATATTAAATGGAGTTTGCCCATCATCAACTTAATATATATATATATATATATTTTTTAATTTTATTGGGTCATATATTATAGGTTTACATCGTTTGTTTTAAAATAATGCTCAGGAGTACGTCATATATTATTGAGTCATATAATACAATGACACTATTTGGATTAGAAAGATCAAATTTGTGCATATGTTCAAATTTTAATTGTGAAATATTTTAGGTCAGCATGATCGAGTTTGTGGCATTGATTACTTTATGGCCCTAAAGCAACCTCCGATCGTATCAGTAACAATCCTTGTGCTCCACTTTGAAATGAAATATATCCAAATAAACTACAAATTATTTGACCTAATCGCTTCGAATATATTAGGGGGTTGAGTTAGGTGATCAATCAAATGAGTTAACGACCTCTCGTGATGTGATTTCATGGTAGATCACAGGTCTTTGTTGTTGCATCATTATAAATCAAACTTGGTGCGTCTTGCCATTTTTTTTTTATTTTTCTTGCAATTTTATTTTCATTTGACCAGCTTCTCTCACATCATAAGAGCTTAAATGATCTCACGTTCAAGTTTCAAGAGAGATTTTATGGAAACTCGGAAATTGTGTGAGAGTCTCACCTTCGTCTATAACCTAATTAAGAGCTTCATGGAAAAAATCAGAGCAACGAACACCTTTTTATGAAAGCGGATGAGATTTGCTCCTTCTATGAATTCTAACTTTGAAATTATGTTTTTTAATGTATTAAATTGATGTGAAATTAATAATACTTCAAGATTTTTTAGAAATAAAACTTATTGTCATTTCTTTACGTAAAAATAATTCATGAATAATTCATTTCAATGTACACACCCACCCACCCCTCCACGAGAAACGATTTCGATCAATTCATTGCACAAAAACGTATCAATAGAGAGAATATTGCCGTGTATTATTTCTATCTTAATATTATTTATTGATTTAGTGCACACGTTTGATCTGCTCTTATAATACTTCTCAAATGATTGAATATATAATTAAAAATTAATAAAACATTGGGGTCACATGAGTCTCTAACCTATAACCCTTTTCTCAATCGGGTCCTCGAAATATGTTTTTAACTAATCAGATCCCCAACATATCAAAAAGTCCTCACTTGGATCCTCTCTTCAAGAGACAATATAAGGATATCCGTATCATATTAAGGGCTTTTTGATACATTTTAGACTAGATTAGTAAAAATATAATGCGGGGCCCAATTGGGAAAGGATAAAAAATTAGATATTAATTTGAGGTTCGTACTCATGCTCTGAAAATTTTTATTTTTATTTTTATTTTAAAATTAATTTTTTTATGTTTTTAAATTATCTGGATGTGCTAATGTCAAAAATAATTTTTAAAAATAAAAAATATCATTTTAATGTTTTTCTAAATAAAAAATAACCTCAAACATATTCTTAAACAGGATTTTAGTTAGGTAAACCTCTATAATAATTTTTATTTTTATTTTAAATAATATAATTTACGTTTTTTTAATTAAAATATTGATTCAAAATAGACCAAGCTACTTGACAATTATCTTGAACCGAGTGAGACCTCAAACCAAATCTAATAGGTATGGACCACTCCAGTTGGAAAAGAAGACAAGATTAGAATGATGATACGTTAGGTAATGTATGTATATATATATATATATATACACACACACACACACACATTACAAGTCGCATTCAATTCAAAAGAAATGAAGAGTGCATTTTGTGGAGGAATGAATTTTCGTCCTCATGCGCGTGCATGCTAGCTAGTAGGATGGCAATGGATACCTACATCAAGATTTTTTGACATTTAAATTCTATTTATTATTTATAAGGTAAAACATTTAGATATTTATAAATTATTTATCAGATTGAATGGGTATTTATTATTTCTTAATAAATAAAAAATAAAACAATTAATATATATATGCATGCATGTATGTTTTATATCAATATCAAGATATTTATATATCATATTGTATTAAAACATCTAAATATAAATATATATATTTCAGGTAAGTTTCGAGCAGAGTTCGGATCTCGTTTGACAACATTATACTCTATTATTTCATTGGACCTAAGAAGTTCATACTTAGTAAGTATCCATCAATTTTGAATTAAGATGTCATGTGGAAACTTCTTGAAATCTTTAATTGTGATGGTTGAACTATGACTAGAATGTTCATGCTATGTATATGATGCCAATATTGTGTTCAAACTTCTAACGTAGTACGTTAGCATGGAGTGTGCTATCTTTTTCAGACAGCAAAATTTGAGCGGTATAATTTATCTCAAATATATATATATTCATGTGATTGAATTTTATTTTATTATGATAAATTTTCATTCACATCTCTAATATTCGTAACATTTAAATTTTATTTTCCAAACTTCATTTGTATTATACTTAGATCCCTAGAGAGTATTAGATGTTTAATAGAGTTAATTATTATAGTGAATTGGAAAATTTATTTTTTTCCCCTAGTTTTCAATTTGATTTTAAACCTTTTTATATATAATTGAACTCTTTTTAGTACAAATTAACACCAAATTGCATGTTTTTTTAAGAAAAAAATGAATTGAAAGATAGAATACCAAAGTAAAAAAAAAAAAAAAAAAAAACAGATAAACTAGGTGGCATCTTCGAGTTTTATACAAAAAGTTTATTTTATTCCTCAATGTTTTTTGGTAGGTCATCGGATTCCCACAAAGAGAGAAAATAGTCGTTGATAATAATTCTAACCATCAAAGTAATTGAAATTGACATCAATGGGTTCCATTTAATGAGGATAGTTTCACCTAGGTGATTTTTTTTCCTTCTTCTTCCTTTAAGAGACAGATCTAAATGTGGGAATGTTTTTGGATTTTAGTTTTTTAATTTTTTTTCTTTAGGTTATGGATAGGTTTATAAAGGTGTATAGACTGTTATGTAGTTGTGTTTGGATAAAAATGAGTTGAAAATAAGTTCTTAAACCAAAAACATTGTCACCTCGTTCTTCTAGAAACTAGGTCACTACATTATACACTAAACAAATGACATGTCATATGTTATAATATTTCAAAAACAAATTGGTACATCCACCTTGTTAAGAAAAAAAACTAGGTCTAAGAGTGGAAGGTCAACACGCCTAAGCTGGGTTTTCTTGGCCTAATATGCCTCTACTCCTTATTTTTCTTTTTTATTTAAGTTTTGTCGTTTCATGATTGGGTTAAAAATTTGATAAAAACAGTCATTAAATCTATTTGATTTTACGAATTGGGTTGCAGGTTTAATGAGTTCATTTGTAGCATTCAACCTATTATTTATTTTTTTGCTTAACACTTTTTTTATCCATTAATTTTAAAAAGTATAATTTCACAATTTATTAATATGATCTATTTTTTTATATTAGCTCAAAAATTAAAAACAAAAATACAACTTCACCCTTTAACCCATTGTATTTTCATCTTAGTATTAAATAAAAATACATGATTAAAATCTATTTTTTAGGAGATACATTAGCAATACCTGGGTTTTTTTTATCGCGTTTTAGATTTATTTTGCTCTGACCCAGCAGCGTAGTCCATTGAACTAGTAAGCAACTATATGCCAATCGGCTTCTGGCTGTTAAGAAGATCAATTCAGTTGCTATGATGACAACACAACATTCATTGGATTACTAACTCAAAAGCGTTTAAATTTTAGAATATATTAAGATTTCTCTGAATAACTTTGTGTTTCAATTTATTTTGAATAAAGAGTATGAGAGGCAGGCTTACAAGGAAGGTTCACCGTTAACACTTGCAGCAAATTAATTTACAGAGTTGTTTACCCGTTGATCTCCTCTCTATTATGGCTGTGACTGTTATTTTTTTTTTAATCTCTTCTTACGAGGGAAACCCCACTCCCCGGAAAGTGCACTTTGTGAGCCCAGATGAGCGGTTAAAACCCCCGGCTGTCTCAGACTCTTACGAGGTTGCAATGCAGAGGCTCGAACCTGGGTGATGCGCTGGCATCCCCCAAGCACTTACCGCTGCACCCCACCCTCGGGACCTGTGACTGTTATTGCTAATATGAAAATCACTTAACACTTATATGATGGTTAATTTCAGAGCCGTGAAATTAATCGATATGCACGCAAGTTGACAAAAAAATTAGATGTTTTCATTTGGATGTTGCTTCAGAACACAGTCTTCACTCGGGAGCTTCTTCTCCTCTGGAATTGGTAAAAGTAATAGCTCATTTTGTCATGGCAGTGCCGAAGATGTAGCTCATCTTTTCATGCACTGTGATGATGTGTGGAAATTGTGGATGAAGCTCACAAAATGGTTAGACTGTAGCTGGCCGGAGTATGCCTCGGTGCTTACACTAATCTTCCACCACCTGCTAGCACCATGGATTTAGTTTAAATTTTAACTTCATTTTCTGATCCATTTCTTTTGACAAAATCATTTAACTTTTATCCTTTATCAATTTTATTTTTCTTAAACATAGAGTTTCTGAATTTTTTTACTTATGAGAACTGTATGTTTATTATTATAATAATCATTAGAATAAGATTTAAATGCAATGGACGTACATTTTCTTTGATGAGGCAATGTGATTCATGTGTTTGTAAGGAACCTATCAATTCTTCAACATTTATAGTGTCAAGGTCCTTGCTTTCTTTAATGGTTGTAACCCTTGGCCAAAACTTTTCAAATAAGATAATTAATTAGATAATTACAAAGAATATAGTATTAATTAATCTTGATAAACTTCTATTTAACCAAATTATTTTCTTACCAATCATGTAAGAAGATCTTTACTAATCTAAGCCAGCAAAACAACATTTACAATTACAGTAGCTTCATATAACCACTCCGTCAACGAATAATTATCCTATTAGAATTATGCACTCAATTATTAACAACTCTTTTGTTTCGATAGAAATAGTTAAAAATTATACAGCAAATACTTGTATGAAAATGACAGCAAAAATATCAGGGAGTCGTAGAGCTGCAATGCTATCCAGCTAACGGGATGGAAACCATCGAATCATTGTCCAAGTTCCAAATCCAAAAGGTTCTCCGGCTGACCGGCCGGCCGGTCTTTGATGGAAGAATACTGTTGCTGGGCTCAATATATATATATATATATATATATATATATATATATATATATATATATATATATATGTGTGTGTGGACACCAAAACGGGGTTTCGGCCGAAGGTTGTCGAGTCCTTGGTCGTTATTGCTTGTGTAAGAATTAAGGCCTTGATTAATGAAAATGGCTTAGCGTGATTATCGGTGAAGGTACGTACTTCTGGAAACTGCATCGATCCTAATTAGCCGATTGACGAAACATGCATGGGTCGGGAGGAATAATTGATTGATGAATATTTCTACATCAAGCCCCACCTAATTAACAAGATGTGAAAATCATTTTTTTAATTTTTAAAAATAATTAACAATTCTCTTTAATTCTAACCCTAATATCTCAACCAGTATAATATATTTTCATTAGGGAAGCCTTTGAAATTGATGCTCATTAATCATTGGTGACTAGTAGCCGTAGAGGTAGTCGTATATACCCATGTGGTTTCAAATTCAAGTCGTCATGAGATAATTCTTCACCATAAAGAGATTGGTGATAGATATTAGTTCTGTGATGCATTTCGTGTTGACTTTAACCAAGAAAACATGTTCCCAACATCTCGTGACGTATGCCGGAAATAATAAGACGTCTCTGGTTTCGTTTACAGTATGCCCTCCCGTGATCACTAGAGAGATTATATTTAGATTCTAGCAACTAGCTCCTGCCAAGAATTTTCGATGGCTAACAGTGTGCCAAGGAATATTGATTGAGCTGAAATGAGAAAAACCATAATATATAATGCCAGCCGATTGGGGAATTTGCTTAACTTGCAACTTTGTATAAAGAACTTCGTATATTCATAAATTCCTTTCTTCTTTTGTGTTTTCCGGCCCGTACGTAGCGACCTCCACATAACAAAAAGAGTTAAGAGCATAAAATCCTGGAATCGAATCTCGTATCTTCAAATATTGATAAAATATATTGTATATGATGGGAAAAAAAACATATTCAATAATATAGATGTTGATATACAAGGAACCAAAGCTAGTGCACGATTCACAACCATACAATTATAATTAGGTATTGAACACCAGCATTTTGGAACATCAATCATTCACTTCACGCAAAACATTGAGACGTTGAACTATCTAGTAGTTGGTGGTCCAGTGGTACAAGTTTAGGATTCAGGAATTTGCCCGCTCCTACTGTGGTCTTAGATTTGAGCTCTGTGGTTGATAATATGATAGTCACTGAAAACTTATATGATCGTTAATTTCAAGACCCGTTGGATTAGTCGAGGTATACGCAAACTCACTCGAACACTCACGTTAATAAAAAAATAATGAGACATTTTAACCCACTCGTCCTTCACCTACTAACTTTCAATGCATAAATAAATGAAAGAATTCATAATTTTCGAGTAAGTTGATTCTGTTAAGGAACCATCTCACCTAAAAACTTAAGCTCTTAGGTGAGGCCCTATAATATGTTTTATATTATTTTATAACACATCTCCTCAAGTTAAAGTCTTTTGGGCTTAAAACTTGCACACAGACCCACATTACCTTGTGCTTGATAATTATCAAATAGAATGAGGGTGGTGAGATTCGAACTCGTGACCGTTGGGTCAACAAAGTTCTGATACCATATTAAGAAACTATCTCACCTAAAAGCTTAAGCTCTTAGGTGAAACTCCATAATATATTTTATATTATTCTCTAACAGATTCATGTATATGCGTGTTTGTGTGTGCATATATATAGAAACCCATCTATTTTTTAGGTTGATTTTGTTTTATTTTCCTTTGGTTTGTTGTTTCATTGTGGACATCAAGTTCCTATAAATCTACAATTGCCTGTCTAGGATTGAAGAACCCTACGTAGCAAACTTGCCATTCACTCGTTCATGTGGACAGAACACAATCCTGAGCTAAACGTGCACACTCAAGCTAGCATAAAGTGCATGTTCTTGTTTCCAGGATTTCAGTACATCATTGAATAAAAGGGTGCCCGTTCATCTGTACTTTTTTGGAATGCCTACCACAACTAGTCTGTGATTGGCAAATCCTTTCACTCGCACATGGAAATGTTGATGATTCTGCAAATCGGGTTAATGTCAATGTCTTGCAAGATTTCATGCTAGCTCTGAGAAACTATAGATGTGTCTAGCTGTCGTCCTGTCCAGGTTGTAAGAACGTTGACCTGGTAGAATGACTTTCAATTTCCACTGTTGCTGATGAGTCCAGTCATTTCAGCTCGTTTTACTGATATATAGGACCTAACAGTGGGTAAGGATTGGGTTCAGGGAGACGTAAAATCACCTCTTGATTGTACTTTTGGAAAGCTATGATTGGATCCAACCATTTTATTATGATTACTCCTAAAATAGACTGTACAGCCTATTCCTATTGAGACTAGTGTTGATGATCTCGTTTTGTTTCGGCCCGAAACATTTTGTACTAGTTAAAAAATGAAATAAAACGGCGCAGTTTTTATCTCATTTAAAATTTCAGCATGTTCCGAAAATTTCACTCAAATTTCAGCTGGAACGTTTCAGTTTCGTTTTGACCATTAAATTGAGATAAAATTTTACGATGAATATCTTGAAATATTTATATATATATTATATAATTTGGACATACATATCTGCATAAGAACCTATACGTTGTGCAGATTCGTCATGCTAATCATTTTGGATCAATGGAAGAACAAACGGGACAAGAAGAAGAAAAATATCAAGAATCATTTTATCTAAAACTTTAATTTATTAGGTGAGGTTATAGAATAAAATTTATATTATTTTTTAATACACCATCTCAAATGAAAGTCTTTTGGACTTGAAACTTGCATAGACTCATAATATCATGTGCTTGATTTTTATCAAATAAAATAGGAGTAGTGAGATTTGAACTCGTAAACGTTGGGTCAATAAATCTCTAATATCATATTAAAGAATCATCTCTCCTGAAAGTTTAAGCTGTTAAATAAAGTCTTAGAATATAATTTATATTATTCTATAATAAACCACAAACAAAGAGCTCAAAGTTTGTCGCAGAGAAATTTCTCTAGATTTCGAGAAATTCTGGTAGTTGTAGGCTTGCAGTAGACTACAATTCATGATTCAAGGGGGGCAATAAAAGAATGTTAGTAATTTCTAGTCCATTGGGTTTTGGAATAATTTCTAGTCCATTGGGTTTCTAAATTGGTGGCCCATAATATCAAAAATTATTTCATTAGATGAAATTCAAGCAAATGGCTTCTTCTTCTTTTTTTTTTTTTTTTTTACGATTTTTATAGTACAGTTATCATAGTACTTTGTCATTTGCTGAAGAAAAATTGCAATGTTGGTGCATTAACTTTTTTTTCTCTCAATTAAGTACATTAAATTTTATTTTTTTTTGTTTTGATATACCAAGTTTTCCATTGTTTCAATCAAATACTTTTATTAAGAAAATCATTAATTTTACATTCATATTGCAATCATAGGATATTCATTTATTTGGTTAAAATAATAAATATTTTAACTGTATAAATAATTTATGTTTAATTTTAATTAATTATAGATAGTTTTTTACTTCTATGTAGATGACTTACCATGGATGAAAAGAGTTTATGTCTTAAGAGGATTTACTTCATTTTTTAAAAGCATTTATTTTAATTTAAATATATTTTCATCTATTATAAATATTTTAATTTTAGAGGTTAATTTTACTAAGAACATCTAAATTAGAAAATAATTTTTTTATTAGAGTACTTTATTAGAACAATAAAAAAACATTTTGGTATAAGAATGGAAAAAAATAAAGTTTATATACTCAATTCACATAAAATTAAAGTTGGAGTATCAATAGTGAATTAAGGACAATTCACACATAATCAAATAACCAATAAAATGATGGTACGTGGGTATAAGTACTTAATTGAAAATTTTAAAAAGTCAATGAACTCAAACAGAAAAAAAAAATAGAGTTCATATACTTAATTGAAAAGGGATGTAAAATTGAAGTGCTAATATTACCGCAATTTTTTCTTTCATTGCACAAGTGGATCGCATAATTCGAGAACAAGTAGATTAAAAGAGAGATTTATAACTTTAGTGATCTTATTGTAAGTGCTAAGCTGGAAACAAATTAAAGTCTTTTTTTTTCTAAAAATATATCAAAATAATATATTATTTATTTATTAAGATTTTTTTTATATTAAGACATCAAAACAACCCAAAAATATATATAAAAAATAATCTTAAATAAAAAGATAAATAATTCCTTAGTTTAATATAAATAATTATATTAACAAACTAATTACGAAATAGTAATTTAATTAGGGATAGAGCGATGGGATAAGTCAACTAAAAATCACATAAACATCCAATTTAATCAAGTGCTAATTACTATTAAAAAAATCAGTTTTTTACTATCTGAAACTATTTATGATATTAATTTATTTATTTATTTATTTATTTATTGAGTTAGTATAACAGTCTAATTTCATAGATATTCCCTTTCAATCACATCAATATCTTAAATAATGTAATTAAAATTATAATATGAATGAAGGTATATGCCCCTTCCAGCAACCATAAAGGCGTGAGTAGAGATAATAACAAGAGGAAAACGACGGTAGTGGCAGCAGTGTGAAGTCTCCCACCACTCCACAGTGGAGGAGATTTCAGTCGAAGATAAATCAGAATATTTTGCTTTGCTGTAGTAGTAGAAGTCAATGATGGAATATATATTAAAACAAGTAAAAAAAAAAAAAATAAATAAAAAATAACCATGTATTATTGTATTCATTAGTCAAAGAGAAAGGCAAGAGAGCAATGCCACATTAATTTAATTGCATGCCTGTTTGGGATTACGGTTGGGATTAATTTTTAAAGTATTTTTTATTTAGAAATATATTAAAATAATATTTTTTATTTTTAAAAAAAAATATTTTTGATATCAACACATTAAAATGATGTAAAAATATCAAAAATAATAATTTAAAATAAATAATAAAAAAAATCACAATTTTTTAACTATTTTATCAATAGTTAGAAAGCCTTGTCATTTGATAAAAGCTAAGATCCATTATGCTTTCTAACCGTTGATTATGTCCAGATTGGAAAAATAATTCAAGGTCCAATGTAATCACATTCATAAAATATTATGTTTTTATTCTTCTTCTTCTACTACTTTCTAACTATTTATAGTTTACTTTTTTTATTTCATTCTTTTTCAACCCGATCTTTTTTATGTTTAGTTCGTGACTTTTAATTTTACATTTTTCTATAAAATTATTTTATTCTTAAGAATTAGGTTTTTTTCTTATTTTTTTAATTATATTATTCAATATGGAATTTATTGAAAATCAAGTTTTATAATTTTTTTTCCTATAAAGTTATGAACACCCGATTTGTGGATTTAATAGTTAATCCGAGTCAACCAAAATCTATTTAATATCATTATCTTAATGTTTTTTTTAAGAAATATCATCTAATATATCATTATCTTAACATTTTAAAAATAATATCTTTCAATATATATCAAATTTTAGTTAATGATTAAAAACAAACTACTAGAAAGCATATTAGCAATGTCAAGAGTTTTTTTGCATTAAAAAATAAATAATATGAGTTGTAGTATAGCTCGTGCCTATGATATAATTAAAAAAATAATATGACGTGATGAATATTTGATAAAATTAAAAATGTTTTTCCCAATCTATAAAAAAGAATGAGGCATGATACATGCCTTCCATCCCTAAGATTCCGAATACGATTATATATAAATATATTTATATATATATTCCCAAAATCACTTCATCTCTAGTACTGCTTCTTTGTTTCAGTCTAATAATAAACACACTTAATAGATTACATAATTTGGCATAAAGTGTGACTTGCAATGTAATTTTTAAGAAAAAACACGTAACAATTTACTTTAGAACATATTTAAAATGCTCTTAATTTAACCCAATTTAGAGATTTTAATGAAATCTCATATTGGAAACCCTCTCGGGTGTTAAAAAATAAATTTCCAATAAAATTTAATATCTAAAAATAATACAAAATAAATCAGAGATCAATTCATTTGATTTACAATTCCAAAAAAAAATTAAAATTATTTTTTCTAAAATAGTCATCTAGCCCCACCCCCCTTTTTAAAGACTTTTAAAGAAATAAAATAAAAATAATGAGAGTAATATAGAAAACAAAATGAATGAAATTTTATATATTCCAAACATATAAATTCAATTATTTAGCAATTAAATTTTAATCAAACATTGAGTTCAATTACAATACATTATCGATTACAAATTTTAATTACATTTAAAATCATGTTACAATTCTTTTACTGTTTCTCTAGAAATTTTTTGTTTTTTTATTTTTTTTATTAACATAGATGTTCGATCCAGCTTGCGTGCAATAATTTAATGACTCAAACATGGAAAAAAAAGTTTCAATTATCCGAATCCATAATGAAATCTATCAACGACTACAGTAATTTAATGCCTTATTTTTCTCTAAAATTATATTATTTGTACTTTCTCTCAAAGTATAAAACTTCCTCTTTAGCTTTAACTTTTTCGCTTTTGCTTAGCAAGGAAAAAGCAGCTTTCTGTCTTTTTTGCTTTGCATTTTCCTTAAACGAACTCTATAGCCAATGCCAGAAGAATCATCGGTCAAAAAGATTATCATGAAGCTTTTGCCCTTTATATATTAAAATAATATATATATATATTATCATGAAGCTTTTGCCCTTTATATATTAAAATTATATATATATATATATATAAAAAGTGGTGGCCTGTTCCCATTTTGTCTACTCTTATGTGGGACATACCGCTGCACATGCTTAAATGAGTTTATTTATATATAAAAAAAAAAATACGAGTTAATTATTAATAATATCCTCCAATATTATGAAACTCCACTCAAGTTATTTTGAAAATTACCTTGATTAAGCCCAGTTAAATATAGTCAGTGAAATCTTGATTTGTAGAAATGTAGATAAAATCTAGATTGATTTAAAAATAACTCAAAATAATATTTTTCTAATTTTAAAAAATATTAAAATAAAATCAATTTAAATTCATTTAGATTAATTCAAGTTGACCACTTAACTGTTAACTCAAATCTTGAGTCCGTTATGGATTAAACCAAATTCAATAAATATCTAAACATTTTTCAAGAAGAAGATAACTCTCTTATTTAGCGGTGATGAACGCTTTAATATTTAAAATTATATTTGAAAACATTTTAAAAGTGAGTTCAACATGAAAATACATCAAGTTAATATATTTTTTAGTATTTTATAATAATTTTTATATATTAATATCAAAAACTTTAAATATATATTATTTTAATATATTTTTAAACAGAAAATATTATTTTTTTAAAACACCACACGTTAAAAAAATACAAAACTAAACCACCAAGTACTCTTGTCATTTGGTGATTGTGGACCACAAAATTCTTCTATTTATATATATATATATATATATATATATATATATATATGAAACTCTTAAGAGCAAGCAAAAGTATAAATGAGATCATAAAGTCAACTCTTTATTTATTTATTTATTTTTGGATGCGATGAAACTCTATCTCTGTAAAATATATTTTATGGGTTTAAGTAAGTAAATAAATTCTTATTGTTTTAGATTTTTATAAAAAATATACGTTCTAACTCGAACTAAAAAACTACTGCATAAATTGCTAGTCTTCTATTATCGTGTCATGCATTTTAAAATCAAGTCAACTCTTTATATTGATGTATTGGGTGCAAGTCAACTCCTTATGTGGATGCATTAAGAAGTAAAATAAATAAAATTAGTCCCTACAAGCATTCTAATCGATGTACAGGTAAATAAATAAATACATAAAAATATTAGAAAGAAACTATTTTAAATTAACTCCAGCAAACTAATGATTTAGTCATCAATCAAGAATTTTAATAATTTTGATATATGCAATCTCTAAATCAAATGATCATTATTTTAAGTAAATCAGGTGTTAAAATTCAATGCTTGAAATAAAATGATCGGGTTTGATTTTGTATTTTAAAAATACTTTTAAAAAAATAAAAATAAAAATATCTTTTAATTTTAAATTATTTTAATGTGTAATGTCAAAAATAAATCATAAAAAATAAAAATATTATATTAATATATTTTTAAATAAAAATAATTGAAAGTAACCATTATCACAATATGCTGTTAATTAAATCAACTGTCAACTCCGGGTTTTAAAGCTTTTTGATAAATAATTTATAATTATTCAAGTGATTTAAAAATTCAAAAATCTGTTATTCGTGATGTATGACATAAAAAAGAAAGCTAAAAACAATGCACTTATTTAGAGAAGAAAGTTGAGCCATCAAAATCGCCGAACCTCTCTGTCTCCCTCCCTCTCTCCCCAAACTTCAACGGCTGGAGTCAAGTTCCGCACTGAACCTGGGAACTTCAAACAACCGTTGGTTGATCTTGATTCTCTTTTTGTTGGAGTCAAATTCCTTTTGGCAAAAAACACTCTCTTTTATCACCTTTACTGTCAAGTTACTCACTCAAATTCTATCATCATCATCATCACCAACCACGAAAGCTCGTATTATTTGGCCTTTCCATCGTCAAAAAGATCAAAACTGAAGAGGGTTCTTGTTCTTTTGCCAATTCAATCCCTTTGAAGCGGAAGAGAGTTGGGTTTTGTTTGTTCTTAAACCACCTAACTGGGCTCTTGCAAATTCCTTGTAGATTGTTTTGTGTTTGTGTTAACAGAAGATTGGTCAGAGTGAGAAAATGTTGAGCTTTAAGAAGATTTGGACGAAGAAAACATTGGTGGCTCTTGGGCTGGGACAGTTTCTCTCTCTCCTTATTACTTCTACTGGATTTTCATCCTCTGAACTTGCTAGAAGAGGTGCAGCTCCAGTATTATTCTTTGTCAAGCATTTGATTTTTATGTCTTTTGCTTGCTTAGAACTCGTTTCCTTCTTTTTCCCCTGCGCTGTTATAGTTGTTTGTTTAGATTTAGATGATGATGTCTGTCTTGTGAAGAAAATCTCAAGTTAGAATGCAAAATTTCAACTTATTTGATGTTTTTTTCATACTGTAGTATTCTAACTTGATTCTAATACAGGAATTAATGCGCCAACTTCTCAGTCCTTTTTAAACTACGTCCTTTTGGCCATTGTTTATGGAAGTATTATGCTTTATCGGAAGCAAGCACTAAAGGTGAATTTTTTTGTTTCATCTTCTTCATTTTTTTCTTCCATTTTTACTATTATTTAGTATATGTAATTAGTTTAGTATATACAATTTAAGTGCTACTGAACTCATTTGCTGAATTTACCTCTATCATTGGAGCTTTCATGAGGGCTGGGAAGTGATTGATTAGAAAATAGTGTGTGTGTTAATTGGATGTCCGTATTTAAGCTGCAGGGATGCAGTGGATGGGTGTAAGAGGTTAGGGACATAAAAAATTGAAGGAAATTCCGTTTGGACTTTTTTCGAGGTGATAAGAGAGTTCCTGATGAAATAATTACTCAGATTGGATTAGTGACGCAGCTTCAATATAAACCAAATTGAGTTGATAGCGAAGATTTTTTGGCTCAAATTTCTTTTTTTGGTCTTTTCTTTGTTTCATCTTTCGTGACTGCAATTTTAATATAAGATGTTGATTCTTTGGATGTCCTTTGAAATTTGTGCAGGCAAAATGGTACTACTATGCAATTCTTTCATTGGTCGATGTAGAGGCCAATTTTCTTGGTGAGTATTTACTCTAATGGTGGTACTGGCTGGGTGTTTAGGTTATTTATTTTCTGCTCTTCTGTTGACTTTTTAGCTAACCATTTGTACTAACTATATTTTTCATCTGCTTGTAATTTTTCTCTTTTACTGATCACGTATTTTTAATAACTACGGGATTAAAGGATCCTGAAGATGTTCTAGGAAATTGTATATCTCTTGATTATAAAGCAATTAATCAATCTGGTACTGGTGATCTTTCACCGAATCCTGTGCATTCTCTCTGATTAGTATCTAGTTGTGATAATATAAACGTGAATTAAGTACTTCAAATAGATATTTTGCACCTTGTGGTAGCGTAAATCATGAAGCTGGTTGCTTCTCACGAGTTCTCAGCAGTATGGAGTTTCATCTGCTGCTGATATATTTGTTCTGCTATATGTTTGAAACAATCTGTAGAAGAATTGGTTAATGGGAACAAGCTATTCTACCTTGATGACACTGACCTCACTGGCGCTTGCATTGTATATTTTCAAAAGAAATGCCACTTAGATCTTTCATTAGTGAAGTATAAATAGGAATTGTGATTGTTAAACTAAAAAACTCTTATTATAATTGATCTTATCTTCATTGGTGGGCAGTGGTGAAGGCCTATCAATACACATCGATCACAAGTGTCATGCTGCTGGACTGTTGGTCAATCCCTTCTGTAATGGTTCTTACATGGTTTTTCTTGAGCACTAAGTACAGATTCAAGAAAATAGCCGGAGTTATTGTTTGTGTTGCAGGCCTTGTTATGGTTGTTTTTTCGGATGTTCACAGTAGTGATCGATCAGGTAACTTTGGCCTGTCTATCAAAGTAAATTTTTCTTTTTTGTTTGACTGTTCTGTTCCATAAACTTAAGTTAAATCATAATGTAGCTTTTGGATGGAATATTTTCCAATTTCATTTAGCTGTCTTTGAAGATAGAATGTTATGTTCGTGTCTTGATAGTTTCACTTGCTTGTAAGGTAGGCAAGGGTTGTTTGATATTTCTCTCATTTCCTTCTCTAAATGAACGTGCTAGATAGGAGAGTAGTTTTAGTAAATACATTTGTACTTTCGTTCATGTTCATGAATCCGTGGTTCCTTCTGGGATGTGGCTATTGATATATTGAGCGCAGCACAGAAAGATATTGAAAACAGTATTCCCTACAGCTATATAAGCCAACATGTTATAAGGTATTATCAATTTACGTTGTATGCCTTGATTCTCCTTTCTGGAGATGCTGAATCTACTTAAAGGGGTGTTTGGGAGTGCGTTTGAATAATTTTGGTGTTTTTAAATCATTTTGATGTGCTGATGTCAAAAATTATTTTTAAAAAATAAAAAAAAATATTATTTTAATACATTTCTGAACGAAAAACACTTTAAAAAGCAACTCCCAAATAGGCACTTAAACTCTCATATCTGAGATGCAACTGTAGCAATGTTGTTTATAACATTTTCATTACAGTTTTGTATCATAGTATTGAATGATCATCTCTTCATAAGTGGACTTCTTTCTTGTAGGAGGGAGCAACCCTCGTAAAGGAGATGCTCTTGTTATTGCTGGAGCAACGCTGTATGCTATCAGTAATGTCAGTGAGGTAAGCCAAATTGCGAGCTATAATTTTGTCTTGGTGAAAATCAGTGCTTTTTCTCTGATCCTCCATGCTGCTTCCATTTGGTACTTGTTCTCTCATGATCATACCTTTTCAAAGAAGTGTTAATGACTTTTTGTTTAGCTAATTATAGCATGTATAAATTGATGATCTTAATCCAACTTTTGTTTCAAGTTTTGGTTTCGGTTTGGACTTGGAGACAGGCTAAAAAGTTGTCACCCTCCTATTAATATGTGCTGCATAACTTCTTCATATAAAAAAGCAAACCAAAAGGAAAAAGAAAGCACAGTGAAACATGGTGCTTGGCTTTTTTTTCATTTGAGGTTTAGGTCTGATTTTTTTTTCAGAGTGATTTGGGTCTGAAGTTGATTTTCCAGATATTGGTTAGAAGATTTCTTATTTGTGAATTGTAAATAATTGTTCTCTTAAAAAGTTTGAAGTCTTAGTTTTTATTCAACTTTTCAAGACAATGGGAGCTTAAAGCAATACAAGTATCAAGGATATAAATTGCTATATTTTTCGCAGTAAATAGAGATGGTTTATCTTCATTTATTTCCTTCTGTTATGCAGGAGTTTCTTGTAAAAAATGCTGATAGAGTTGAGCTCATGTCACTTCTGGGCTTTTTTGGTGCCATAATCAGTGCCATTCAAATGTATCCTTAACTTAATGGTAAGGTTGATGGGAACATCAGCCTTTTTACTGATGAGTTTAAAACTTCATGATATCCAAAACTCATGATCACTCGGCTAAGTTCATTGTTGGTAAATTGTTTAATTTTTTTTGGCAATTGTATCCCTTAATGATATCTACAGAAGTATTCTGGAGCGCAACGAAGTTAAATCCATTCACTGGTCAGCTGGGGCGGTATATTTCTTGTCCATCCTTTTCATCCAAAGCATATGTATCTTTCATTTGTTTTTTCTTTTATTCCTGTCCACTTGACTCATCAATCACTTTAGAATGGTAGCTTGACATTTGATGTTCATGAAGTGTTTAGTATTGTTGTAACAGTTGCTTTCTAAATGGTTTTCATTTGAAAATGCATCAAAATAATATTTTTTATATTTGTACATCAAAACAATCCAAAACAAGAAAAAAAATCAATATTTGGCAAAAGCGCAGCCGAACCGCATTGCCAAACAGGATCTTAATGGTTCTGTATAAGGGTTGTCTTCGTAATTTGCTTCTAGTTTTAGATGATGCTTAACCAAAATCAACTCAAGTACATACTTATAATGGCTTAGACGAAAAACATTCAAGAGAAAGATACAAAAATGAATGCGGGATTTTAAATATTCAGTTATTATCAATTGGTCTGACATTGTTAGAGAAATGATTGTCTCTAAATTTAATACACAAAGAAGTCTTGAGGATTATTCAAGGTTTGAGTTTAACTTTTCATGTTTGCTTTATGTTAATGGTTTCAGGCTTTTCCATTTTTTGGATTCTCATTGGCAATGTTTCTGTTCTACTCATTTGTCCCGATCTTGCTTAAGGTAAGGATATGAGTTACCATAGAACTAACTAAAACTCAGTAAGAATGTGGCCTGCCATTGGATCCAAGAACTTGAAATTGTAATTTTAAGGATTATGAATGATTGTGAGCTACCTCTTTGAACTGAAAATCTTTTTCAAAATCTGTAGCTTCCATGCATTAGATTAAAATTTTCTTAGCATCTAAAACATCAATTATATTTATTGAAATCTATATACATCCCTCATATACACTACCAATGGTTAGTTTTGGTTGTGCTTTTTTATCAGTCATTAATCACTTTCTAAATTAATGGTGCTTTTCATGTCACTTTATCATCCATCATTTTTTAGCACAAATTTAATGTTTTGTGAGATGGTGCCAAGCCAACCATTAATAGGACATGAATGTGTGAGGTATGCCTACGTTTCAACTTAAGTAATCTGTGCTGGCTTGGTGCTAACCTGAAAGGAGCTAATCCATATGCATCAGCTGTGCTTCACTTAGTGCTCAAGCCTGTACTTCTGAACTGATTTTGACATCAAAATTTTATTCTAGACTATCAAGCTGCCATCACCTTCATCCTATGTCTCAACTTCAGAGAATTTGTATTTTTTTTACTTGTTTTTCAGTAAAAACAATTGTGACAAATTATCAGAGTTTTATTCAATCCTAGAGGGCAAGAGTTATTTAGACTAACCTCCTGGATGGTTTATATTAGTGCGTGCACAAGATCACCTAAATATTCCAACTCCCACTATTTACAGATCAGTGGTTCCACGATGCTCAACTTGTCTTTGCTGACCTCAGACATGTGGGCTGTTGTGATTCGCATCTTCGCTTATCATGAGAAGGTTTGTTATCTAATAACGTTGTATGAATGTGAAAATTCAAGTATTATGCAAGTTCAAATGTTCACACATGGAATTTTCTAACTGATGGGAATATTGATCAGGTTGATTGGATGTACTTTGTGGCCTTTGCTGCTGTTGCTGTTGGGCTGGTCGTTTATTCTGGGTATGCAACTTTTTGCATTTTGTGTTGAATCTTTCTCTCCATTTCATATCATAAATTCATAAGAAAAATGGAAACTCTCGGGCCTTACTTTTTACCTAAGCTCAGGAGCACTAACTAGCAAATGAGTGAAGTTCTAGCTTGAATGAACTGTGCATGTCCTTACAAAGCTCAGTCCTGTTAGGGTTACAGAGGTTAGATTATGGAAAACATTTTGGATGAAGTAGGTCGGACTGACCTTGCATAAGAGGTTCAAAACACAGTAATATTTAGCCATGTTAGGTTTGTACACAAGCTTCGCTTAGTTAAGGCTCCATGTGTTTGAGTGGTTAGGCTATTCCCAAGTCTGTCATTTTAAGGATGCTCCATTCATTTTAGCTCCCCTGGTCCATCACTGTAATTCACTTTTCTATGAAGACACTTACCTGCAATATTCCTCATGCTTTGAAGATAGGCTAACGCACAATTCCAGTAGAACCTTTAGTTTTTCGGGTTTTTTCATTTAATTTTTTCTCTCTTTTCTGTTTTTTTTGGCATTTCTGGCTGCACTTGTATTACTGTTTCTCCTTGCTCTAAGTTTTATGTTAAAATATCATTCTTAGCTTGTGCTTAGTTCAAGGGTGTCTGGTAGATGCGCAAAAATTGTGTAATGACGAGACCAATTTATTTAAACATAATTTTAAATTAAAAAGAATAAATTTTCATGACAGTATAATAATGTCAGCATCTATGATTGCAGAATGGTATCAGTGAATGCTGCCATTCTTTAAATAATGTGATATAAAAGTGTATCAGTATGGAATCCCTCTGCTTCCTAAATCACTACTTTTTTCACGAGCTCAATTTCGGAAAATGGCTCACTGCCATGCCAGTTGATAAATCTCTGATATCTCTGAACTTTCACTCTGGTGCACGGCAATGAAAAAATGAGCATCGCCATTCTTGTCATGTGCCCAACTCTTTTGCTGCTCATGCAGGGGTGACAAGGAAGAGGCCCCACACCATGCTGATGGTGGTGATGAAGATGCAGAGAGGAGCAAACATTTCGATGAGGAGGCTGGGAGCTCGAAAACCAGAGAAAGAGGTAAGCTCGATCTTGCTAGCACCAGCAATGCGGATGAGGAAGACATTGAGAGCAAGAATGTGGGGAAGAAATCATGATAAAGCAGGCACAAGATGCAGAAAAAACTTGAAAAAACTTGAAAAAACTAGCACATATGAAGGGTTGCAGGAGTGGAAAATCGTGATTCAGACGTTAGCTGCTCCAACAACAAAACTATAGGCGTCAGCTAAGTTGGGGTGATGGTTAGCAGAAAAGGAGGCGGGGAATAATCACCAATTTGCAGCTTGGAAGTGATTTTTTATGCGTAATTGAAGTTCTTATTTTCGTTACCTTTTTACTTTGTAGTGCACGTTGTAAGGTTGTCTTACTCGGATCATCAGTCATGATCTGAAGTTTATTCTTGACCTTTCTTAATGTTTAGAATGTTTTTGGATTTTGTTTCACCAACTTGACAAGAGGTTGGTTATTTTTTTTTTTGTCAGACTAACAATTTGGTAAAATTTTTGAGGATACAGCATACAATAAAAAAAGTTTTTGAGAATTTGAGAAATAGTACTCACATAATCGAGAGTAATTGTTTTATTAGTGACTGCTGTAGTTGAGATTAATTTTGAAAGTTTTTCATTTAGAAATGCATCAAAATAATATTTTTTTATATTTTTAAAAAATTAATAACACTCACATAAACAGGAATAATTGTTTTATGAGTGACTGTTTGAGAATGTAGTTGAGATTGCTTTTAAAAGTTTTTTTCGTTTAGAAATACATCAAAATGATATTTTCTATTTTTAAAAAATTAATTTTGATATCAACACATCAAAATGATATAAAAACACAAAAATTTAATTTGAAAAAAAATAAAAACAAAATTTTCAAAAACGCTTTTAAAACACAGTGTCAAATACCCCATAATGAACCAATAAAAGAAACAGTGGTTGTATTAAACAGCTAATATTGGCAATAACTCCTTCAGGTTTATGAAGCTGCAGTCCTCATTCTCTGTTGTATTAAAAAATCTTGAATTGTTCGCAGAGCAGAAAGAAATTGAATCGTGTCAGTAAGAATGGATGAACAGAGTGGCCCCATCTGGTCCTTTATTGCAATAATGTACAAATATGTTAGTACAACGACCTATTGCAGGCTAATCTCCACCGGGCTGAAAACAAACAGACTATAAGAGAACTACCAAGCCTGGACTTTATTCTAAAAATAAACCTCTTGTTCCCTCGTTAAGATTAGAAATACGAGGAGTCCCCAAGCAAATCTTCGTGAGTTTTGAACTTTTTTCGGCGAGCCCTGGGGAACAACAGCTGATGAATCTGCTTTTGTGCAGCAGTTTTACTGGTAGCCTGCAAATTATATAGACAAAAAAATATCAACAGGCGGGCAAACTTTGGTCCTGGATACAGCAGTGTCAAGACATTCATCAATCCATGTCATCAATGTGAAGAACAATGAACTCCTCTATTAACTTGTCAAGGAACAGAAATGAATTCCAAACCGGAAGGCAGAGGATTGTGCCACTATAATGAATTCTACAGAAGTTCTCAAAGGTTAAGTTTTGGGGGAAACATCCATTGTTTTCCACACCAGTGAATAAAGGAAAGAAAGAAAAGTTCTGGCCCAGGCTTGGAAATTCCAGCAAATGATTTTGAAGAATGAATGAGGCACATTCCAGCCAAAAGCAATTGCGAGAATGATGTTGAAAGAAAAATTAGAGCTCTATATGGTAATTGATTTGTACACAAAACAAAAATATGCATCTAGCAAGAAGAAAGGCACTTCAAAGAAAGATTTGCAAGATACTTTTGAAAAGGTCAAGAGGCGAGTGATGATGGACAACTCACAAAATGTATCAAGTGATGTGAAATTTTTGAAGACAAATAATAATATGCTAATACTGAGGGACATTTTTGGAATGAGAAGTAACTATTATGCAATATTTCAAAAGAAGTGTTGTTGTACTTTATGGACCAAATTCAAAATAGATGAACATGCATTAAACATGCACATAAAATACCAAAGGTAATATTAGTTTCCCAGCAAATATTTAAGCAACTAACATCACTGATTTTACAAATGCATGGTGCAAAAGAACTTATTCAGCATATTTGACACTGTTTCAGCTTTGGTAGGAACCAGACAATATGAACAGTTACAACTATACATTTAGATAGGCTTTCACATCAGAGAATCTATTACCTGGATAAGTCATTTTCTATTCTACACATCTCATCTGTTCCTTAGATTACTTACCCGGACTTTGAAGGGAAACCGATGAGTTCGTGCTTCCACCCCAGAGAGAATTCTAACATCCATGCCAAGGCTATCAACCCCAACCAAATTAGCTCTCTGTATAAGATCAAAGGAAACGCATCATGAAAAGAAAAGGAAATAGACTGGCCAACTATAAATAATTAATCTTGAGCAGGAATGTGAACAGAAGTTCTCATAAACGCTGCAGAAGTGTCTTAAACAGAGATACACGAATGTTGCAAATGAGACTCCAATCAAATCCCTATTTCTAATTTTCATCACAATGATTTGATAGTCCGGTGAGATTTTTTTCGGAAAGCCTGATATGGTTTACAATCAAACAAGACCTGTTGAATAGTGTAAAGGCAATATGTATATTTTTGACATCCACTTTCATTTCAATTAAGTTTTTATAGCTTATAAATGAAAACATGAGGCAAAATGAGTTAATTTCCACTAATAAATTTATAGCTTCTCTTTGGGAGCTTATTGTTTGATAAATTTTGCCTCTCTTCCAGGCTCAATTGCATATTAGATTGTGTTTTACTTTTGTTCTATCTCAGGGAGTAATAGAATAGATTTGCAAGTGATTTTATGGCATAACATGGAGTTCAAAGAGTTTTGCAACAATGGTGATAAGGAAGAGTCGTTCAGGAAGTACTGTTATGGAATTGTTACAACAATATTTTTTGGGTTTAGAATATTTCTCATTGCTAATCTATACATGAATGCATTATTGGTTTTCAAGAATTTTCTGACTGCAGGTTACTTGACAAAATATTTTGCAGGTGGTTGTCAAAACTTGAAGCCCGTTGTGAGTTTAATGAGATTCCCGAAAATCAAAGAATGAAGCTTACTTGCAAACTTGATTATGATATGATAGAATGGTTTGACAAGGCAATATTGGAATCACACAGGAATTTCTGTAGTAGTTTTTGAATGCTTTGTTCTGCCTCAAAATGTTGATGCATGTACAGAAGTATGTGAATATAAGTAAATTAAAGATTTCAACAATAAGTTGAATGGTTGAACAAGGAACTGCTTTGCTCCAAACTGTTGTTAAAAACAGAATTAACAATCAATAACCTGTTATCATAGTCATCCAGGATACTTTTCTGAAAGAGTTTCAAGAAGGTGAGAAACAGAACAACATAAAGTTTTGGGCTCGAGTCAATAAGAAATTGAAGAGCAAAAGATGCTGACTTTATTGAGAGAGAAAACACATCAGTAGGAGGTCCTATTAAATCTGAGGCTAATCCTGTAACCAATAGTTTTGATTTTCTGACTATCAACAAGCCATGCCGTATCAATTTCTTGGTTTGGAATTTTGATCCTGTCATAAAAGGTTTCAAGTTGAGCAACTTTATAAAGATGTTTTAAGTCCTTCATTTGATGTTTAATGTGAAGAGCTGTAATTATTTTTTTTTTCATTAATGAGAGTGCAAGGTTTTCTTTTTCAAGTGAAGGGGTAAAAGAAGTGTTGACAACCAAAAGAGAACTAAAATAATGCTACTTACCTATGAGTAGTTTGGACAGCATACACAGAACAGCAAAGACAAGATAATGAAGATGTTATCATTTTTATCAGAGATTTGTTAGCAAGTGCCTGTGACACAATTTCACACATCCAAGCGAACAAGAAATATGTTCTACAGATCATAGCAAATACAGATCATAGCAAATAAACACGCTTTGTACAGCTTACACATAATCTGAAACAAGAAACCAGAAATACAGAGGGATAGCACTCTAAAGCATTTATTTACCTCAACAGGAAGACCCTTCTTCTTACAAAGAGCTTTAAGAGCAATATTGCATCTACTTCCCTTTTCACTAAAGTGCTCTAAAATTGCTGAAGTCGAGTGTGCAAGGACATCAGGCTCTGCCTCTTGAAAATCCTGTAAACTAACTGCAGACTGCAATATCCAAAGAAATGCACTGTTGTAAAAGAACAAGGATGAACTGTTGAGCATGGAAACCACTGCAGAAACAAATTATAAAATGCTTTCCATCCAAATAGAATTTAGTAAGGGCTGAAATAATTTATCATTCCATAACAGATGCCTTAATTAAAAAAGCAATCATATGTTTTGTTTTTTATTCACATGTCCTAATTATATTTCAAAGTAAAATCTATCCCCGCTAACCCTGTGAGCTGGGCTTCCACCCACCCGCACAAAAACATAAAATGCCATGCAGGTTAAGATTTATGTTCTACAAATATGGTTATAAGTACGTACCTGAGATCCATACAATGAAAATAGCTCTATTCTCATGATCTCCAAGCAATGGAGAGTTGAGCCAGAGCTGCTTACATCACTTTTGGAGTTAAAGCTCAAAGTTTCTCTGTCTACAGAGGCAAAAAGGATATGTGTGATGGAATAATTGCACAACAACATCACAGGTGTGTTCTAATGAAAATGTAAGACGACACCAACTGAAAAGGATGTTCTCAAATGCTCAGGTTTACACTAAATATCTAGAGCTGCCCTTGATTGAATAAATACAGTTCATGTTTTTAATTGGTGAAAAGTTACATCAGAAGCATCAATGAAGAGTGTTGGCTGGGAAGCATTCCATTCCAACAATTAGCTTGGTGAAGCTACACAGAGCAATTATTTTGTTCCTTAAATTATCCATCTGATTTTAGTATACCCACCAGCCCCACTCCACTAGTGTGCATCAACTAAAGGTAGGTCCATGACGTGAAGAGTAGGAATGAAGAACAGTAAAAACAGCATTAAAAATAGAAACATAACTTAAGCATGAGTAGAATTGAAGTTGGAATAAGAGGATGAGATTTAGGTTTGACAAAAACCGCTAACTTCTGTAATTGATTGATAAAAGAAGTTGTCTGGTAAAAATATTCCTAACAGCTGATCTGCACTAGTTAAAAATTCCCAATCCTAATTGTTACACAAAATAAATAAAAGTCAAATGATAGTAACATGACAACTAGAAATCCTATAAGGATTCCTAACAAGACAAAAATCAATAAGCAAACTTTAGAAGTTATGCTAGATAGTTTGGCAAGGTAAGCATAACCACAAGATACCTTTCCAGTCTGAATTATAGCCATCACTATCCTCACAGTGAAATGACGTTCTTAAGTATAATTCTTCATCAGAAAAAGCTGGTCTCAGACAACCCACAATAGAAACACCATTTGATGGATGGTCCATTTTTCTATAGTATTCCATATTGATTGCCTGTGAGGATGCAAGCATTCAGTAAATTAAAACATTAAAAATAAAAATAAAAGAGTAGGTCTAGTTTCCTACTACCCTTTTGCGGCACTGCCACCCTCCTAAAGTCAAATCTACACCCTTTATCATGCACCTAAATCAGTTCACTCCTGACCTAATTTGTGGCACAAAAAGAACTTTTAGATGCTTTTTCTATTATTATTTTAATTGCTTCCATGTTTTCTTCACATATGTTTTCTTTTGAGAGATTTATGAGGAAAATTTCTCTTAATATCCTCAGGTACTTGATTTCTTTACTTTTGTTCATATTGAAATCTCTAACTTGATCAAAAGTTTGGTTTAGTTTATACAACTTTTTCACTTAAATTTTTGTCTTTATTGGAATCACAATTTGTTTTCTGACGAGTCTGAGCTTCCAGATCAACAGTTATTTGTTCTTTGTATCTTAGGTTTTTCATTGTGCAAGGTTTTGAAAGGGTGCAACAATTTCCTAAATTTTTTGTCCTTTAAGAATGTGTAGACCACAGTTACAAGCTATATATAGTTACAAAATGCTCTAAACCACAACAGGACTATTTAACAGTAGAGGTGGCAAATGAATGGGTATGGATTGGATCGAAATGGTCATGGATTATGTTTTATCCATTACACATTTATGACCTTTTTATTTTAAAGTAATAAACATGAATAAATATTTTAATGCCTTTCAATTAATGAGTCTTTTTTCATGCCAATGAAGTTTGTTAATAGATATAAATTATTTTTTTCTAAAATCATCAAAGATAACATAAGAAAATAACCAGGTCCCTTATAAAAAAATAACTAGGGTCTGAACTGGTTTTAATAATTTTGGAATTTAATTATCTGTGGGGTGAATATAAAAACAAATATAGTCATGATTTGATTTTTTTATAAATAGTTTTTTTTTAAGAAATCTTCTATAATATTTGTAGCAACTGTAAGAAGAGATAACAAGAATTTCATGGATACTTTCATCTAAAAAAGTCAGATACATAAGACAACAACCAAGGATCCAATTTACTAATTTGATTTGCAATTTCACAGCCAAGGATCCAATTTACCAATTTGATTTGCAATTTCACAACCAAGGATCCAATTTACTAATTTGATTTGCAATTTCCATTTTTAGGAAAAGAAAAAAAGCAGTGAAAAAATATCTGCATGTCACTTGAAACAGGCATCATAACCAGCTGATTGTTCTCCAAAACATATAAATTCATCCCGTCCCAGGCCATTTCCTTGGTGGTATGACATTCATGATTTCTCCACTAGAATTCATATTAACCATGTCTTAAGCAATGACCATTAAGAACAATTACTAATAAAAACAGTTCAACGCCAAATATCTTAAATTGAAAGAAGACTGGAAAAAATATTAATAATGATTGTTTGTCAGCAATCTTCATTAAATTTTATCTTTATTAAGATTTCCAAGAACAGTTATGAATTATGAAGATTTCCATCCAAGTCAGTAATCCTCTATAATAACTAGGAAACCAAGTTGCAATCACCTTTGTCATGCACTTGGCAAAATAAATAGGATGAACCAAGCTGGAAGTATCTGGCATTCCCCAATCAACTGGAACTTCAGAGTCTTCCGAATCCATTACCTATTTGATGTTCATGTAACTGAAGTTAGCAGAATAACTCAAAAGGATGTGCAAGACTCAACCCAAAAATGAGGAGCAGTGATCACTAACCTCAAAGTAATCCTCATCAAATGGTATATCATCTTCACTGCCAACGTTGAAAATATTGTATTCATTGACTACCTTTTTATTCTCATACATTGGAATATCCATCCCAATCAAAACATTCTGAAGAGAATTCATGAATGCTTTAAGAAGAAATTCAAATTCATGCAACTCAAGCAACAGAAAAGAGGAGACAGATTATTAAGGTAACTGAAAAAAAGAAAAGAAAAAACATCTTTAAAGGATTACATATTCCACCCTTTTCTAAAAAAAGCATATGCTTTACACCCTATAATTGCATCCTGGTCATGTTTTAGGCCTTCTGTTAGTTGACTGACAGGTTCTAGACCTACATATTAGGGGGCTTTAGAGAGCTGTTTTCCTTTGTTTAGCCACTGATATTTGGCTGTCTGAACAATTTTTTATTGTGTAAGGAATACAGGTTAAATCTTTAAGATAAAATAGCAGTTTTCACTTCAGTCATCCAAAAGCTTTCACTGTATTCCATAAGTGTCCTAATCCAATAATCTGATAAATAGGATAACAAGGAATAATAGCCCTTGAGTCATTTTTCTTGCACTTATTCCAAAGAAACTAAAAATATAATGGAGGAATACACTTCTATAGTTCCTTCATGTGCAAAAATCTCCACCTCTCAACATTGCTTCTCTAGTTCTAGTAGTCTTCTTTTTTTCCCGGTCAACCTAAATTTACATGTTATGGTTTGAATAAAATCTTATTGAAGAGCAGTTTGGCTTGCTGGACTTCTAAACGTTGAGCGTACACGAAAAGTCTCCCAAATTTTGTGCTGTTATCAACTCTTGTTCACTATTGTGCTACAGTGTTTTTGCCTTTTTTTCTTTTTTTTTTTTTTTTTTTTGGGGGGGCGGGTACATAAAAAGGATATTTCACTCTTTCCCTGAAACATATTCTGGATTCATCCACTAAACAATAGATAAGTGTGTCCTCACCACAGGGTTGCTAGCTCCTCGGTCTTGTAAGATATTGCTATCGTCAAAAACTTCAAAGAATATGTCTGAGAAGAAATTCATAGTAGAAAAAAAGGATTAAGTCAAATCAACCAAGTTGATGTTTTATATGTGATTATTCATGCACATTAGCTAGAGTATACCTCCAAAGTCATCAATGACATACTGAAATTCAGCCCAGGAAATTTGTCCATGTGGTTCACAATGTACAGATCCAGGAAAAACAAGCAAAGCACTAGTATTTGCCTAGCACAAAATGAAAGGCATAACTATGAATTCTTACATAGTGAAAAAATCATGCCATTGACAGCAAGTAGACCTATGACATAAAATTTTAATTCTATGCTTCCATAAAACTATCCAAGCACCCACCTCAACAGTTGTCCTTGCTATTTCAGCAGAGGTGAGCTGAGTTTCACGAGTCCTTTTGCTAATTTTCACTTCTTCTAGTGGATGATAACCTTGATGACTTATGTAATTAGATGAATCAGGAACCGAGTCAGAGTAATCTGCAGCCACTGAAACTTTCTGAAGGCAAAGATTACGACCCACAGATGACCACTGGAATTGTGTTGATCCAAAAAATGGATTTCTGTACCTGATATTTAACATAAAAATACTATCTCCATAAAATATTCCAGAAAAAAACAGCTAATAACAAAAGACAGGATTGAAGGAATATCAATGGCTCGGAATTGAATGGAAAGCTCAAAAAAATTCAAACATGTAGAAAAAAAAAAAAAGGAAGAAAAAATATGAAAGAACTAAATCAATCTCATGCTTTGAACATGATTTCCAACTTCCAGTGCTGCCTATCTTTATCAAAAATGAATATATACACCTTATGATGGAAAGGTCACAAGGTCTGCACCTGTCAATAGGAGATTTGTTCCAAAAATTTGTGACCCCGGATGATGTTGAGCAGCAAAAGGCATCTGCCTGGCATAGTTGACAATGAGAAGGACCTGAAAACAGTATACATCAACATCACGGAAAACATCTTGAATGAAAAAACCATGAAGAGTTTAGTTTAAGAGGAGCAAATTCGATGAACAGAGATGACTGAAAAGGAACAATTAAAAAACAAAAACCTCAGTCAATGACAAGAGTAGATTAATGAAATTTATCACTAATTTTCTCTTTTTTCAGGTTCCAGAAAGCTAATTCCCCATCAACCCACCTCAACCAATGAGTAAACTGTAATTATACTGCAACCGGAATTTTAGAAGAAAAAGGAAAAGAAAGAATTGAATTCGTTCACATTCATTTCTTGCATTCTCAGCGACAAAACAAAATAATAGCAAGCTGATACCCTTCAAATAAAAGTCTTTATGGAAAAAGGGTACCAAAAACTGAAGCGCCTTCCCTAATGTCTTCATATTATTTCATGCATGACACTGAATTTACAACTGATAATCATTAATTCCTCCAAACTATTTAATCTCATTGAATAATTCACAGAAGACTCATCGTGTTTCTTCATTAATTCATCCATTCTATTCAATCTCATTAAAATGAGTGAAAAACAAATGAAGCTCACTTTAAAATTAATGTTGCTTTATTAATACATTCTTCTGATTTGCAATGGACTACGCAAAGAGGCATCAAAACAGAGCTAAGAAATAGAGCCTTTTCTCCAAAACACAAAATGGGTTTCCAAGAAAAAAGTCTCTCTCTTTCGGGTCGGATTCAATTCTTTAAATCAATGAGGGGGCGAAGCATGTATGCAACGCATCCTGATTAACAAGCAAAAAGAAGAAACAAAAGCATGAAAAGAAGGTCATAGTGAATACCGAGTGAAAGCGAAGAACCAATAGCTGCTGCTGCAGCAGCGATCACCATGAGAGAGAGAAGAAGGTGCGATGGGAAGAGAGGAGGGGAGAGGAGAAATATGAAAAGGTAGGCGTTTGTGTGTCGTTTGTGTTATGTGTTCAGTGAGGGATTGGTCCTTCAAACTCTGTGTCAGAGATGTTGTGTCCAGAGATTGGTGGGCCGCCCTTTGCCGCATCCTTGGATTTTTTTTTTTTTTTTTAACACAGAAAAATGGATGTGCAAAACTTTTTTAACGTGTTTTATAAAATTAAGAAAAAAATAATTGTAAATCAAAATGAAAAAAAAAATTATATATATATATATATATTTAATTAAATAAAACAAAAATCATATATATACGTTGTTAATGTAAGATTAAAGTAAAAGGTGAGATATAAATATAAAAGATATATGATCTCTCAAAATAAAATATGGACTCACTTGCATTTTTAAAAATAATTTAACCAACTTCTTATTAAATGAAACAATAATTAAAATAGATATAATAGAAAGATAAATAATTAAAATTTAAGGGAGGAAACATTATATAGAGTTGCACAAAACAACGCTTCCAAATATTATAATCTTCAAGGCATATAAAAATTAAGTAATATCTTGTAAAAAAAATAACAATTTTTTTATAATTTTTCTATTTCAATCCATCTTATTAAAACTAAATACTCGCGTTAAACACAATACCTAATCAATCCGTTAAATTAATTTATTTATTTTAAATCTAAAGATGGAATAAATATAAACTAGTTATTCCGGACACAAAAGACCTCTTTTATTTTGTTACCTTTTTTTTTGTTTCTCAATACAAGAAATAACACTCACCCAGCTAATCAAATGATTTCAATCATCAATGACTCGATGGTAAGAATTTGGGATTAAAAAATTTATTCTTTTATAGTTATAGATTCAAATCTTGTGACTGCTAATATAATGATCACTAAAGACTTACATAATCGTTAATTTCATAACCTATTAAATTAGTCAAGATACGCGCAAGTAAACCTGAAAAATCATATTAATTTTTTTTTAAAAAAAAAAGCTATTTGTCATGGTTTTATAGGCCAAGAAATTGTGCTTCTTTAAACCTTTGATTTTTTATTTTTTTTTATTGAGAATAGCCACACATCAAGAACGAGACCAATATAGAGATAGCAGACTAGTAAAAATCTACTGACAAATCATGAATTTTTCCAAAAATGAAAAAATACAGCTTGCAACTCCTCCTGCATCCCTTGCACAAACGAGCTTTGCATACGAATCATATTAGAAGACATTCTCCAGCACCAAACAAGTCCTAATTCGCGATATAAAATCACCATTTCCGAACTGAACCAGCTCCCGAGATGGATTATCAAGCCTGAGGGCCCAAGAAAAACTAAGAGAGAAACAGGACGCATGGTTTGTTTAACGTGCGCACTGCTTGGAACTGAAAAGCATGCATGGATTCCATATTCTCTGGCAAGGGTTGAGGATCTTTTTTTCTGTTTGATGCAGCCAAATACAAAAAAGAAAAAAAGAAAAAAAGAAAAAAAGAAAAAAAGAAAAATTCTAAAGGTATAAAAACTCAAGTATATCTATTCAAATTTACACAATTAAAGGTAACTAAAGTTCAATAAATAACAAAGTCCTAGAGTAGGTGTTACAACTATGCACGGAAATACATTGGTTAGCATGCCCCCTCAAGATAGATCACGATCAAAGAGGTTGATCTTGTCAATAAACAATTGAAATTAAGAGGTAGACAATGGCTTGGTTAGAAGATCAGCGAGTTGATCGGCAGAAGAAATATGAGCGATGTAAAGCTTACCGGAGTGAACTTGATCACGAATAGAGTGATAATCCACTGCAACATGCTTCATACGAGAAAGAAAAATTAGATTGGAACTTAACTAAGTCGCCTCTACATTGTCACGATAGATCGTAGGAGAAGAGGAAAGAACAACACCGAGTTCTTGGATCAGTAAACATACCCAAGTTTGCAAACGAAAACATCGTTTCTATCTTTTTAGCATTTTTTCAAAGATGTTAATATCTAGTTTGTAAGAGCAAAAAAAATAAAAACAATTTGTGTACTTTTAATAATTTAAGATTTACAAGTTTATATCTAAAAGTGCAAAAATAAGAATATTATTCTCTCTCACTCATTTGCTTTTAATAATCAAAATATCATGTGACGACTTCAAATCTTTTTAACTATAAAAGACAAGAATTCATTAATCTCTTTCCATACCAACCAAAATATTGATTTAGAAAGTATGATAGTTGAAGCACCACACATATGCAATATATCTTTTTAAGAAATAATAAATAAATAAATCTATGCCTAAGAGTGTATACTAGGCTAGTTTTTTTTGGTCCACTGTTCATGTACACACATTGAGTTAAAAAAAAGTTTTGGTATTTTATATTGGGTTGAAAAAATTGATAAAAGAAATCATTGAATATAATTAAGTTCATGAATCAAGTTACAAGTTTAACGGGTTTATCCGTAACATTCAAGCTACTATTTGTTTTTTTTAATACTTCTTTCTTTTGATTTTAAAAAAAGTATGATTTCATCATTTTGTTATCAATGATCTTTTTTTTTGCTAAAAAAATATAATTTCAGCTTTTGTTATGAATGATCTATTGCTGCTATCTTAACCACACATGTCCATCGTGATTTTTTTTTTCCTTTTAAAAAAGTGTTTCATACAAAACAATTTTCGCGTGCTTTATCATGGAGTAATTCAATAAAAAATAATCTATACTATAAAAAAAATTATTGAATCTAAAGACATGTATGACTTGCGTTGCTAGTTTGCCTGGTTTACTAAAGTTCACTTGGTTTTTTTTAAGCACTATTTTATACCATTTTCATCCTCGACATTAAATTAATTAGGAATTAAGTCTTTTAGTTTTTTTTTTCTTTCTAAATTATTCTAGTGACTTTTACATGTTAGCCCAACCTAGCCTAGCCCAACCCAATATGGGTTGAAAAACAAGTTTTTAGCTCACAAATTCTTAAGCCTTGATTTTTCTAGCCATTGTGGTGACCAAAATCTGGACAAGAATAAACGACGCGTTGTCTAATAATATTTCCCCCCCAAAAAAACAGACAACCTCGAGTATAATGAAAAAAGGCCCAGATGTGCGGTACTGCTTGATAGGCCCAGCTAAAATTGGTTAGGCCTAACAGAGTTTGGCCTTTTGGTACTTTTTTTTTCCTTTTAATTCTATTATATATATATAAAAGTTATATTTAGATTAATATTTGCTTTTTTATGTTTGTGTAGATAAACTATATTTCTGAAAATAAAAAGATCTACTTTCAAATAATATTTATAATATATGTAGCCATGCATCATAATTTTTTATTTATTTTAATCAGTCAATTTAATGTGTTTATCTTTTCATATTATCATTTGATTGAGTAAACAAAATAATAAATAAAGTGTAGCAAAATGCCATATAAACGATGTGACTCTTTACTTGTAAATTCTTTGACCATCCACAATCTCATAATTAACTATGCATTATAAAGTTATTAAAGAATATCTAAAAAAATTAATTTAATATTTTTTTAAATAAAAATATATTTTTTTAAATGAGTTGAAATGCATTATCAAACAAAGAATCACTAAATCACTAAAGATCAATACATGAGAAAATTAAAAAATAACTAAGATGTAACTAATGATCCTAGTAATTAAACCTATTAATTTGGAGTTTTTTTTTCAAACTATTTTGGATATTGATTAATTTAAATATGGGTGATATTTATTTGGGTCATTTTTGTAAGATATTTTCTACCCAAAACATTTTTTTTTTTTAATAAAACTAAAACTAAAACTATAATTCTAATTATCTTTTTAAAATTAAGGTAATGACAATCCAATGATTTAGAATTTGATCCAATCTATACTTGCAAGTATGCTTTTACGAGAATGTTTAATATTGAGATAGTTTTTATTTTTTTATTGTTTGCAGAAAAAAATCATTTGATTATTAAATAGGTTTTTTTTTTTTACTGGGATATGCTCTTAATTGTTTTTTAGATTCTATCTTATTTTTCACCTATATAGATCTTGTAATTTTATTTATTTTACACATATAAAATTTAGAAAATTTAACTAAATATTTCTTAAATCTATTTTTAATTAGCAATTTAAATTATTTTTTAAAATCATAGTCACAAAACTAATACAATGACATTGATACTATAATGATGATTATTTTTTAAAATAGTTGTTATTTAAAATATATTAAAATAATATATTTTTTAAATCTAATTTTAACATCAGAATATTAAAACAATCTAAAATCATAAAAATTATTAATTTAAAGTAAATAAAAAATAAAAATAAAAAAAAAACTTTAAATTTTTTATATTTTTTAAAATACAAAAATAAACACCTTTAATTCAGTGCGGGGGCGCCCAACTCACAGCGGGATATACACAGAGCTCAAAACACTCAGATGTCATAAATGCCGGATTGATTTAGATTGGCGGGATAAGAAGACACACAATCATCTCTCCCTCTACTCTACAACAAGAATATAATTTCAAAGATTTTCAAACACAAACCCTAGCTAGGTCATGGAGGACCACCCGGAAACTTCCCGAACTCGCCCTGTAAGTTCCAACTCTTCCGGTCTGCACTTCCATCTGCTACTTTTAGACACTAATTTTGATCTAATTTGCTTAAACAGAAGAGGAATCGGTCTAAGACTGCGACCGAGGAGAGAAGTGAGGAGGTGGAGGAGCGCGAAGATCATCTCGAAGAGGTTCGCCCTAAATCCAAGCGTAATCGTGCGGCTAAGGATGACACTCCCGCCGCCGTCCTCCTCAATCCCGACCAAAGCTTAATAGGTGATTAATTGACTCCTAATTTTGTTTAATTTTGATAATTATAGTTTCAGTTTGCTGCAATGCCGTGAACTATGTATTTCATGTTAATTGATGTGATGGATATTTATATTAGACGTTATTTAACAATACTAGATGTTTCTGCCAGTCATGGAGGTGTGTGTGTATGTGTGTGTTCATGAATATTGTTCTGCTATTTATGTTCATGAATATTGTTATGCTGCAGATGTTGTTAAAGGGAATGAGACACAAATTCATCAGGCGGTGAAGCTTTGGGTAGAGCGATATGAGAAGGATTCAAAACTTGCAATGGTTGAGCTCTTGACAATGCTGTTTGAGGTAATCATGGGAGTTTTTAAAATCTCTTTGTTTGGAAAATAAGGAATGAAGGAGGACAGATGCAAATGTGCAAGTATTTTATCATGAGGCTTAATATTGTCTATGAAGTTCAATTTCAGTGCTGCAGGCCTCTCCTCAGCCTTGTGACTGTTAAATTCTGTGATTGTTCAGGCATGTGGAGCCAAGTATAGTATCAAGAAAGAGTTGCTGGATGAGACTGATGTTGATGATGTTGTCGTTGCTCTTGTCCATCTTGCAAGAAGTGTATGCTACATCTCTTCTTTTAACATGTTTCTTGTTTCTTATGCCCATTATCATAAAGTTTCCAACCTTTTCCCAGAACCTTTTGTGAAAAATGCTCAATGGGGTTTTCTCTATTAAGTTCATGCTTTGGGATTGCAAGTTTAGGCCGCTCACTTTCCTTTGGAAACTGTAGGGTGAAGTTGAAGATCATCAGAGTTCAAAGAGGAAGGACTTCAAACACTTTAAAGATAACCTTGTCACATTCTGGGATGATTTGGTGACGGAGTGCCAAAATGGGCCACTGTTTGATAAGGTTTTGTTTGACAAATGCATGGACTATATAATAGCATTGTCATGGTTAGTACCGATCTTTTTATGAAGTTCAAAATTGTGGTTTAATTTTTGAAGCAGCTCCTTTTGATTACATTTTCTTTGTGTTGACTCTAATCAGCACTCCACCAAGAGTTTACCGTCAAGTTGCATCCTTGATGGGTCTTCAACTTGTCACGTCATTCATAACAGTAGCCAAAGCGCTTGGCTTACAACGAGAAACTACTCAGAGACAGTTAAATGTGGAAAAGAAGAAACAAACGGAAGGACCTCGTCTAGAGTCCCTAAATAAAAGGTTATCAGCAACTCATGATAAGATACTTGTACTAGAGGACTTCATGCGCAAAATATTTACCGGGTATGGTTTATTGTTAGAGAAGTAAAATAATTGATCAACTACCTGTTTCACAATATTGACTTTTTTATCAAAAGAGTCTTCTGACATGTCTTATTCCTTGTCTTTTGAAGGTTATTCGTGCATCGGTACCGAGATATTGATCCTAATATTCGAACATCATGCATTGAGTCTCTTGGTGTATGGGTTTTGTCCTATCCGTCACTTTTCTTGCAGGACTTATACTTAAAGTATCTTGGATGGACACTAAATGATAAAGTAAGTAACCTTAACCGGCTTGATTTAGTGTCTTTTGATAATGTGCTGAACAGTCATAATTTGCTTCTTTTCGTATAATGCCACTTGAAGAATGCAGGTGTCAGAAAAGCATCTGTTCAAGCATTAAAAAAACTTTATGATGGGGATGATAATGTGCCCACTCTTGGTCTTTTTACTGAAAGATTTTCCAACCGGATGATTGAGCTTGCTGATGACATTGATGTTTCTGTGGCTGTTTGTGCCATAGGACTTGTAAAACAATTACTTAGGTAACTATGTCAATTCTTGCTCCACCACATGCACATGTAGAAACATATCTTTGATTTTTTTGAAATCCAATGCTAATGGCTCTTATACTCGCAATTTGCCTTTTGTGTCCTGCAGGCATCAGCTCCTGCCTGATGATGACTTGGGTCCGTTGTATGATCTACTTATTGATGATCCAGCAGAAGTCAGGCGTGCCATTGGAGAATTGGTGTATGATCACCTAATTGCACAAAAATTTAATAACTCTCAATCTAACTTAAAAGGTTTCTTTCTTATTTGAACTCTATGATAAAATCTGTCAAAATTCCATGCACTAAATGTCATAATGGTGTTTTTCCAGGAAGTGATGATGGCTCTTCTGAGGTTCATCTTAGCAGAATGTTGCAAATTTTGAGGGAGTTTTCAGCAGATCCAATTCTCAGTATCTATGTTATTGATGATGTTTGGGAGTACATGAAAGCAATGACGGTATGCTGTTATTACTTTTGAAATTTAGAATTCTACATGTATATGAGGAAAGTAGGATCATGATGGAGTGGGGTGGAACTTCTGACTTATCCTGTGAGAAGGATTGGGCTCACCTTTTCTGACTCCTGCCCAAGATGTATAGTTATTTTATTCTGCATTTGACAAGTTTCTGAAAAATTGTTTGTGATACAAAATTTGATCATCTATAAGCCTGGAGCACTTTAACGACAACGTCTAAGAAACATTATGCTACAATTTATTTATAAATGTACAGTTCCAATTGTTTAATATGATGGAAATTCATTTTTTCATTTGCAGGACTGGAAGTGTATTATTTCCATGCTCCTGGATGAGAATCCATTAATTGAGCTTACTGATGATGATGCTACAAACTTGGTTAGACTTCTTTCTGCATCTGTCAGAAAGGCTGTAGGAGAGAGGATTGTTCCAGCTTCAGATACTCGAAAGCAATATTACAATAAAGCTCAGAAAGTGCGTAATTTTCTGCTTTAAATTCAAGTGTCTTCAAAATTGTGTCAGTTTTAAGTGATTGTTTATGGCACTCTGTTAACTCTAAATTCAGTTGATAAATAGTTTTGTTCATGCAAGTAATTTTCTAAAATTCTGAAATTCTAGTTTGATACTTATCTACGCAAAATCATATCAGCTCTGAGATTTAAAATCTTGAGCAAGCTAACTTGTCATAATTGACGTGTGGATATTCATGTTTCAATAACTTGCATTCCATTTCCAGTTTTACCAGCTACCTGTTCCTTTGAAGATAGTTGTTCTTTCAAGTAACATGATATTTGCAGTACTTCTGCAGTTCTTGTAGTACATCCTTAATGTAGAGTGTGCCTTAAATGACAGGAAATATTTGAAAATAATAGACGGGACATAACTATTGCCATGATGAAGAACTACCCGCTACTTCTGCGCAAATTCATGTCTGACAAATCAAAAGTGCCATCACTGGTTGAGATCATTGTGAATATGAACCTAGGGCTTTATTCCCTGAAGAGACAGGAGAATGTGAGTGGTAGCATTTCTTTCCAAATGCAAATTCCTTGATACTGTTAGGAAGATAGTTAGAGAGTAATGACTGATTGTCTTGTGTTTCAGAATTTCAAAAATGTCCTTCAGCTCATGAAACAGTCATTTTTTATACATGGCGATAAGGAAGCGCTCAGATCTTGTGTGAAGGCTATCAAGTTCTGTTCCACCGAGAGTCAAGGAGAGCTGAAAGATTATGCTCTAAATAAATTGAAGAATCTTGAAGATGAACTCATTAATAAGCTTAACTCTGCATTGAAAGAAGGAGCGGTAGAATACTTCCAGTTCTGTGTTTTACTTTCTTGATGATGCTAAAATGGATGAGATGTAACATGCTCAAATTTGCAGGATGGTGATGAATATTCTCTGCTTGTGAATTTGAAAAGGTTATATGAGCTTCAGTTGGCATGGTCTGTACCTATTGAGAGCTTATATGAAGATATTGTTAAGGTTCTCCACACGTTCAGAAATGTGGATGATGAGGTGTGGTTCAATATTATTATATGATTTATGCTTTTCATTTTCTTATTCCTTGTATTTAATAATTTCTCCTGCTTGTCCAGGTTGTCAGTTTTCTTCTGCTCAATATGTATTTGAATGTAGCCTGGAGTCTGCAGTCTATTGTAAACAGTGAAACTGTCTCTGAAGCTTCGTTGACCTCTCTACTGTTTAAACGCAATGCCTTGTTTGAGGAACTTGAGTACTTTCTTGGAACCCCTTCTGAAGATAAGGAAGGGAGTAAATGTGGAAATCAGCTTGCTTGTAGAGTAAGCTAGTTAATTTTCTGTAGCATGACTATTCAAAATGCTTCTTTTGACATGTTGGAAATATATATTGCATGTTTTTGGAATGACTTAACTTTGATGTACTATGCCCAGGTTTGTATTATATTTGCAGAAGCATGGTGTTTGTTCAGAAAGACTAATTTTTCTTCAACAAAGCTGGAGCATTTAGGATACTGTCCAGATACATCTGTTCTACAAAGGTTCTGGAAACTCTGTGAACAACAGTTAAATATTTCAGGTCACTCGATTCTTATGTGCTCTCAGCTTTGCTAAATATTTCATGTGATTATTTCTGGTTCATAATTCTGTTGATAGCAAGTTTAAGAGTCTTCACTGGATTGGTTACCTTAAAATTCAACTTCCATGCTTAAAAGCATGATCCATAAATAATTTCATGTTGGCTACTCGCTTTGGATTTTGTTCTCCCCCTGTTATTTATCTCCAATGTTTTTTCTCTCAGACGAGACAGAAGATGAAGAGTCAAACAAGGAGTACATTGAGGAGACAAACAGAGACGCAGTTATGATTGCTTCAGCAAAGTTGGTAGTTAGCAATGCAGTTCCCAGGGTGTGCATACTTCTAAACTGTTAAGATAATTGTTACTTTTTAACTTGTGATGAACAGGTTGAATATATATCATAGAAAATGGCTGTAATTTTCTTGCTGTTTGAGTGATATAAATGTGTGTAGTGAGTGGGCAGGGTGACATGAAATGTAATTTTGCTGGTCTACCATTTTTCACATTTGGACTAAATTTCATAGTTAAGCATGTGAAAATTTGCAATCTGTAGCTCATAGTGTGTTAACTGGATCTTGTATTTTTAATGCAGGAATATCTCACTCCGGAGATCATTTCTCACTTCGTGATGCATGGAACAAGTGTTGCAGAGATAGTCAAGCATTTAATCACTGTCATAAAGAAGAATGATGATTTTCCAGACATTTTCCTAGAATCACTGAAAAGGGTATGACTTGTGTTTTATGGTTGGGGAATCCCTTTGACTCTAAGATGTGGTAATTTTGTTAATGAAAAATGATTTCTCTGGTTATTCTCTTGAATGTTATTCACATGTGCTTTCTTATACATTGAATGACTATTAGCTCTCTTTTATTTTATGCTTGGTTTCCTTTCAAATCCCTGGTTATTTATGATTGTGCTTGTGTTTTTGCATTAACATACTATGATTAGTTAACATATTTCAGGTAATTTCTTGTATTTCTACCTTCTTGAAGGTGCCTTTTGATATGGTTCTTCAAAGTTTGTGCTCATGCAGGTCATATTTTGAACTTCAATGTTTAAAAACTTTAGGATAATCCATATAAACTGTGGTCCTTGGATATCTTGCATCAAAAGAAGTCTCTTGTGTGTGGGTACACATGCGTGCATGCAGGCTTGCCAAGATGCTGATGTTTATATTATTTCCCATTTTTTGTTTGAATAGTCTTATGATCGGCATCTGGTGGATCTTTCAAAAAGTGATGACGAATCTGTCACCAGCAAATCTCTTATAGAGTGCAAGGATCTTGCTGCTCGACTTTCTGGGACATTCATGGGCGCTGCTCGGAGCAAGCATAGATCTGATATCCTAAAAATTGTCAGGGATGGTATTGAATATGCTTTCTTAAATTCTCCAAAACAGCTCTCTTTTCTGGAAGGTGCTGTGCTTCATTTCGTGTCCAAGCTTCCTGTGGTTGACATCCTGGAAATGTAAGAGTTACTTTCTGACATTGCCATCCAGCTTCCATAGAATTTAAATAGTTCTTTCCCCTCTCCTCCAAAAGCAATTTATTTGGTCATAGTGTATGGATTGCTGTTTTATGGATAGAAACAAACTGCCCCTAACATGTTCTTTCACAAATAGTCTAAAGGATGTCCAGAGCCGGACAGAGAATATAAATACTGATGAAGATCCTAGTGGCTGGCGCCCTTACCACACATTTGTTGACAGCTTACGAGAGAAGTATGTGAAGAATGAGGGTTTGCCAGGTAGCTCCGCACTTCGCTTTTCCTCTAATCAAAATAGGGGATTATGTTTATGTTAATCATGCTAATTTCTTGTTTGTCTTCTGCGCACTCTATCTCTTTCTGCTTCTCAACAGGAAAACAGAAATATGATAAATAGAACCCATTTCAATTAGAAAAGCATTTAGCAGAAGCAATTGTTTTGTCCTGTATCTAATCATCTCAATAGCCCAACAAGAGTAAGAAAAAAAAATCCAAATATAATATATGACGAGGCAAAAAGGGAAAATCACATTTAGTCTACTCAATCAAAAGGCAGCCAAAAACTCTTATTTCGAGGAAAATACACTTATAATCATGCTTTGAAGAAATCAAGAAATAAAATGCACAAGAGTAGAAATTAAGATGCAAGGGGAATGTCAAAGTGAAGTGGGAAGATGGGAAGTTTGGAATCACTATGAATTTTAAAAAATATGATCAAACCTTGCATACTTTTTCTTAATCATGCGTTTTTATTATCCATCTAGATTGTAGGCTTCATTTCCCATTTCCTTTGATGGTGCTACTTTTATATTTTATTTTGAAAGGCCTCTTTGTCTTGGTTTGTAAATAAATTTACACGGGTTTGTTTGGGTTTCACAAGATTTGGCCTGTTTTGTCTATTGTCCTTGCAAATGTAAAACTGGTAGAGTAATCGTATGACAATGATGCTACTAAACTACCAGAATCAAAATAGTTGTTCTCTATGTGATTAAGATAATTTGGCATCTATGAGATGGTAAGATTGGAGGATCTTACAAAGTGGATCATGATTTAGACAACTGTGGTATGACATCTAGGTTTCCACAAGTTTTAAGTTGTATAATTCTGAAATGGTGGAGCTCTTTGTTTGTTGGGGCATAGTGCTTTGATAATTATGATGGCAATGGCAGTGGTACAAGTTGACAATTATGTGCTATTGAGTCATTGATTGCCTTGGACTAATGGAAATCCTTGTGAGGTGCCAGATTGTTTTAAAGATCTAGGCTTCATGCTTTGTTTAAGATCCAAAACTAAGAATAATTAACTTTTCCAAGCAAGATTCTTGGGTTTTATGATGGATTGAGGGGACAGTGTCTTGTTTGTATCTGCAGCCTTTTCTACATCTGGTGCTTTCATTTTCTTTAGTCTGTTTTTTAATTTGGTCTTGGTGCTTTGTAAATCTTGCTATATTCAAGCGGTTATTTATTTTCCTTTGGTATTTCTCTCTGTTCTTACGGCAACAACCTAATATCTGTAGTACTGTTTTAGCTGCTGAATTGAAATTGGTTGTATTTTGCAAGGAAGTAACTGTCATTAATTAAACACAGTCTCCTTCATTGAATCGCATGTTCCATGAGTGAACACTCTACATAAGGCTGGTTTTATTTAGTGCTTGTTGGTTTTTAAGCACTTGTTATCCCCCACCCCCTTTTTTTCCCCTCAACTTCATGTTGCAAATGGACTGTGGTGCTAATAACAATAGAGCATTGCAGATGAGAAAGAGAGGAAACGTGGTGGTCGTCCAAGAAAGCGGCGCAACATAGAGGGAAAGAGATTGTTTGACGAGGACAGCTCAAGCGAAGAAGAGGATTCTATTAGTGGATCAGGTCGAGAAGATGGTCATGATGAAGAAGAGAAGCAGGACGAGGAGGAAGAGGACGAGGCTCCTTTGATACATTCCCTCAGGTCATCATCCAAGTTGAGGTCATTGAAACTTTCAAGAGATGAAAACAAAAGCCATAGAAGGACAGGAGTTTCTGCTTCTAAAACATCAGGTATGAAATGAATTTACTCTCTGCTTGATGCAGCTTGGTTCTTAAGATCCCTATATAGTTCAAAGTTCATACCATACCATGCATACTGCAATTATAAAAAACACAATTCTGTAATCTTGGTTGATTCTTCTCATGCTCCATGAGACTACAGGTTTTCTGAATAATGGAAAATAAAATGGAATTTGGCAATCATGATGATAAAACCATATGTTGATGACTTATGATCTTTTCTCAATATTGTATTATGTTACGCAATTGACTATTTTTTTCTTTTGTTTTGCAGGGGCATCAAACTAGTAACTGTCCCTATCATATTTCGTTATATACATTAAAAGCATGGCTAACAAGTTTAAGTTAAGATCTTAGAGCAGGTCTGTAATCTTCTTCCCTATCTGAACTAGCTTGCCTGGAGTATATTTCCTGGATTCAACAAAATGTTTAAGAGCACCCTTTTAGTAAATGTGTATGCTGGTTTCGTTGACGGTTTCGTTGACGCTTCCATAATTTCTATAGGCTGGCTGTGTATTGTCTTCTTTTTCCTCCTGTATCTCACCAACCTAACACATCCTTGTCAAAGGAGGGCTACTTCGGCTATCTTTGCCACCACCACTGCCTATCAAAACACAAAACCATCTAAGATTAGCCGGCACCACTACCACCTTCTACCCAATTACAGAGACACTACCCTGATCAATGTGTTGCTTCAATCTCTCGTTGGATAAGAATTATAAGATCTGAACTTCAAGCTTTTAGATCATGCGAGGATAAGATCCCAATCATCGTTCTATGTTGTCAATAGCCATTTGGGCTATATATATATAGACACACAATGTCAGCTGAACAGGACCAAGACAGATTTTCTCCTCAGACGTGCAACTTCAAAAGTGATGTTGATTTAATGAATTAAAGGGAGGCAATGACTAGGATAACTATGAGCATAGACAAGCAGCCTCTGCATTGTCCAGCTGATATCCACATATAGTTGTGAATCAGAATGTTCTGTGAAGTGATTTTCTAGTAACTAAACCATTCCGTTTTCTTGATACACAACGCTTCATTTCTACCAAATTCTCACTGCCCGAGTCTCTTGTCAACAGGTCAGGAATTTTATAAGCGAAAGCCACTGTCTATTTCACATATTGGTGTCAGGAATCAGCCGATAGTCTAAGAGCTTCCTGACACAGGTTGATAAACAAAACAGTCATGGGATGCTAATGGTTACAGAGTTATATGAAATCATTCTTGAGATCTCATTTACAATTTCAGTTTTTGATTGAGATGTTTTTTTTTTTTTTTATAAAATATCACAGGAATCAAGAGTTAGAATCTAATCACACGTCATTCTCTCTAATTACACAGAATCTCAACATACCTCTTTCTACAAGAACATCCAATATAATTTGAGGCATTGAAAATAAAAGATGGCAAACTAGTTTGCATTAAAATTGGGGTTTTCATCCTGTATATCAACCTAGGGCTCGAAAAACGTCAAGGAATCAAAAGATAGAAAGCTTACCTCTTTAACTTTTTTTTTTCTTCATAAAATGCATGCAAAAGTTCGAGCAGCCTCTTGTTTGTATAAGTTGAGCTCTCCTATCATGCCAAACCCATAATAGATAAGTGAAGCAAGGTTTCCAGGATGAAGATCAACGTGAAAGTAATCAATTTTCACCTTCTCTGGATGAAGTAGTTGAACATTTTTTTGCTTCACCTCAAACCCTATTTCTTTAAAATTGCCCTACCATCTGCTTCATACTATGAAGTGATGGATTGCATATTCTACCATATTTTTTTTAAAAAAATATCATTTTAGTTTTTCTCTCTTCTTTGTTTAGTTCTCTAGCCGCAGTGATGAATAGCTGTTAAAGAAGAGGATTCCACCATGACCACGTCCAAAATCATGACCTGTTCTCATGGCAGAGTTCAGAAACCATGTTGGTGACGTGGCCAATTTGAAAATAAAAGCCACTGATTCATCCACTTGCCAGTTCCTTGCAAATCCCCTCCTTGAAGCAGCCTTTCTTCCATGTCGCTGCTTCAATTGAACTAAACTTTCTAAATAACACCAATAACAAATATAGTGATCTGTAATAATTATTCTATTCATCGTGAGCCATTTCAGAATTTTTAAACAATCTCTTCAAATTAGAAATTAAAATAAATACGTCTGCAGTATTCATAAAGGATCATGCACTGGGTTATTAACTTATTCAGAAAGAAAATCACAGCCTAAATCTTCTTCACAGCTAGAACTATAAATGGGATCTTCACCATAAACAGTCATTGATTCCTCTGGACCAGAACATGCTGTTTTCTTGTATAAGCCTCTACTTCTATCCAAAAATCCTATTCTCATCATACTTGCATATTTTCCCCTGATATCAACAAGAGGATGTTTATGTATAAGTTGTTTCCGATCATACGCTTCGCGAAGAACAACAGTCTGAGTGTCGCTCTTCTTCGAGATGTAAAAAATGCCAGGATGTCGCTCAAACACCTTGGTGAACTTCTGCGGCAGTGACAATGGTTTGCGAAGATTGCTTACATTCTTGCGCTCGGTTCTCTTATGTACGGTGAGGTGGAGAAGCTCATGAAAAACTCCAACAATTCTCTTCTCAGATACATCTGTGCGTGAATCCAAATCTGAGGCATCAGAGTACGGTGAAGTATACGGAAGTCTCTGCCACTCTTCCAACCACTCCATGCATTTCCTCTTCAAACCAAAGCCCCTTGTAAATCCAACCGGAAAGGCTAAGCAGCCATTTTTCATGTCTTCTTCCTTTTGTTGAAAAGCAGCATTCTTCTGCAACTGGGAGACAGCAAGGCGATCATCCCAAACTCGGAGTTTTAAGCCGACACGATCATCAGGAAGGCGAACCGAAGAAAACAAATCAGGGTGAAGTGGAATCAAAGAATCAAAATAATCATAAGGCAATCCCATGTCCCATCTCAGCTGGTCAATGGTTTGTAATGGCAGTGTCCTGTCCCTTGTAAGCATAAGCAGTTTGCATAGCCGTTCAACCAAATCAATTTGATTCTGCTGAAGAATACCAAGTTCTTCACGGCGAAGATCTAGGGCTTCAGAAGTCAGCTGAAAGCAGGGAACACGAGTGCCTCCACTATCAAGAACATGAGATTCACTGAAAATATTAGGATATCTCCTGATAAATGTAGAGAGCTTAAGATCCCGGGCCAGACCAAGCTGCCCACGATGCAGTCTAAGCCGGTATATCGGAAGGCAGCATCCACGAGCAGAAGAGATGATCGAAACAAGTATGCAAGCTGCTTTAAGATCTCCTTGGTCTGCCACGACAGCATCCAACACTCTATCTTTCACCCATTTTAACTTGACATTCACCAAGCTAAATTTTTGCTGGTAATTGTATCCTGTCCGAAACCCAGCAAGAAAATTAGAGCATCCAGCTCCCTTTTTCAACAACAGCAGAAAAACCATATCTGCTTCATGATGATAAAGAATGAGTTCAAATATCAAACAGACTCTAGTTTCATCATTTTACACTTTCCAAACCCACCATAAAACAGTAAAAAAAAAAACAAAAACATAGCAGAGGTTCCTATCAATCAACAACATTAGACACAGTAAAACATGAATTAAAAAGTTAATATCTACCCACAAAAAAATCAGCCACCAAAAATAAGTTAAACTTGTTTTCCTATCAGTAGTTAAAGAGCTAATAGTTTTGACATTTCCCAGAAAGAGAAAAAATTACTTTCTCTTGAACAAGTTTTTTTCCCCAAAGAACTATCTTTATATTAAGAGAGCATAGATTTAAAGAGAAAAAGAAGAAGCTGGGAAGTCTTTAGTTTTTACCTGCTGGTTTTAAGTCGTCTTCAGGTGGTGGGAGAAGATGGGTTCGGGAGAACAATCATGGACAGCAGCAGCAGCAGCAAAGGCAGTGGGCAATTCGTGTTAAACATGGCAGCTCCATGCGCAGATTGGCGAAAACTTTGCTTAGCAGCAGCTGCAGCAGGATATAGACTGAAGCATAGGCATTTTATAGGTCATGCATTCGAGTTAAACATGACAATTGTTTCTCTATTTTTGTATTTTCTTTAGACCATAGGTAAACATTGAATATAAATAAAAAATGTAATTTTTAGTTTATTAATATTGTCTAGTATGCATACGTGTCAATTTATTCCATAAAATAAAATAATAGCAATATATTTAAAGAGCATACAAAAAGAAACGAACAAATGTTTTAAATGTAAAACTCTTGAGAGAAAAAAATAAAAAAACCAAATCTTAGAATGTTATAAATTAGAAAATGTGTAATATTAATATTATTAAACTCGATGTAATTTGAAAGATGAAATATTAAATTTAATTAATTAATTTAAACCTATTTCAAATTCATAAAAACAATATCAAAAAATATTTTTAAAAATAAAAATAATAATTAACTTTTTGAGTTTTTTTTTCTAAAATCCTAAGCCATGTGCGATAACGATACATAATGAATTTCAAATAGATTTATCAAAAACTATTTTAATTTATTTATAAGAGAGATATAAAACTGTAAAATGTTCAAAATGTAAGGACTAAATGAAGTATCTCAAAAACTTTGGGTGGCTCTATTTACCCTCAAGGTTCAACCATGCCTTTGCCTCGAGTAAAAAAATGAGTGATTGAAGGGAAGAAGCGCCAACAATCCAAGCGAGAAGCACGGCAGCAGCAGAGCAATCCAATAACATGATGGGTCCAGTAATTAGCAGTAGAGGCTGTGGTAGCAGAGCTGCTGCAGTTCCTCCCATGGTTTCCTCCAAAACCAGGGCTCAAACTCACCCGCCAACATCACTTGTTCTTCCCTTTTCAAATCCTAAATCCCAACTCTCTCTTTTCAATACTCACCACAAATTATACCATACTAGAAGAAATGGGGTGGCGCAAAGCAATCCCAAAATGGTTACTTGCTCCGCCTCCGCTGAGAAAAATATTCCTGCAGCAAAGAAGTTGCGTCTCATTCTTGACTCGCCTGGGGTTCACCAGGGTCCTGCTTGTTTTGATGCTTTAAGTGCTCTGCTTGTCCAGCGAGCTGGTTTTGATTATTGTTTCACCAGTGGTATGTACTTTGTTTTTTCCTATGTACTATGTCCTGTGTTTTTCTTAAGTAATGCAACGAGGAGACAGAAATAGGTTGTGGGTTTTGTTTGATTGTTTCTTTCTGTAGGATTTTCGATATCGGCAGCTAAATTGGGGTTGCCTGATACTGGATTTATTTCCTACGGAGAAATGGTGGATCAAGGCCAACAAATTACTCAAGCTGTATCCATTCCTGTCATTGGAGATGCCGACAATGGATATGGGAATCCCATGAATGTTAAAAGAACTGTTAAGGGTTATATTAGAGCTGGCTTCGCCGGGATCATCCTTGAAGATCAGGTTGGTGTTATTTTTCAATTAAACAAGACTTCATTTTTTTGTTCCTGGAGAAGAATTGGCTCTTTTCTCAACCCTGTACTGTACTGCACTGGATTGGCTGCTTAGCACTTCAAGTAAACCGATAGTAGAACCAGACTTGTGCTCCAGCTGGTTTGTTGAGAAATTATTAGGTGGACCTAGATCACCATTAGCTCACTTACATGATTTATGTGGGACTGCAGCTTCTTGGATGAATGTGGGGTTACCATTGTGTTACAGTGGTTCTAGTGATCATGCAATAATTTCTCCAGTTCATGGCTACCCTGGTCCAACTAGCCATTGCAGTACAGTTTTTAAATTAATCCAATGTGGATAGTTTCTTCTTAATGGGTAAGATGGATTCTTGTCTAGGAGAGTAACCAACACTCGCTCTCCTTGATGCCTTAATGGTGGACTGTTACTTATTAGCATGACTCGCATGGTCAAGGATTCAATAGTTGGTCTGGGGAAGAGATAAAGTATTTGGGAGAACAATGTAGCTCTATCAGATGAGTTTCTAGACTTTTCTTGTACTTATGGTTTGTGTTACTTGGGTTCAACTAAGGGTGCCTAAACCAGGTACTAGTTTACAATCCAAAACCATCTAACCTTCATGACACAGGATCTGCAATTTTTGCTTTAGGTTGCCATGGCCAAATTGGGCATTTAGATGGCCCTAACTAATTTCCCAAAGAAGAAAGTAGATGAATTTCCTCCCAACTAGTTTAGTATTGAAGCCCAGTGTAATGAAGATCTATCTTTGTTTTAATCTATCAATAATTTAATTGTGGACTATTAGTGTAATGAAGATTCTATCTCTTTTTTAAAATAGAGAAAACCAGGAATAGAATCGTATTATACAATATGACAAGGAAACCAATGATCAATTTTGGCATAAAATCTGAATCTTGTGAGTCATAAAACATTGAGATGTCCAGTTTGGAGCAAGCATTAGTTTGTCTTTGTCTTATGAAGCTGGATATCACCAGGAATTTGAAGATCCGAGTAACACTTTTTGGTGTCTTGTTACTCTTGTTTCCCTTCTATTAAAATTGTTGCTTAAATCTTAATCTTAAATTTCTTAACAATGATGTTCCTATCATTAGTCAAGCTGCAAATTGCTGCAGTTTAGATTTTCTTTTGCTGATAAATCTGATAATGCAAGGTGTCTCCAAAAGCTTGTGGCCATACACGTAACAGGAAAGTGGTGTCTAGGGAGGAAGCCATAATGCGGATAAAAGCAGCTGTCGATGCACGGGAAGAGACTGGATCAGATATTGTTATTGTGGCACGGACTGATTCTCGTCAAGCAGTGTCTTTGGATGAATCTCTTTGGAGGTCAAGGGCTTTTGCTGATGCTGGAGCAGATGTCGTTTTCATTGATGCACTAGCTTCAAGAGAAGAGATGAAGTCTTTCTGTGAAGTCTCGCCCTTAGTTCCAAAAATGGTAAAGTTTGTTTTCCCTGATTAACACAAATATGACATACATCTAAAGTTTAATGAAGCGTTTTTGTTGATCAATTATTAAATGTCTTCTTGTATGTCGATTAAGCAAACCAATGCCCTAATTGCTCCTATTCGATCGTTTACTAAAGATAAATTCCTGATAAACGAAAGGCATGGGACCACTCTTGATCTTTTTTAGGACTAGCAAAGATAGAATCAAAGATGAGAAAGGTGACTCTCTGCCCTCCTACTAGCCCTCGAGTTCAAGCATGTAACCTAGGCATTGAACTTGGTGTACTTAGCCTACTTTCTCTTTACTTGACGGGATTCAGAAAGCAGGAAGTCCACTTTCTTTGGATAGACAGGGAATCAAACCCTGCATTAGAGACCTATCTCTCTATCTCTAATTAGATGACTACTTTGGGTTCTTTAACTATGTAATTAAGATAAGAAAGGCCAGGGATGAGAACCTTCCTTCTCGCTTCCATGGGAAAGTCAAAGTAGAGGACCGTCCTTCTATCTCAAATAAGAGAACGGATTCAATCCGATCCCTATCTTACTACTGATTGCCCTCTTGCAGACAAGAGTTTAGACTCCATCTCTGATCAGAAATAGATAACTATCAAGATGCGAGAAGAAAGACCCCGATCTCTTTTTACCCCAAAAAAGTCAACAGTTTTTAGGTGGGTTTTGTATATGCATACAGATGAGTTGTGACTCTATTAATCAAAATGAGGATTCAAAATCTTTTTTATTTTTTTTTATTTTTCAGTAGTGGTGTCAGCACTGCTTGCTTTGTAGGATTATGCACCTTTGTGCTTTGTTAGTCAATTAATAGTGTGACCATAATTGTGCTTTTTAGATAAGGCTTATAAAAAAAAAATTACATTTATTCCTTTTCCATCTGCCTCTCTTTATGTCATGTTTTTCAGTTGTAGCATTCATCTTCTAGCCTTGATATTAATGAACTAATCTATCATAAAATAGTCTCGAAGATTATGTTGGAATAATGGGCATATTTATCAGAATATTAGGGCTGCAAAATAATTCAGAGGTCTATTCAGCTAAAGGCACCACAGACAAAATTATCTTTGGTTTCAAAAACTAGATTCTGTACCAAAATTTAAGTTTCTAGTTGCAATGAAGTTTCCGGTTCTAGCCTGAATCTTACAATGCAAGGTATCTCTAAAAGCTTGTGGTCATCAGGTGTGCCTGTGACCTTTTAAAGTGTAATGTTTAAGGTAGCAAATCCCTATAGTAATGCCCAATTTGATTTAAGGTTTTGTTTGTGAGTACAAGTTAACCATTGTATGTGATGCATGTGACCCCTTGCGAGTACTTGATTAAGGATCTAGTGTCTGGAAAACCATGATGGATTTGGTTCTTGGTGGATTGGGGTCTTGATGTAATTGACCGAGGCATTGATTGTAGAGGTTTATTGGGTTTTATGGTTTTGGTTGTGGTTGTGGTTCACTCAAGAAGATTGATGGTCATATATCACTGCCCCAAGATCAGATTCCTCCTTATAAGAAACCATATGATTTGGAGAATATTTGGAAAGCTGGGTATTAATAGCTTAATAAACTAACATATGCCATCTAGTATTGCAAAAACCAGCAAATATGCCTATTAATCTGGTCTTTTTTTGAATTTGAGACATATGAGCTTTAATAACATTTATCAAGATGTGTTTTGTTGAAGTGCTCAGAAAGGGGATTGTGAGTAAGTATGTGTCTAACTTCGATTTCAATCACTGTCATTATTGAATCAGCTGTGATTTTGGGGCTGGGGGGAGAAATGGGCCTGAGTTGAGAAAGAGAAGAAAGAAGGGCAAGTGTATGAAGGAAGATGGTGTTTCCACTTTTTTATTAATAACCACAAGAATTGGAATCATTGAAGGGTACACATATCTCACCAGAATGGTGGATTGGAACATAACAAAATTATTGGTGTGGCAGAGGGAGGGAGGGATTTGTATTCATAGTACTGTTGCTAACAGGCTTTCCAATCTCTGAAGGAGTCCTGTGCATGAATTCCTTATCAATGGTTGCTTATTTTCTTCATTACTTCTATTTTTTCTTTTCTTTTTCTCTTTTTGAATCTCTTGTAGTTGCCATGGTTTTCATGACTCTAAACTTCACTGGAATAATGAGTGTATTGTATAATGCATATAAAAAGAGTTTTTCCTTACAATTACTTTATAAACCAAAATTTTATTGTTTCTATGTAGGCCAACATGCTTGAAGGAGGAGGAAAAACACCAATGCTCACTCCTTTTGAACTTGAGGAGCTTGGATATAAACTTGTGGCGTACCCTCTTTCCTTGATGGGGGTATCTATAAGAGCTATGCAGGTTAGATGTCTTCACATTTAGACGAAATTGATGTTACTAACTTGCTTAACATTCTTACTCAAGTTGAATAACTTTCCAAACAGTATAGCCTGGCTTAAATACATGAAGTAGGAATTTCCCAACCATTAACATATATTTTTTCATGCTTCTGACCTTTTTCTGAACATAATGCACCAGTTAAATACTTTTAAATACTTCTATGATCAGTAAACCCATACGCAATTTGCTTTTGGCAAATTGCAGATCAAAATCATCTTCAAAAAATAAACCCTGCCATTTTTGGCAGTGTGCTTTTTCAAGAGTTTTCCTTGATGAGAGGGTTGTTAAAGTAACTCCTGTCACTCATTGCAGGATTCGCTAGCTGCCATCAAAGGAGGTCGTATCCCTCCTCCTGGAAGCATGCCATCTTTTGAAGAAATAAAGGATATCTTAGGTTTCAACACTTACTATGAAGAAGAGAAGCGGTATGCAATTAGCAGCGGTCAAATGGCTAGGCAGAGAGGTGAGTGAGATTTAAATGTATCTCCTAGAGATTCCCATTTATGCTAACACTGTTTACTATGTTATCAATTCAAGAGATTGGGCAACTTTGCTTCTGACCACTAAACCTTGTTACCTGCACCTTTTCTTTCTCTTGGAGAAATTGCAAAAATGGACCTTTTGATTCTGGCCATTTGCATTCTAGTCACAATTTATTTTTTCTTTTTAAGCATCATGTGATTTGCTCCATTAGCAAGGGCCTTAATACCATTGGTTGCATGATGAGGAGGCATGAAACATTTGTAATGCTTTTAGGCGGCTCTATATATTTGTGTCACATCACCCACTTAAAAAGGGCTTCTGTAATATATTCTTGAATGCTGAAAAATAAACCATTCGGAAATGCAAATATCCAAAAATCACAAGGTACACTTTTGCTGTTTTAATAACTCAAATTATTGGTTATTTGTGAATACAATTGTCTGCTTGGAAAAGTTATTTGTGAACATAATTGTCTGTTCGATAGAGTTTTGAACCTAAATGATTAATCCACTGGGAGAAGAGGCCTTTATATTTAACCTGCCCTTTGAACTGTGTGTGCCCACCCTAACATCACCTCTCCAGTGTAATCCCAGAAGAAGCAAATGCAAATGGGACCATTTGGAACTGCAACAAATGACCTAACAGGCTGGTGTGGAGACAGTTTGGGTTGAAACTAAAACTGAACTAAATTGTCTTTCTAGTTTAAGGATCAACTGCAGCTAGTTGTTCAACCGAGCTCCTGAGCTATTTTTGCTTACAGTACAGTTTGTTGGTTTCTTACTTGCCTGGATGTTTCCTAAAGACTTTGTTTTGAAACTTTTGAATGTATGCTGCTGTCTTGGTTGTTTCTAGATCAAGCCTTAATCTGTGATTATTGATTTTTCTTGATCACCAACTTTCCTGTAAGAATCCAAGTTACACAATTGCTACTTTCCTGTTTCTAACACTAAATAAAAAATGTTCTTCATTCATCAGCAAGCAGTAATGTATATGGCATACAACAGAGGACTCCAGATGATACAGAGAAGAGAAGTCAGAGTCCTCAAGATCCTGTTGTTGAAGTGATCACTCCAGAAGTATACAGTAGCTATGGTGCAGATAATTCAAGAGGTCCCTTTTCTGGGATCTGGTCTCGAACATTGAGAGTCAAAATAACTGGAAGAGATGGATTTGAAAAACTTGATGTTAGGATTCCTGTAAGTCCTCTTTCTCTTCTAATGCAGCTAACAGATAACTGTGCTCCATCTGACCTAATCACACCACTAAGTACATACCCCAGCTCATAAAACCTGATCATAAAGCATTTCCTTCTTCAGTTTTTTAGATTATCAAGTATTTATGGTTTACATATGAATTCTACTGTTACTTAGAGAATCACATGATGGGTTTCTAAGTTACCACTACATTTCATGATCGATTATATTGGTCACTGCCTGGTGGACGCCAATGCTTAAAATGTACTGCTTCTTCAGTTAATGAACCTATTTGGTGAGATTGTTTTTCCAATTTAATGAAATACTTCGCTGGTGTTTTTCTGTGTTGCCAACCCAGCTAGTTTGCACTGGAGACTTGGTTGCGTTTTATATCCAGCAAACTTTACCATTTCACCAATGTACTTGAGCAATATTTATTGCTTCACATATGATTCAAAGATATTATAAAATGTTTTAATTCTCTCCTTTTCTCTACATATGTATTTGTTTCCATCATCTTTGACAAGTTATGGATGGCGTTCGTCCTTTACTTATTACTCGAAAAGAAACTGCAAGTCATAATCACATAAAGTAAATTTATGGCCAACCCACCATGCCGAAGTCTCCACTCATTTGTTCATGCTTAAGGAACATGTGGGGTTGCATGTAAAATAATATGATGCGTTGTGCTAATGCATGAAAAAATCTCCCTTTAATAAATTACTGCATTTCTTATATATTGTGCCTCTCCTTGAATGATCCTTCTTGCATAAGTCAATAATTGGTGCAAGATAGAGTTGCATATAACATAAAATGATGCCTCTTATTTATGCTCTGAATGAATATTTTGCGCCTTAATTAACCTTTTCCTTCCAAGAGTGCATTTGTCATGGATTCTTGTCTCTAAGCTTTGATATCTAATCTTACATTATGCATCCTAAATTCTCTCTCTATATATGTTACAAAGAAATACATTATCCTATGAATGAATGAGGTACAAGTAAATGCATGGAGTAGCGATGCCAGTTCACCATCCCATCTCTCTGTCACCAGTAAAATGCATGCAGTTTACAAAAAAAAAAAAAAAAAAAAACCCTTTTCTTTCTGGAATCACAAGGGACAAGTTCATTTTTTTTATTTTTGGCAACATATTTTCTGTTTTTTTCTTTTTAAAGTAGTGTTTCCATTATTCTGCAATCATTATTATGATTTGTAAATACTATAATCTATCGAGTCACCAGCGAGAAATCCAAGAGTTTGTTTCATGAAACAAGAGAGTGTTGTTCTTTTGTTTTTGTTTCAGCAAAACAAGGAATGATTAAACAATTCATTCCTTTTTTCTGTGTTCCTTGCAGGCTGGGTTCTTGGATGGTATCACAAATATAGTTCCAGGTACTTTATGCATATAAACTAATAAAAATTGCGAAATAGTATTGAAGGTTGTGAAAAAGGTTAAAGTGGTGCATGTATTTGGTACACAGCTTTGGGAGGTGTGAACATTAAAGAACTCCTGGATGATGCAGCTGGGGAACTAGGAGGCAAGCTCCTGTTAGATTTTGATGATACCGTTGGTGACAGGATTCAAGTATTTCTAGAATAATTTTTCACAATTTGAATAGAGAAGGTATCTTTAGTTGCAGATAAATGTAACCCTTGCAGTTCTTTGCGACAGATTTAATACTGCTTCTTGTTTATTTTGTCCTGAACCTAGTCCACCATTTTGCAGAGAAGCCCTACGTGCCTCAAGACAAATATCTAGAAACAGAATGCAGGTTTGCTAAAGATGATCATATGTAGGGTTTGGACTGAAACAGACTCTTGATAAATTGTAAAGATTGAGGTACTGACAAAAGATATCTTGGAGGTGGTTGTAATGCTCCTATGGTTTATCAGAAGGGGGAGACAAACTGAAATGAGCATTCAATCATTTGTGAAGCATGTTGAAACTGCTACTTGAAGTGAAGTGACAAGCAATCCGGAAAGGTCATTTTGAGGGGTTTTGGCCCCACCAATATTTTGTTCCTTTTTAAAAAAAAAAGTAAAAAAAAAAGGATACAATATTGCTCCTCATTTTAGGTTTCAATTGCTTATTGAAATTCGTTTTCAATAACTTTCTTTCATATGCTGCTTTCATCTTTTATATCTGTGCTTATTTTTTGAGATGCTAATCATAAAATTATTTTGTTGGCATTGATAATCATAGCAATATGAATGCATTAAGAATCTGGGAAGTTTGCTTGTAATTAGACTCGGTAGTTTGTGGTTATAGTTTGAAAAAAAAAGGTGTTTTTTTGGTGTCACATAAAACTGCAGTTTCAAACACACTCATTAGTCATTACACTACTAAACACCTTATTTATTACACTAAACGAATTCTTAGAGATCAAAGATTCAATAGTTAGAAGACCTAGTCTGGAGGCTCGATGAGTTGACTCACACGTCGGTGAATCAGCTCAGGCTACGCTGCTTTTTATAAAAACAAAAGAATCATGAATTCAGGAGTACATGATGTTATTTTGGCGAGAATAGAGACATCTTGAACAGTCCAGGTTTCGTATTTTTAAATCATTTTGGTGTTAAATATTAAAAAGTATTATTTTAATATATTTTTAAACAAGAAATACTTTGAAAAACAATAAATTAGGGTTATAGGTTCTAAACTAGTGAACAACTTCACCAAATGATTCCTCAACAGATTCAAATTACCAAACGATGACACTATCCTTACTTGCTCCACTTGTCTTCTCCCTGCATCAACAATTTAGACATTTACACCAAAATCATTACAAAAACAGCAATAATAAAAAAAAATCTGAGATTTATTGATCATTCAGTAACCAAACATAGTATAAAATCTGGCGAGTTACAAAAAATGAAAATATGCTCCATGAGAGGAGAAGGGGGTGAAGACAGCCTGAGAAAGGTTATCTTCACCGTATTACAAATTCACAACAGCCGACTGCGCCTAATCAATATATATATTCTGGCTCAAAACGAATGATAATGCAACCAATAGTGAGATAAAAGGATGATGAATACACATAATCACAGCGAGATTTGTATCGGAATATTACACCTATCAAACAAAAATACATCTTTTAAGACCACCCATGGAAATGGAAACGGTAACACTTAGGGTTGGCGGTGCCATCCCCCTTTACCTCCAAAAATCATGTAGTCGTTACACTTGAGCAAGGTTTCTCATCGGTATCCACCACCATAAGGTTGTTGGGGAGTGTAACCACCAGAACCCATCATGGGGTTATAGCCACCAGGCATGGCCGATCCAGGAGGAGGCATCTGGCCACCTTGCATCATTCCCATGTTCATGCCGGCATTCATCCCTGTTCCCATACCCACACCCATGGGTTGGTGCACTACTCCATAACCTCCCATGCCAGGGCCTGAACCAGGACGACCACCCATTCCAATGCCCATATTCATGCCTGCACCCACACCCATTCCCATACCAGAACCGATCATTGGGTTTGGAGATGGTGGCCTGAGAGCACCCGCACCAGCTCGACCCATCCCAGTACCAGACCCCATAGCTTTGCCCATGGTGACAGTAGATATAACTGGAGTCATGGGCTGTTTTTCCATTCTCTTTTCCTTGCGATTAAGGGCATCAAAATCAATTCCAATGTCTGCCAATGGATTGGTTTTAGCTGCAAATGACAAAAAAAAGGGTAAAAACCAAGTGAAGTCCTACATGAAATAAATTAAGGATTTCACAACCAAAAGACCAATTAGTAAATTTGGGTGGCTTTTAAAGACTGAATATACTCACTTCCAGAAATATTCAAATTGACCAGCCCTCTACTCAGAGTATCTGCCCACACTGTTGACTTGGTCTCAAATTTGTCTTTGGATGGCTGAGGAACTATAGCAAGCGACCCAGCTGAAGATGGAAGAGCTGCCTGAGGCGAAGACTTTGATCCTTGAGAAAACAAATTACCCAGGACATCATTCTGTTGAGGAGATGAAGCAGTTGGAGTTTGGTAAGTAAATTGTGAAGAAACTGGGACTGTAGAGCCCTGTTGTGGGAGAAAGTTTCCACTGTTAAATTGTGGGGTTGATCCAGTCGGTGTATGGTGAGAAAATTGAGAGACAACTGGAGCTGTGAAACCTTGCTGTGGAAAGTTTCCATTGTTAAACTGCGCCACTGGTCCAGCTGAAGGTTGTAGAGCCATGTTGGAAGGGTTAGTAGCTGGGAATCCTCCCTGTGGAAGGAAGTTTGGACTGCTTAATTGTTGGGTCTGAGGAGCCATGTGTGGAACTGTCAGTGGTACCATATTCCCTGCTGGTGAATTGAAGTTCCCGTACATGCTGGTCCCTGGTTGTGGAGGTTGACCAGAAGGAAATGAAAAACCTGCCTGTGAGGCTACAGCAGCAGGACCAGACGGTGGGAGAATGTCTGCCAGAATATCAGTTTCTGGATGAGAACTGGATATTTCTTGAGGCAAAAAGTGTGAGTTTGTTGAAGGAGGTTGAACATCAGGTGCTGAATAAGTCATGCCAGAGAATGCATCACCATTTGGTGGTGCAGCTGCATGGGCCATTTCAGCATTTTGATTCATGGTAGGTTGGAATGGGGTAGCAGAAGCAGTTGGCTGTTGGGCTGAGAAATTGTCTGTAGGAGTAGCTTTAAAAGGATTGTCACCAAATGGATCTTCAAAAGCCTGCATCAAGGGAATGTCATTTTATATCACAATTGCTGTGCCACATCACTTAATTCTTGATACTATAGATTATAATTAAGAGATGAAAACCACATATTAGGTGAGGAAGGATGGTGGTTTGCAGAAAATGTGATCTACATCCCTCATATCATGAGACAATTAAAAAAGCAGAAGGTTTGTGACCGAAGACAATATTCAACCAATTTAAGCATCTAAATCTAGTTTCCACATCCCTAAGAGATTCATTCTAAATTTCAAATGAATATGAATTTTTTTTTGGCAAAGTAATTTGTTACCTAAACCCTTCAACTTAGTTTACCACTGCCAGACAATTTTATACAGCTACGGGAATTGTGTCACATTCCAAACAAAGAAAAACAATGGCAATTAACAACAGCACATGAGCCCAAGTAGTGGCAAATAAATGTGCAAACATTAGCAGCATTCCTCTCTTTAGTAATAATTCCAATAGGAGTTTTCTTTAAGAGTATGTTTCTTCAAAAAGTTTTATCTAAGGATAAGCGAAGAGACTGCTCGCTCCATTTCCAAATTGCTGTGTTCAAGTTTATCGATGGCATGAAACAACTTGAAGCATAGGTCTAGCTTATTGAAAGTTTCCAGGAAAACTTGTATACATTTGACTATTTGTTTACAGGAAAAAACCCATGCTAATTTTTATTTAAAAGAAAATAGATTAGATTTTCTTATAATAAAAAAGATTAGCACAGTCCCCAAATTCACAATTCAATTAGAAGTGGAATCTGAAAAGCTCCCCTTCATGCTTGTAGAATAAGAGCTTTTGTTGAATTTATGAACTTCTTATTTGTCCAGTAAACGAGTACTGACAGTAGAAAGTATTCAAGAGAGCAGCAAGAAAATAATTGTAATAAGCAATATTCAGAATGCATTATGAGACGGGGGTGTTGATTGTGTTGTCTGATGCTCCTTAACCACAACAAATATAAAACTTGCATAATAGATCAACTCAAGAAATATGGAATTTTGGTTTACAAGAAAAAAAAATTAGACTCCAGTCCTCAACCACAACATTATGCTCACCTGATTCATAACATTAGATGCTGATTGTGTTGCAGCAAAAGTGGATCCTGAAAAATTTGCCTGGGAATCAGCTTCAGAGGATGCTGTTGCAGAAGTGATTGGCACGATTGCTAATGGATTTGGAGCAAAAACATCTGATAAAGAGCCAAGTAAGTCCATTTCAGCATTGTTTGAGGTGGTAGGGAAAGCAGAGGCAGTTGGAACAGATGTTGCTGTGGGGGCAGCTGTCATGAGAAAAATGAAAAGCATCAATTTCCAATAATGATGGATGTTTATTGCAAAAGCTGCAGTGGTAACAAAAAGGAAAATGTAAGTGCCTCATAAAATTTCCTTTTTTTCCCGCAAATACATCAAATTCCACCCTATCACCATCCATGGCGATACATCACATGAAGGGATCCTTGTAGGTTGTTTTTTACAGATCATCACGTATTGCAATGCAATAATTGCTTAAATATTTTAGTAAATGAAGCTGAATTCTGCATGCCATTTTTTCATGTCCACATGCTCAATGCAATAAGTGCCAGACATGAGAACGTGCCATGTCATGATGGGTCTACCATGCCATTTTTTCATAGAACCAAAGCCTTTAAGGGAACTGAGCTCCAGCGATAATTTTGGTTAAACTTCGAACTCAAGTTCATGCAGACACTGAACATGTGGACACGAACACCTCACCATTAAGAACATATGCATGCTCACAAAGAGACAGACAGGCAAACACTTCAGAGAATAGCCTAAGCACTTATTTGTTTTTCATCTCACTTGCAATACAACTCTTAACATCAGCAAATAAATGAGTATCACACTCTTTTTGATTGTTACTCTGCTTAGTTCAAAGACCACCTCACAAACTTAAGCCTAACATGGATTAACACACCAGCCAGCAACCCTTATTAGGCGACTTCATCTCAACATATGCAACAAGATTTCAGATGCAAGTATAGGAGTGTGCAGTAAAGTAAAACACAAGACCGTTGACATTAGCAAACAAGCAGAGATGCACGAACTAGTGTACCTGAAACAGGACCACGTGGATCAAATTCATCAAACACCTCAGTTTCCTGGCCTTCAGGAGATGGAGACCTCACATCAGAAGTGTTTGCTTGTCCAGGATTGCTTGGAGGTGAAGTTCTAGGAGCTGGTGGAGAAGCTCCAGGAGCAGGTGCTGCTAAAATTTCTCCATTCCTTTCACCAAGAATTGATCAAAATTAACCAGAAAAGTAAAAGTGACGAAGAGCAGAATCATGCCAAATCTCAGTTCTACAAAATCAATACCTTTCACTGTGAGCAGGGCTTCGGGATTCACTTATAGTTTCTTCATAGCTGGGAGGACCACCAATATTTTGCTCAGAAGGTTTTCGCTCAAGTCGCCTGACAGTGGTAAGAAATTATCGTTTCAGTTTTACATCGTTGCTCGACCTTTATACAACTAAAGCAGCAATTCAGAAACATCAAATGAAATTTACCTTCCATCATGAGCCTGATCATCAGCTCTAGCACCACTGCCACTGCAAAAAATGACAGCTCCAACATGATTTTCAGGTCAACATATAATAAAGACATACAGTGAAAAACAGAAGTTCAGAGACAAGCATGTTCACTTTTTCAGACATCTTTAACATGGTACAATTCAAAGGATCTTCTTTCTCACGCATCAAGTTGGGGGCTTTTCCTTCTGCTCTTTTTTAATGGATACCTTTTTTCCAAAATTATTTCTTATATAGACTTTCCCAACACCAGCACCCTCCATTTGTTTATCATCAACTTGCTTTATCCATATATAATTTAATAGCCAAATTGACTTGTGAAATAACTCAAGATAAAAAGATTAAAAATTGGACATAACCCCAAAATCAATATGGTTGTTTCCTAACTACAAAAGGTCTGTTACACACGACCATTGCACCGAGACAAGGATTGTCCTACAGAAGGTCTGTTATGATTGATCAAATGTAATAAAGAGTCCTACAAAGACTTCAGAACAGTACCGAGATGAGGATTGACCATCATCATCAAAAGCCCGATCCCTATCTCTGTCGGAGCTCCTGCTTCTTGACCCGTAACCATCAATGCTTCGACTTCTTTCCCGGTAGTCGTCATCCCTATATCCATCTCTTCCATACCGTTCTTCACCATAACGATCAGCATCACGACCATACGAGTCCCCGTATTTACCATACCGGTCATCATCCCTGTAGTTGTATTCTCTTTCTTTGCCATAACCATATCCATTTCGATCTTCATCCTTGTAGCGACCATCGTCATCATACCCCCCTGTACTTGAGTAAGAACCAGGTCTATACATTCCACCCGGAGATGTGCGAAACCTACCAAACAAAGAGTTAAAATACAATGGTAAATGTCAGCAATTACCAGGGAATCCTTCTGGAAAAGGGTTATCTTTCCATTCAATCAAATGCCATAAATCATGTTAAGTTAAAAAACAATAGCATATTCAAGATGCATCAAAGTAAAGTGTTACATATAACTAACTGGGTTCAAGAGAAAACTTACTTGTCCTTGTTAGCAGCAGCCTTCTGTCTAACTTCAATTATCCTTTCTTTATCATTCACCAGGACCACAAGATTCTGGGATTTCTTCCTGACATTATTACCCTGGTCCTTTCCACTGGAATCAATATATTGGAAATCTGACAGTGTCTGCAACATAGTAGAAGAATAATATTATTACAGGTGATCATAGAAGCATGAAACACATCTCATTGCCAGCAGAATTAAGGAACAAAAAATTACCGATATTTGATATGAATGTTCCCTTATCTCATCTATGACACGCTCTGATCCATGAGCAACCAGATATTCCAAAACAGTCAACGCCTGAAACCCAACACACTTTGTATTCAGTCTCTTGTTACAATACCATGGCTTGAAATAAATATTGCACATGCTCATAATACATGGAACACATCATTTAGTAATGTACATATTCATAAAGAAACTAAAGAGCACATATCCAACAAATAACAGGTCACAAAAAGCAATAATACAAGCATTATCTTATCTACATTTTGAAGAAGCATAAGCATACACCATTCATCAACCAAATCCATCAAAGAGATAGCAGACCTTGTAGACATGCCGCCAATTCTTGCCGGTATCATTAAGCCGTTTCCATAAAACTGCCATGATCATCTGATATTCATGACTGCACGAGATGTTTAAAAATGAATTCCTCTATATAGAAAAACAAGCATCGGAAAGCATCCACAAGAAAATCAATCAAGCTCACTAATTTCTTGATGCCTGTGCAATAAGTGCAAGAAGTGATCCATGTGGACCCCAAGGTTCATTACTGGTAGAATCAAGAACCTGAAACAAAAAAATGGACGATTTTTATTCCATAAAATCTCTTCCACCAACTCCTAAAATCAAATGCCATGGCTTTTGAACACAATCTAAAAACCAATTCACAAACAAATAAGCTATAAATCATTACTAGTAATAAAAAAAAACCTTGTAGCCGACATACAAGTTCACACTACAACATCACATAATAACATCAAAATGAATTGTCACAGAGCCACTTGAGTTAGCATTCATATAATAACATTAATGCCATTGTTTTTTAACGCAATCTAAAAATCGATTCACACACAAATAAGCTTTAAACCATTATAATTATCATCGACAAACAAGTTTGAGCTACAACATCACATAATAACATCAAAATGAATTGTCACAACGCCACTTAAAGCATTCACATTTTCAAAAAGGGCAAGGGAATATTTACCTTCTGTTCTATCGAAGGAACTTTAAGCACTTTCTTATTAACCTCTCTCTTGCTGTAAATAAACAAAATAATAATAAATAAAAAAACAGAAGACAACGCGGGTAAATGGCGTAGAAAACACATGAAATGAGTCGAACCAGGTGGATACAATCAAAGACAGCTACGAAGCAGACTTACATGTCCCTGACAGTTTGATCAAAGGCCTTCTTCATTGTCGGCGGACGAGTTGAAGGGCAGCAATGTCGATTTCACTCTATACCAGCCGTCCGAAACCGAATCGACGAAAAAGAAACTATCAAAACAACAAAAATTACAGATTAGGTTTCCGGAACGAAATTTGAGTTTAAATAGAAACAATTTTATTCAAAAATAAAATCATCAGATAAGAATTTAGAAATTATTAAATCGAACAAAAACATTTAATGTGGACAATAAAAATAAGATCCGAAGAATTATTTGAAAAAAGAAGCAGAATGATTAAAAACAAATTTCTCAAAGAGGCATAAAGGGGATGCTTACGGGATTTAAAAAGAAGAAAAGATGAGATCCGGTGGAGATAAATGAGATCAAGGCTTGGTGAGATGAGATCTGATCAACCCTGCTACGCTCTTCTGAAATTCAGAGAGAGAGAAACGCCAAAGCTCCTGTGATGGGATTGTTGGGCTTGGTGTTTTTTTTTTTTTTTTTTTTTGAATTTTCTCCTGTCTGTCTCAAAGCTATATATTGGGAGAGAGGAATCGAACCAAGAAAAGACAGCGCAGCTTACACGGAGGAAATTAAGGTGATTGATATATTTTTGTTATTATTATAATAATTATATTACTATTACTATTACTATTATTATTATTTTATAAATCTATTAATATTTTTTTATTTTTATATAATACATCGCGAATTAAAATGTTTACTTATATATTATTAATTTAAGTATATTGTTTTTTAGTTTTTAATAAAATAATACTACATTGATTTAAACTCAAGCAGGCACATTATATAATAATGATAACTATGCTAATCATTATTGAAATTCTTCCTTCTTCTTTTTTAACAAAAGTCATTTTTTGAGTTTTTTATTAATTGTTTGGAGGGCAGTAGATCTAGTGATCTGCCACATCTATATATATGGGTTTATTAAAGCATCTCTAACCCACTAGCTATATCAAAAGACAAAATTATTATTTTTTACTTCTTCAACTCATTCGCTATATTAATAGTTAAAATGACTTTTTATTATTTGAGATGTTATTTTTACATGTTCTTGTAGAAATGCCAAAAAATTAAAAAAAATTATATAATATTGTCTGAGACTAGGAGAAATAGTTGGCAAGGAAATATATTATTTGTGACAATAATAATTATTTGATTTGCTCAATTATATATAAAACATTATTTGATTTGCTAAATAGTATTTGTTTTTACATGTAATCTTATATAAACTATAATATTATTTTTTATTTTTTTATTAAGATAATTTATTTATTTATTTATTCATATTTAAAAATTCATGAGATTTTTCAACAAGATATATATTTTAAAAAAAATATTTTTTTAAAAAATTATAATTAAAAATTATATAATATTATGAGGTAGGATTTTAAATAATATAAAAAACAATAACAAACTTATAATATTATCTCCTGTAAAATCTGTTTTATATTATTAGTTGATATATATAAAAATATATTTGGTTATTCTAAATAGCTTTTACCATTGAAATACATATATATAAAAAAGCTATATTTGCACTATTTAACAAGCTATTTATCAATTTAGCTTTCCAAAATAGCATTTTACATTGGAGTTGCTCTTAGTATTGTCTTTTAAAAAAAAATTGAAAAACATTTAAAAATATATTTTTAATTTTTACTTTAAATTAATATTTTATGTTTTATATTATTTTAATTTGTTGATTTCAAAAATTATTTTTGATATTAAAATATAAAAATAATTTAAAAATATCAAAATTTTCTAATTTAAAATAAAATAAATCATTTTTTTTAAATATTTTTGTAAAACAATTTCAACATCAGCATTCTCCTTTTAAGTCGTTTTCCATTTACATTACTGTCTCGTTTTATGTTGATGGTTGCTACCCATGCAGCCCACCCTATGTTACCGATGGGCTTATCAAAAAAAAATTAATCGTAACTGAATTTAATAATTATGTTTGAAAAGACTTTACTTATGATAAGCAAATTTTGATATTTATTGTTTTTATATTTTTTATATAAACACATAATTGATTTATGATTTTTTTCATAATGATAATGACTTTTTACTTTTAAAAAAATACTTATTTTAATAAAAGCATGTTTTTTGTCAAAACAAAAGAGAAATACAGGAATAAGGAAATTAATTGCTTAATTAAAAATATAATTTCTTGTTTCCCAGTTAAACGCTTTCATTGGTTTTGTTTCCGAATTCTTTAATAAATATGATAAGCATATTTTGTTTTAAAATCTAAAATTAAATAAAAATCATCTTTAGCAATACTGTAATGAAGATGATATTTATTTATTTTAAAAATAATAATTAAAAATAAATAAATAAATATTAGTCTCGAGACAAAGTTGTGATATCTAATTTATTTAAATTTACAATCTATTTTAAATTATTAATTTTTAAAAATAAATCGATTCATTAAGCAAACTAGTATCAACAACTCTGTAACGTCTATTAAATTGATTTAAATAAAAAGTGACTCAATTTCACGATAAAAGTTTTATCAAGATTCTAAAGCATCTCAACTCCCTCGGATCTTGGCTTTTAAACTACTGTTTCTTGCTGCTCTGTTTGTGCCCCTGTTTTGTTTGGTTAGTAATTATTGAGTTATCTTCCTTATCCATTGCAGAGCATCCAAAATAGTGTCGTCTTCTTGAACCAAGAAAGCAAACAACAGACAATTCATTCATGGAGCTTTCTGGGACTAGAGGATGGAGTCGTATAAACAACTCGGTAGCCCTATCAACAAAACTCAGTATCAACAACTAGGATCTTGGCTTATCAAGCAACAGAACTTAACTCATTCATGGAGCTTTCTGGGACTAGAGAACGATATAAACAACTCGGTAGCCCTATCAACAAAACTCAGTATCAACAACTAGGATCTTGGCTTATCAAGCAACAGAACTTAACTCATTCATGGAGCTTTCTGGGACTAGAGAACGATATAAACAACTCGGTAGCCCTATCAACAAAACTCAGTATCAACAACTAGGATCTTGGCTTATCAAGCAACCGAACTCAATAGATTTATCAACAACTCAAGTCAAATATATTGCGGTAAGTAGTTGTTGTGCTTATATTCTATAGATGAAACAAATCTAAAAAGGATTTCAGATTTAATTTTAATCATATAACACACTCACATACAAAATATATTGAAGTGAGACATCAATTTTTGAAAAGTGACAGTGTACTTGAGTTTTGTTAGCAGAAAACATCAGCTTGCAGGTATTTTTACAAAGTTATTAGGTAAAATCACTTTTGTGAAATACTAAGAAATGAAAGTATTATTCATGCTAAAGATATTTGTAGTCTAAAGAACTCCTATTAACAATGAATACTACGTTGATTTGTTTTTTAAATTTAAAATCTAAAATAGCTTTTAAATTTAAACAAATACTGTTCTTTCTTTTTCGAAAACATGCTACTCTCAATCGAGAAACAGTGATTGAATTTCAAGACTCGGGATCTAGCAGCAGGACTGTCCTTGTGAATGCTGCAAGCTGGTGAAATGTTATGAGTTGCAGTACTGTCCCCGAAGTTGAGCAAACAGTAAGCATCCTTGACACCGTGTGGTCATGGCGGAGACATAATCATGCTTTTGAAATATGGTGGCGCGTGTATGTTCGTTGATTTGGAATCCCGGGCACAAAGAGTGCCTGAAGAAACAGATAATTGATTCTGCATGGGATTTCCCTTGGTGATTGCCTGATATGTAGCCTTAAACATACTAGGCATCACACTTGAATTAATGAACAGATTGAGCAACTTCATCATTGGACGGCCAAACATCCCTGAAAAATATCTTCATCATTTCCATCTTCAGTTTTGGGATCAGCACTTTGCAGTTGTTGTCCTTGTTCAGTTTTGGGATCAGCACTCTACAGCAACAAGCAAAACCTCCGCAGGGGACAAGATCCATGGAGAAGGAGACAGCATGGGAAGTTTGAAGATGACCCGGGCATTTGTCATCACAATGACAACCACGGTCCAAAACTTGGAAGACTAGACATGGAGACTTGAAGGATAATATTTCAGCTGGCCGAAATTTACAAGCTCCTGTTCGTGACTTTGCCCCGAATGTGGACTTGGATGAGAATGGAGAAACACATCCAGTGTTAGCTTCTGTCCCTTCTTGTTCCCCAACAAAATCTAACACCTGTTGTCCCTGCAAGTTCCTTAACAAAAGCTGAAACTGCTGTCCCTGCAAGTTCCTTAACAAAACCTGAAACTGTTTTCCCTGCAAGTTCCTCAACAAAATCTGACTCTGTTGTCCCTGCAAGTTCCTTAACAAAAGCTGAAATTGTTGTCCCTGCAAGTTCCTGAACAAAACCTGACACTGCTGTCCCTGCAAGTTCCTCAACAAAACCACCTCCTGAATTGAAGCATGAGGAAGTGCCTGGACAGTCTCTTGAAGACATTGAAAAGATGGATCTCAATCCCGTTCAACTTTCCAACTTAAATACAAGAATAGACGAGGAGGAAGACTACGATGAAGAAGACTGAAGTTACTAACTAGTGTTTTGTTCTGCCGTATAGTTTCTGATAGAAAACAGGTTCATAAAAGTAATCAGAATAGACCATGATCCTGTCAACTTTTGTTTCTTACTTCCAATTAGAATCTTCCATAGCTCTGGAAATCCTTGGCTCTCATCAGTCACCTGTTTATCTATGTTTTTTTATTTATTTCCAAGCCCATAAATCACCCTTCTGCTGTGATAACTTGCAACTGTTTTGTTTTCTTGTCTACCATTTTCTTTGACTGCTGCTTCTTGAATTTGTAGACCTTTTTTCTTTAATCTTGTATTTATTGTGCATGACTGATGAACTCAGTTTTGTTTCCTCTTCTGATCATGCCTCTTGATGCTGATATTCATAGAATGTAATCGCATTTACGTTATTGGATAAAAAATGGAAACCTCAAATTTAATCCATAAGCTCCGATACCCATTTTCAATTAAGTCCCAAAACAAATTTTTATATCAATTGGCTCCAAAATGCTTGAGAAATTTCACAATTGTGTCCGTTTGTCAATGTTTGTAAATATTTTCAACTTAATTTGCATATCTTATGCTATAACACGCTTTCGTATAAAAGGTAACAAAACAAATGAATAGAAATTTATAGAAGGACCTGACTGTTTTATGTATGTGACATCGGGGACAAAATTGTTAAATTCTTTGGATTCAATTGAGAACTGACAGAACAAGAAGCTCTGTAGATTAACCACATAAAGATGGTTAGTGGTAAGAACTTGAGATTAAGAGGTTTGTTTTTTATAGTCTCAGGTTTGAGCTCCCAGGGATCTTAAAATCAAACGACTGTATAGCATATTTGTTGTTTATTGCTTCAATAACTTGTCCTTAATTAACCTTCATCTTCAAACAATTAAATGTTGATATATAAATATCCAAATCAAACACGAAAGGGTCTGATGGAAAGGTATACACTTTCTCTATCAAACTTAAATAGTTTTTGCCTTGATGATGTCGATGAAAGTAATCGATCTAGTCAGCCTCAACTAAATGTGAAGTCATAAACATCCAAATCAAACAAGAAAGGGTCTAATGGAAAGCTATACATCTCCTTTATCAAACTTAAGTAGTCTCTAGTCTTGATGATGTCGAAGTTGCTCCAACAAAACCATAAAAGTAACTAATCTAGGCAGCTTTAACTAAAACACCTATATACATAAAATCATCAAACCCATTACATTATAGGAATATATCCCATTAACTTGTTGGATCTTATATAGGAATATATCTAAATAATGTGGTGTTGAAATCCCGCGAAACTTATTAAAAATAAATTATTTATACTTGAAAACAACAAAATCTCATATTTGCATTATTCTAAGAGCTTTAGCAAATAAGTATCTTATATGTTTTTAATTTAAGTATAATTTTTATGTGTAATTAGTTTGCATTTTTTTTTTATGATTGCTAGCTTGCCATGTTCTTATAAGTTGGTATGTTATAAACTAAACATAATTGATCACTTGTTTAATCATCAAGTATGTTTTGGGCAACACCTTTCCAAGCTAGTCCCTAAATAGTGTTTGACAATTATGGTTGATAATTTGGTAGGGATAATCCTTCATCATCTTTTATAAATACCTTCTTTTTACAAATCTTTAGCTCTTATACAAGTATAAAAGCATGTTGTAGATTGAGTGACTTATGTTTTTTTAATGTGTTTTAAAAATATAATTTACTTAAAAAATATTAAATTGATGATTTTTTAGTGTTTTTTTAATGATTCTAATGTCTTGATATAAAAAAAAGACAATATGAAAAAAATATTTTAATATATTTTCAAGTGAAAAATATTTTTGAAAAGTACTTTATACTATAATATCAACCAAACATGAAAAAGAAGTCTGAATACATCAAACAAGTTTTTTTTTATTATTATTATTATAAAAACAAGCACAACTTTTAATAAAAATATTGAAATTAGCTGGAGTTTTGCTTTCTTGTTCTATAAGCTTTTGAATCAGGCTTTATCCAACGAAAAATGTTTTCAGGCCCAAATTAAACTAAAAACATCCTGTATAATTTTATCTATTTTTCTAGTTATTTTTGAATTCTTATTTTTAATTTACTTTTAGATTTTTTTTTAATTTAGTTTTCATTCACTATGTCGATTCTAACTCTTATTTAAATAGTCTTATATATTATTTTTCAATAAAATATAAGATTATCATTATTAATATCTAAATTTATCAATAAAGTTTTACTCGATATTTAAAAAACAAAATGCAAAGCTGTCAAAGTAATTGAATACACAAAATCTAGATGACCCTTCAAGCAAGGAAGCGGTGAAATTTGATATTCAAGTTGGTGTCCTTATGATATTCAAATAATTTAACTTGTTGAATCAGCAAAAGAAAATAATAAAAAAAGAAAAGGAATATTGTGGTACGATTAGCACTCTAATGACAAATTATAATTTACGTTAACACTTAGGCACTGCTTGATATTTTATTTCAAAAATATTTTTGAAAAAATTGAATTTTATTTATTAATTTTAATTTTTTTATATTTTTAGATCATTTTAATGTGTTGATGTCAAAAATAATTTTTAAAAAATAATAAAAAATATTATTTTGATATATTTATGAACAATCTCAACTACAACTACACTTTCAAAGAGACACTTGATGCATGTCATCTTAGATGAATCCGCTGTAATGTTTTCATATTCAAAGTGGCTACCATCTTAAAATAAAAAATAAAATAGAGTTTGAGTTATTATGTTAGTATGAATAAGCTATTTTTATTAAAACAATATATATATATATATATATATATATTTAAAAAAAATATCATTGACTTCATTTATTGAGAGTAGATCACCAAACCAATTCTTTTTTCCACTCGTTATTGTTAGAAATAGATAATCTGATTAAATTATTTTTATTAAAATAATATCATTTTATTTTATAAAACTGATCAACCAAACTATGCGGTCAATTAAATTTCAAATTTAATATGAAATTTCATCTAAATAAAATTATGAAATTTATTATTTTCTCATGGCTAAAAGGAAATCTGGAACTAGTTTCTATGCCTAAGCTCAATTGATCTATTTTTTTTTTTTTATAAAACATACATCATCGATATCGAGACTATATGACTCATTCCGATTTATTTCTCATGAACAACTGGATTTAAAAATTTAATTTATATTAGCATATTGCCGATTGTCAACAAGATATTTATCTACGAAGGTGATCAAGGGTTTTTTTTCCTGCAAATTTTATTTTTTAATAAAATATTTTATAAACTGACCCATTTAGATTTGATCGAAGTTTTTTATTTCTTGTAAATTATTATTTTTTAATAAAAAAATCTATGATTCAACTCAATTGTATAATTTGGCTGAATATAGGGGTGTTTGGCACTGCATTTCAAAAACGTATTTGAAAAAAAATGATTTATTTTTTATTTTTTATTTTAAATTAAAAATTCATGGTGTTTTTAGATTCTTTTTATGTGTTGATATCAAAAATAATTTTAAAAAATAAAATAAATATTATTTTGATGTATTTTTGAACGAAAAATATTTTCAAAAACAACTTAAACCACACTTTCAAACATATAATCGAATAAATAAATTTTTTATCCCTAACATTCAATCAATGCCTCTACCATATATGACCTAACAAGCGCCAGTGGCCTAAGAAAAAAAAACAGAAAAAAGGAGAGTGGATAGAATCAAATAGAATGGAAATAAATAAAAGACAAGAAGTTCGTTCGATCATAATCTTGGACTTGGAAGCTTGTGATGGGGCGCACAGACGATCAAGATTGAGACTTTCCAACTCGCACCTCACCTGCTCCATTTTTGTTTTTTATATAGTTGCCCATGACTTAGTCCTTATAGTTATAGTCAACAAAATTAATTAATTCTCATGGTTGGAGATTTTAAATCCACTTTAAACTCAGTCTTTCATCAATTTTGTGTTCTTAATTTCTAATTTACAGTATGATTGAAAGAGAAGCAAAGAAGATGGAAAGATCTTGGAAAGAAGATGGAAAGATCTTGGAAAGAAGAGAAGGGATTTGTTTTCTTAAGAAAAACTATCGATGCTGATTAATAAATTACTTAAGTATCTATCATAGTTAATCAACTTTATTAAACTATAGTATAATTAAATAAGATGGGAAGAAGGGATTTTTGTTATAAGAAAATATATTAAATTAATGAGGGTCGATGCTAATTAATAACTCACTCAATTATTTGTCATACTTCATGGATTAGTTAATCAGCTTTATTAAACTATAGTATAATTAAATAAGATGGGAAGAAGGGATTTTTGTTATAGGAAAAGATATTAAATTACTGATGGTCGATGCTAATTAATAAATCACTTAATTATTTGTCATACTTCATGGATTAGTTAAGTAAATTTTATTAAACTATAGGGATTAGTTTGTGATTAATTATAGAATTAATAAGTCGAGAATGTCCCATCACCATCAACAACCAAACCATATGCTTCATTTGTATTCCGTGAGAGTATTAAAGGATACCTACAGAAAGGAGCGAAACAGAAGAACATATGATCAGTGTAGACTTAGCATCAACTTCCTTAACTGTGACATGCAAATAAAGGATATGCTTCCTAAAATTGTCCCGTCGGGTTTTGTATCTATAATAAGTCTCTAAAAAAAAAAAAACAACATATTTTTGACAAAAAATGGAAGCTAAATATATAAAAAAATAATTATAATTAACTCTATCATGTACTACGGCCAATCTGAGTTAATTTTCCAAGTTTCTACAACTAATAAATTATATTGATGTCCCTATCACTTATTATATAGCTTTTAATGTTTTCCAATTAGCATGGGACCAGCTTGCATGCGACGGCTTGCCATTTCTCGTTTGTACAGTTCCACTTTAGAAAGAATCACAGAAAGAACGAGGCGGCGAAGAAAAAGCAGGCACCCACCACAGCTGACACCTACTACGGAGCTCAATAATTTGACCAGACAATAATCGCTGTCTCTCTCTCTCTTTCTCTCTTTTTCTTGACTTTTATCAGCATTCCATCTGTTTGTTTCGCTGGTCAACTGAAGTTATCTGTGCCCACAATCTTTTTGAGCTGGATGGGGTCTGCCTTGCCGAGGACGAAAGGGAGGCGAGCCTCCTCGCTGCTGCCATGCCACTACTCATTACAGCAGATAGAAAAATATGGACAAAAATAATTGCGATGGAAGAGAAAAGTGGTATTTTATTATGAACAACCTCGGTGCGAAGCACCAGAAGGTCCAAGAAACAACAATTGCCCACAGGATGAAACCAGGCTCTACGGTGGCACGTACAGTAAATAAATTAGATGAAACCCTAGCTACCCTCCTCCTTTGATCAATAAATTTAAAAAGAAAGAAAAACAAACAATGTGCTAGAGCCTACTTCCAAATCTGGGTCTGCTTCTCCCATCTCACCTCCTAACGATCTTGATGAGGCGAAGGAAATATCTTGAAGCCAAAACCAATACTCGAACATAATAAGATGATGATGTGCAAGGTTGTCACGTTGAAGTTTGAGACTGGAGAATGGTAAAAGTTGTAACTTTCTGATGCAAAACTCAGACCCTTATTGAATGGATTTGGATAGGATGCTTCGTATCTACACATTTCACTACTGGAGCCTTCCTTTATTACAATATTGCTGAAATTAAAACCTGAAAATCAATAACAGTTGGAAGTGTGAGCTGATTAATTTCACGTTATGTATTGAACTTTTTCTGTCACTTAATGGCATGGTAAGAATTTGCTAAAAAGAAACTTCACTTACGTGATTTGTAGTGATCATACATGGAGGAGTTTTTTGAGCCTAGTACTTTGCTGGGGGAGGTGGAGAGTTGTAGATATATGGGGGAGGGGGAGATGGGGATGGTGGTGGAGGAGACTTGTAGTAGTAAGGTGGTGGAGGTGACGGGGATGGTGGAGGAGGGGATTTGTAGTGGTATGGGGGTGGAGGACTTGGTGAGGGGGGAGGTGGGGAGTTGTAGTGGTAGGGTGGTGGGGGAGATGGTGAGGGAGGTGGGGGAGACTTGTATAGGTATGGTGGTGGAGGAGATGGAGATGGTGGAGGAGGTGACTTGTAGTAGTATGGTGGAGGTGGTGATGGTGATGGCGGGGGTGGTGACTTGTAGTAGTATGGTGGGGGAGGAGAGTGAACTGGAGGTGGAGGTGATTTGTAGTAGTATGGTGGAGGAGGTGATGGTGATGGTGGAGGTGGTGACTTGTAGTAGTATGGTGGTGGAGGAGAATGAACTGGTGGTGGAGGGGATTTGTAGTAGTAGGGTGGAGGAGGAGATGGTGATGGTGGAGGAGGTGATTTGTAGTAGTATGGTGGTGGTGGTGATGGAGATGGTGGGGGTGGAGACTTATAGTAGTATGGTGGGGGAGGAGAGTGAACTGGAGGTGGAGGTGATTTGTAGTAGTATGGTGGAGGAGGAGATGGTGATGGTGGAGGTGGTGACTTGTAGTAGTATGGTGGAGGAGGAGAATGAACTGGTGGTGGAGGAGATTTGTAGTAGTAGGGTGGAGGAGGAGATGGTGATGGTGGAGGTGGCGACTTGTAGTAGTATGGTGGTGGTGGTGTTGGAGATGGTGGGGGTGGAGACTTGTAGTAGTATGGTGGGGGAGGAGAATGAACTGGAGGTGGAGGTGATTTGTAGTAGTATGGTGGGGGAGGAGAATGAACTGGTGGAGGAGGTGATTTATAATAGTATGGTGGTGGTGGTGATGGAGATGGTGGGGGTGGAGACTTATAGTAGTATGGTGGGGGAGGAGAGTGAACTGGAGGTGGAGGTGATTTGTAGTAGTATGGTGGAGGAGGAGATGGTGATGGTGGAGGTGGTGACTTGTAGTAGTATGGTGGTGGAGGTGAATGAACTGGTGGTGGAGGGGATTTATAGTAGTATGGTGGTGGTGGTGATGGAGATGGTGGGGGTGGAGACTTATAGTAGTATGGTGGGGGAGGAGAGTGAACTGGAGGTGGAGGTGATTTGTAGTAGTATGGTGGAGGAGGAGATGGTGATGGTGGAGGTGGTGACTTGTAATAGTATGGGGGAGGAGAGTGAACTGGAGGTGGAGGTGATTTGTAGTAATATGGTGCAGGAGTGGGCTCCTTCTTCTTACACTCCTTGTAAGGGGTTTTAGGTGCATAAGCAAATGGTTTAGCTGAGAGCACAACTTCATACTCTGTCTTAGACTTCACCTTCAAGGAGGCACCCTTGTTACCCCAGTGTAGCTCAGTTGGGATGTTGCATGGTGAATCCTTTGGTGCCATGTGAAGCTTGGCTTTGCATGCCTCACCTCCATATTTACTATAATCAAAATCTTTCAGTGTGATGCTGTATTTCCCATTGATCTTGGTTTTACCATAGGCCTTAACCTTTTTTATACCTGCTTTGCATGTTACCTCTACCACGGCACCTATTTCATGTACAGCAAAAAAATGAGCAAGTATTGTCATTAGTAACATTAAAGAACAAGTATATTATGCAACTTAAACTAAAATAAATGATAATGTTCTTACTCACTCTAATAACTAATTATATTCTTAGTCAAGGTATTACAACTCTCTTTTTTAGGTGAAAATTCAAACATGGAATGCTTATATATATATATATATATATATATTAGTGTTAATTTTAAAAATAATAATAATTGGAATTAGGTTCCTTTTAATGATTAATATCCATAATCATACTATATGCCTAATAGTATGTTAGTCACCATCGTATTAATATTATCTTGTGAAAAATAGGTCAATCATATAACGTAAAGACAATCCTAGATATTAGAAACATGACAAATACATGCATGATAAGCAAAATCAAACAAAAACATTAAGATGCATGTGAAAATTTAATAAAAAAAAATATTCTAAAAGCTTAATCAATTTAAAACAAATTGTACCTTTTAAATGTTTTTTGTCATGTGACTTCACTGGATATCCCCAATCATAACATTTATAACAATAAACTTTTCCTACCACTTTGACTATTAAATCTTGTTGATGGGGGTGAGGGTAAGGGACAGGTGGAGGTGGAGACGTGTAGTAGTATGGAGGAGGTAAGACTTTAGGTGGTGGTGAAGGATGTGAAGGTGGTGGTGGAGACTTATAGTAATATGGTGTTGGAGGAGGTGGAGACTTAGTTGGAGGTGGGGGAGACTTATAGTAATAAGGAGGTGGAGGAGATTTTGAAGGTGGTGGAGGAGATTTATAATAGTATGGTGGTGGAGGAGACGGTGAAGGAGGAGGTGGAGACTTGTAGTAGTATGGAGGGGGAGGAGATGGTGAGGGTGGTGGTGGTGACTTGTAGTAATAAGGTGGAGGTGGTGAATGTTTAGGTGGAGGTGGAGACTTGTAGTAGTATGGTGGGGGTGGAGATGGTGAGGGAGGAGGTGGTGACTTATAATAATATGGTGGAGGTGGTGAATGTTTAGGTGGAGGTGGAGACTTGTAGTAGTATGGTGGGGGTGGAGATGGTGAGGGAGGAGGTGGTGACTTATAATAATATGGTGGTGGTGGTGATTTTTTGGGTGGTGGTGGGGAATTATAGTAATAGGGTGGAGGGGGGGAATGCACTGGGGGTGGAGGGGATTTATATACGTAAGGTGGAGGTGGTGATGGTGAAGGTGGAGGAGGTGACTTGTAAACATAAGGTGGTGGGGGAGATGGGGATGGAGGTGGTGGTGACTTGTACATGTATGGTGGTGGAGGGGATGGAGAGGGTGGTGGTGGGGACTTGTACATGTATGGTGGAGGGGGAGATGGGGATGGAGGTGGTGGGGACTTGTACATGTATGGTGGTGGTGGGGAAGGAGAGGGTGGTGGTGGTGACTTGTACATGTATGGTGGAGGGGGAGATGGGGATGGAGGTGGTGGTGACTTGTACATGTATGGTGGTGGAGGGGATGGAGAGGGTGGTGGTGGGGACTTGTACATGTATGGTGGAGGGGGAGATGGGGAGGGTGGTGGTGGGGATTTATACATGTATGGTGGTGGTGGTGGTGGTGGGGATGGAGTGGGTGGTGGTGGAGACTTGTACATGTATGGTGGTGGAGGTGGAGAACTGTAAACATAAGCATCCCCTGCGACTGAGCCCACATTACTTGAAACAAAGAGAACAGTCAATGCCACGGCCAATTGAGGCCAAAGACGACCCCGAAGGGAGCCGCCACTAGAACCTGTCATTCCTCCGCCCGGAATTCTACCACCTATCGGCAATGTGTTGAACTTCTGCACCTTCTCTCTTATTATTATATATTAGACTAAGAGAAGGTGAAGGAAAAGTTAGCGATTTTATCTGCTTCGATGAGAAAGCATGAATGAAACTCGAAGTATATATAGCAAGCGTGGCTGTTGAAGGGGAGCTATCATCATTGACTAATACAAATTGTTCTTTATATTAATTAATCTACTAAATGGGATTTTCAAGCTGGCAAACACTGTTCTTACAAATCATTTAAACGATTAAGTTATTAATCATGATTTAATTTAATATTTCAAGTCATTGTTTTAATAATTCCACTCCTCTACCGTCTTTTATTATTTATTGCTATCCTTTTATATGAGTCATAAGCTCTGCATATTTTTAAAGTCCTTATTTGAATGTAATTAGTGCTTTAAAAAAATCAATTGTATGAAATATCGATACTCCTTTAAATCTCTCTGTTTCTATCCTTCTATGTGGGGGAGTATTTAAGGGTATGATTGCGGGGTTTTTTTAAAGTGTTTTTTATTTTTTTTAAAATACATTAAAATAATGGTTTTTTTAAATAATTTTGACATCATCACATAAAAATGATCTAAAAACATTATTTTTTTAAAAAAAAAATAAAAAAAAAAAACAGTATCACCGTAATATGGTCAAAGAAGGCAACTGGCAGCTCCTATAAGCTCCCAGCCCTCACACTCAAGCAATCTTTATCTGATTCCTAGCCTTTCCCTTCCACATTTTTCGTATGAGAAAATGCTTAACCAGTTAATTACCAATTTCTATCTATCTTTATAATTATTATTCGAGAGGTCGTGGTTTTTTTGTTTTGTTTCGAAATAGCACATCCTAAAAACATTTTAAGAAACTTAAATATATTTTATTAAAAAGTAGACCAGGTTCATGGACTGTGACGTGCTAGTTTTTTCAAACTTTTTCCAGGACGTGCTATTTTGAGTGTGAAAAAAATCACCAAGATCTTCAAGAAACCAATTCTATACAATTAAATATTTAATTTTGAGAGAAAAGAGAAGAGCTAAAGAAAGCAAGATCCGCACATTAACCTCTCATAATTCCACAACGATGCACGTTAATAGACGCCATATCACCACCACCTTCTTCTCTTCACGAACGAAAGGCTTAATTTTTTTTTAATTTTTATTTATTTATTATTTGGACGCTATATATGTTTTAATAAATATTGCATGTGGTTTCTCAATTATGAGATGGCAAGTGCTAGTGCAGCTTTTGTGGGTGTTTTGAGCAGCACATTATAGAGAGAGAGAGAGAGAGAGAGAGAGAGAGACATAAGCTGTAAAAGAGAAGAGATGTAAAAGAGAAGAGAGAGAGGGGGAGAGAGAGACATAAGCTGTAAAAGAGAAGAGAGAGAGGGAGAGTGAGAGAGAGACATAAGCTGTAAAAGAGGAGAGAGAGAGAGAGAGAGAGAGAGAGAGAGAGACATAAGCTGTAAAAGAGAATATTATGGCTAATTATTCTGATCTATGAGTGCTGTTTTATTTCGTGGAAAAAAAATAATAAAAATGGAAGCTAATTTCTTTCTCTGGACATCTACTTTCCTGAAAACGACCAGGCAAGAAGAGTGGTTTAGCTTTTCTTAATTAATTCGACAAGGTTAGTTAAAAGGATATGTCGTGTTCATAAAATTTCATGGTATTTATCAACAAAAGAAAATTGGCTCCTATTTTTTATTTTATTTTTTGGTTTTGAAACAGATTTTTTTTATTTGTAATATGTAGTAGTCCTTACATCAAGTTTAAGCGGCCATGTGATTATGTAATAAATAAATAAAAATAGAATGGGGGTCTAAGTAGTTGTTTGTGGGTATCGATGTCTTTGTTTTTTAAAATATTTTTTATTCAGAAATACAGTAAAATAATATTTTTTTTATTTTTAAAAAATTATTTTTAGAATCAGCACATAAAAATAATCTAAATACATAAAAAAGTATTTAATTTAAAATAAAAATATAAAAAATTTGGAACACGGTGTCAAATATATGTGTTGTTTTTTTCTATGATCAAGATATTGTATTTATTGATGAATGAACGCAAAATTAAATGGAATGAATACACTATTAGTAGTAATAATAATAATAATTCCGAGCCTAAATCATAATGAAAAAAAAAAAGAGAGTTAGAAACTAGTCTTAATTTGTTCACTGAAAATCCAAAATTTATGGCTTTTATTATTCAAACAAAAAAAAAATAGAATGATTTTATTTATTTGATGGGACATTTACCATTATTTCCATGAAAATTCTTAAACGAGATGGAGTCTAAAATAGAGTACCGGAGTTATTATGGCAAGCACATGGACCGTGTCGCCTCTACTTTCCATTTCATCGACGACCGGCGGACCTGGACAGGCCATTTGCATAAAAGTCATCGTCTACAGAGTTCATGCAGACAGCTGTCAAAAATTAACCAGCGTGATAATGATGAAAAATCCACCTCATTTATATTTATTAATTTCCCTTGATTAATTCTTATTTTAGGTCATGACAATTGAATATCTACCCAGCAAATTCACTGGTCCATTCGAGAAGCATTCATGGAACATCTTCTTGCTTGCATATGAAACCTTGGACACGAGACCATACCGGTAGGACCGGTGTATTTAAGACCCCGTCGACCCGGTCTAGATTTCATAATCTGTAAAGATCAAGCTGACCCGGTGGGTTGATACACAATCCAATCAAAATCATGTTATTTTTTTCTTACAAGAACAAGATAGGTTAAGTTGCCGGATCACTTCAAATTGAGTTTGAATGAAACAACGTTAGGTTAAGTTGCCGGATTGCTCTAAATTGGATCTGAATGAAACAACGTCCATTCTGAAAAAGAAAAAAAGATTAAGTTGCCGGATCGCTCCAAATTGGGTTTGAATGAAACAACGTTAGGTTAAGTTGTCGGATTGCTCTAAATTGGGTCTGAATGAAACAACGTCCATTCTGAAAAAGAAAGAAAGGTTAAGTTGCTGGATCGCTCCAAATTGGATTTGAATGAAACAACGCTCATTCCGAGAAATAAAGAAAGTGATATAAAAAATTGAGAACTTGATATGATAGTTACTGAAGATTTATATTGTCATTAACTTCAAAGCCCGTGGAATTAGTAAAAATACGCGCAAACTGACCTAGACACCCACGAAAATAAAAAAGAAGTGGTTATAGGAACATGTTGCTGATTTTTTTTTTGAAATTATTGGCACCTTCCGAGCTCTCACACTTGGGAAATCAATGCCGTGTAATGGATCACCTCTAAAAGTCTACGTTTAGTTTCTGTGTTAAGTATTGAAAATGTGGCGAGAGTTGTTAGTGATGAAGTAAATATTTTAGCATTATCTATTCCTTTCGCTGTTTGCATGCCCTTTTTGTTGCCATGTTGCTTGGAAGAGAGAAGGGCTGCTGGACGAGGTCAGGCTGGCTGGCTGGCTAGTGGAAGGCACTGAGTTTGAAAGAGAATATTAAGAACGAAAGAGACAATATGCAAAGTCATTATCGTGGCCTCTAATTAATGTGAACCATGGAGTGGCCAAAAAGCAAGGTTTCTACTTCCATGGAAGAAGTCTTCGAGAGGGTTTTCATCAACTTAATTAGGGTTTGTTTCAGTTTTGGTGTGGCTCGAGTCATCTTCACCAACTACTATAGCCATTGGTATCTGTTTTTATCCCTTTTTTTGCAGAAATCAAATGCGATTTGGATTTATCTGTGCAACGAATATGAGGGTTTTTTTTGTTCCTAGGGTGTTGTGATGTGATGATAGAGACTTATGATTTGTATAATAGGTCTCGAGTTTACTTACTTTTCTAAACCTACAAAATACGTTTTTCGGGAGATGAGATTTCCTCACATCCAATAAAAAGAAAATGAGATTTTGTGTTAATTAGGAAACTACTTGCATGTTTATTAGGCAGTGCATGCAACCAAAATCTTGGCTGTTTCTCGGTATCAATAAATTAAGGAAATTAATTAATCCAATCTGCTATTCTGTAAAACCTAGATAAAATGTTTAAGAGGAATATTGATTTTAGAAAACACCAAAAAATATTAATTAAGAGTAAATAAAAAATATCAATTTTATAAAACGCAAAAAAAGAGAGAATGTATGCAAAGATAACTTAAATAAAAACTAAAGATCTAGATTCATATGTAATAACTTAAACAAAATTAGATGGATAGAGGGTTTCTTCTAATTAAATTTTAATAAACAAAAATCTGCAAAAAACAATCCAGGCCCTGGACAGACCAATGAGGTGAAAGAAAGAAATTAAAAAAAAATCAAGTAGAAAGGATAATTACTGTTTTGTTTTTTTATTTATAAACATATTAAAATAATATACATATTTATTTTAAAAAAAACACCTTTTGTATTAATATATCAAAACAATCTAAAAATATAAAATAATAATTCAAATTTCAACAACAAAAAAAAAAAAAAAACAAGTTCAACCACTCAACCAAACAAACCTGCCTCTCATTTATTATTTTTATTTTGAAAAAAAAAAACCTTGTAACTCATATTTATTAAAATAAATAGTAGGTGGAGCAGCAAATAGCCTTTAATACTCCCTCGGACGTAGCCGTTGCAATTCACAAGCTATTCTATCAAGCAAAGTGGCTCATTGATATTAATGTTTACAACCATCTTTAATTTGAAAATTCTTTAATAATAATTAGGTCAAGTTTGATGATATTTTTTTCGTAATTATTTACTCATTAAATAAAAGATTTGCTTTCATGGTATTAAAATTAAATTCTCATCCTCTAAGTCTATGATGTTGATATATATATATAGAAATTAATTAGCACCGTCGGATGAACGAAGAAGGAAGAACAAAAATGACTCTCCTTTGTGTTTCATGGAATCTCCTTGGATGAAACCAAAATTGAATAGGAGCATCCCTCCTTCATTCGTTTACTTAATACTCAATAAATCTTCACTACATCTCAGTTGGGATCAGCCAGGAATAATAATATCTGAAAAATTATATCCCAAATGTCATCTTCACCCCGCCTAATCACATTAAAAATTAATCTAATCCATTAAAAACCATGTCGTTTTAATTAGTTGAATTATTATTAATCTCGAAATTTGGGCTTAGAAAATTAAGAGAGAGAGAAATATATTTTCACCACCAACCCAGCCATTTAGATTCTCTGTTTAATGTTCTGTTTCAAAAATATTTTTATTTTTTATTTTTTATTTTAAATAAATTTTTTGGTGTTTTTAGATCATTTTTATGTGCTGATGTCAAAAATATTTTTTTTTTAAAAAAAAACAATATTTTGATACATTTATTAATGAATAATACTTTTAAAAGCAACATCAATCACACTCCCAAACAAGCACTCAGAGAGTTTTTGAGATTATGATCAAGATTTTTTTATATTTAAAATACATTAAATTTTATTAAATTAACACAACCTAAAACAAAATAAGAAAATGATTTAAAGCAAAGGAAAATTTATATTTCTAAGAACATAATTGAACTACAAAAACACATAGCCTTAGTATTATTAATAATAATAATAATTTCTTAGTTAATTTACGTATGAAATTCAATACAGCACAAGCAACAGGATCCGATTGGAACATTCGAATCAATTAGGCTTAAAAAAAGAAGAAATTATAAATAAATATGTGATATTTACGAACTTTTGAAAAGTTCAATATGGTGTGGCACATACATAATATCATCAAAAATCTATATCCCTATTGCTCAATTGACTTTATTGTTAATTTTTATTTTTATTTTTATTTTTATCTCCCTATGCCAGCCGATGATGGCTCCCTTTATCTCCAGTCTTAGGCATGCTTATGGCAAGGCAGAATTTTCCCATCTGGATTTTAGCGCGAAGCGACATGCCAACATACAGAAAGAAAATGACATTTGAACTTACTAAAAAAGTTAAATTAATTGGAGAGGACAGCTAATTTATTTTAATACAGGAATTAACCATAGGGTGAGCTTTGGCCTACGCAATAGGAGCGTCTTGTTTGGCAAAATGTGTAAATTGCGAATCTCATTTGAGTCTTCTCCCTTTCAGATTTGACATCGGGCAATTCCATGGGCCAATCCGTGCATACTTTCCAACATGATAGCAATTCTTTTGGTTTTATGCTGGAAAAGTATTTATAGAATTTATTTATTTTGTATTTTCATATCGAAAGTATTTAGATATATTTCCGAGTGAAAAACACTTTGAGAACAAACAACTACCACAATGCTAAATAAGCTTTAAGCGTTCAATTACTTTGAAAATTGACTAATATATACGAAACACCGGCATAAATTTTTTGCCGGTATTTTGCTGTGAAATCTATCAATGGTTTTTTTCCATCTCCTTATTCATCGATAAAGATCGACAGAAATATTATGTCGGTATATATATTGATGGAATCACAATGGGAAAAGTAGGAATAAAAAATATACATGTATGATGACGTGTGACTTTTACAGACACTTCTACAAAAAGGGTTCATGGAGGAACATCTGTGTTGGTATGCCCACGAAGAAATATTTGTTCCTCACGAGACAATATTAGCAGAAATGATTGGGTCAATTTTTAGTTCTAGCAATTTGCATAAGTTATAGATGCTAGCAATAATCCTTGTAAGAATAATATGGTTATAGGTGCGACAAAAAATAATTAGAGTTATGTAAGTGAATGTCTTATAATAGATGAAGAATCTAACGTGGATGAAACCAGTTTAGTATACTACTAAACTTGTTATTTTCAAAAAAAAAAAATCTCTTGCAACTATCATAAACTGATACATTATAGAATTCATCGTAAACAATATTGCTATTTTTTACTATCTCAAAACTCACAGCTAACTAAATTCTATATCTCTCTATAAAAAGATGAACAATTTTTCACATGGTTTAGAACACATGTAAGTGCTTTGTAATTATTTTTATCTCTTATGATACTTCATTTCATTACACATTTCTCATTAATTTTTCATGTGTGTACTTCATATATTATGCTTATAAATTAGAAAGAAATGTAAGTGTTACATTGTCTTTACTAAGTCCAGGTCTTGAACAAAAGATTAAATTATGTAGAAGGACATATAACAATGAAAGTTGTGTTAAGGGATCTACTTTTACTATGAAAAAAAGTTTAAAGTTGACTAGTATGAAAAGTTAAGAGTTATTGGGAAAGTGCGTGATGAGACAAGCGGACTCTGTAATGAGATGACCGAACTGTACTTTATTGAATGCTTATGAAGATGTAATAACATTGGAGTGATTCATGTGCTCCTCTTTGCCCTTGTGATCTTGACCAGTCTCCTCCTCCTCCAATGCTCCTCTTAGACTTTTAAATTTATTATATTTGAATTTTGAATACAAAAAAATTAATTTAATTCAAAACATATTTTGATTTTTATATTTTTTTTAATTATTTTCTAATATTTTGTTTTCAAAAAAATATTTTTAAAATGTTAGTGATGGAATTATTGACTAAAATTTTGGTCGGTATTTTTTCAGAAAATTGAAAAATAATTACTTGAAATGCCACTACTATCAACCAAATTACTGACACAATGTTACTGAAGACATCACCAATGGTATTTCTATATGTGATACGTTAAATATACTCATGGATATACTAATATAATTGAACGACTAATATTTTTTTGACGCGTTTTGTCCATCAATAAAGTTATTGGTATTTTCAACACTGACAGATTCATCGATAGAATATGAAATATCAACGAATGATTTCTATCTGTGAGGATGTCAGTAAGATAAGCACCGACAAATGTGAGTTCAAAAAAATTGTTAATTTGGTAGTGTTTTCATGTATTTTTTATTTTAGAAATATAAAAAATAATTTCAAAACTATCTCAAAAGTAATTTTATATTTTTTTTTTCATGCTTTCAATCAAATAAATATACAAACACAGTCTATACTTATTCCTTCTATTATGAGAAATGAACTAAAAGAAACCTCATAGTTATTTCGTAAGATAGATTTCCATTGGATAAAATCTATCATGAAACCCTAATCCTTTAAGTTAGGTTATTTTTTAGGCAAGGTTTTGAAAAAAAAAAAAAAAAAAAACAACTTATGTTCTTATCATGCCTCATTTTGTGAAGTGCATATGAAGAACAAAATTGACATCTACACACACATTTCATGGGTAATTTCTTTAGAGATTTCAGCATTCTATAGGTTGCAAGAAACCGTTTAGTTCAAAAGATTAAATTAGAGCGCTCTCATCCCACTTATTTATAGATTGTTTGGAATTAATTTTTTTTACTATAATTAAATTTAATTATAAAATTCAATTTAAACTCATTTGATAAATAAGTTGAATTTATAAATTAAATACAAATCATAAAATAAATATCAAATTGTTAAGCATATAGGACATAGAGCCCTCCGTTGAAAGATTTGTTAAGCATCTTCACCAACATTTTAACAATAACATATATGGGCTCAAGACGTAATTTTTTTGACAATGAATAACAGGAATAAAATAATAATAATAATAAATAAATAAATAAAAACTCCATTTCCCAAGTCAAACTATAGAATATATGGCTGAGGAATCAAAGATCATTTTTGACTTTTAGCTGTTTGAGGTAAAAAAACATCCCGTAAGGCATATTAGTTTTATCTCGATCAGCAAGAAATGACAGTGGAATATTCCTCTAATCATGCATGTTCATCATCTATTTTTAATTAATCCACTACCTATCAAGGGCTTAAGGGGAGGTTTGTTTTTCGTCCTAATTTTTTAATATTTTTCAAATTGATATTGTTGCAAGATATTTTAGATCATGATTAACCAATCAAATAATAAATTAACTCACCAAATCAAATGAGTTTGGCAAGTCAATTTTTATTTAACTTAATTTTTAAAACCTAACCTAGATAAGTTTTAAAGAATTGAGAAATCACTAGAAGACAAGGGCCTGGTTTAATAATTCTTAAGCAAAGCCAACCCCCTTATTACAAACATAAGACCAGATTCATTCTAAATGGAAAAAAAAAAAAAAACAATACTCACAAACAAGATTCCAAGAACCCTAGCAACACAGCTCCTCATCAGATCTCAAGCTTAAATATTGGAATTTGATTCGAATTATTGCATTTTAACTTTAGCATATAGTTTGTCGCAAGGCAAACAAAACTCAGATAACCACTGAGATATGCTCCATTTGGAAACTTCACCTTCACCACATGCATGTTGTCTCCCAATCTCTCCCAGATATTTGTTATGCCTCTTCATTAACAGTTGTAAATGGCCCCAGCTTCCATCACTCTCCTAATTAAACAATAATTTAACACCCTCTACTTTCTACTAAAAGACAACACTGCGATTTTCTTATCGATTTGTCTTAATTAATGATGTTTGCGATATGATTTATATTATTTTCTAGCCTATCTTTTTAAATGAAAGTCTTTTGAATTTGAAACTTGCATAGATTTATAGTATGTTATGTTTAATTTTTATCAAATTAAATAAGAGTGGTGGCATTCGGATTCTTAACCGCTAGATCAATAAGATTTTGTATTATATCAAGAAACTATCTCACTATTATATAAAATTCTAAGATATAATTTATATTATTTTGTAAATGATGAAATGACAAAGAGTTAATGGCTGGGAATTAGGGCTACGAAGAGGGTGTGACATGATCACAGGTATTATTAATTATATATTCTACTTCTTGTCCATATGATTAATTATATATTCTACTTCTTGTCCATCTAGCTGTCTCTAATCTCTCTGTCTTCTTTCTTTCGTCCCGAGCTAAAGGCCAACAATTCCAAATAATTTTTACAAATTCTGATGGCTTAATTAAAGTTTTGTCCTTTACATCGATGTTCTTGCTCACATGAACACTAATTACCCGTTCAAAAATATATATGCCTTACTCCCTTGCTTACATGCATAAACTTCTTTTTTTTTATGTACAAGTAAATTCTATTTTTTTTAAAACATATTTTATAGGTCTAGATGAGCGAGTGAAATCTCAGTGTAGATTGATTTGAACTTGAGACATGTTGTGTAGATCATAATCTCTCTGTCATCACACCACATTTCACGGGACCTTACTTGAACAAACGTTCTTAAAAATGATTCAATTTGCTGGGTGAGTAAAATAATAGTAGAATATTTGTAAGAAATTAATTAATTCAAAAAAATAACCAAAGAAATAAAATAATAATAATGATAAAAAAAAACCTGTTTGGAAACTTTATAAAATCAGTTCGGTTAGGTTGTGGTTTCATATTTTAGAAAGATGAAAAACAACTGACTATATATAAACATGAAAGTCAACGTTTTAGCAAAAAGAGATTAGATGGAAAAAAAAATATGCCAAGAGATTTGTACTGCTATATGATTGAACCCGACTTTTCATCCATTTTTTTTAGTTTTAAATTATTGTTTTTTTATATTATTTTGATGTATTAATATTAAAAATAATATTATATATTTTTAAATAAAAAATCCTTTAAAAAATAACTTTAAATATACTTCCAAATAAAATTTAAATATGGTTGGATTTTCACATCGAAGCCCATAAACACATTCTTACATCATGGTATTGTGATTGCATGGCCTGTTGTCAGAAATCCATGGGTACGTGCCTAAAACACAAACAAGTGTTAGGCAACCGCAACAAGGCAAGGTTCTTCAAAAATGTCGTGGTTTACTTTTTAGGTTCTAGATTTGTTTTTAAGAAATCATTAGTTTAAGTTTTATAAATCTTAGGATTACTGGATAATTATATAATTATTAATTTTAGAATTTATGAGATTAATTAAGATACGCGTAAGCTAGCTTGATATCCATATTAATTAAAAAAAAAATTATAACCTATTAAAAGGAGTGTTTGGGAAACCTAAAAATAACATTTTTGAAAGAAATAATTTTTTTATGTTATTAAATCATTTTAATGTGCAGATGTTAAAAATAATTTCTAAAAATTAAAAAAATATGTTATTTTAATGTATTTCTGAAAAAAATATATTAAAAAACAACCTCAACAATAGTTAAATCAGCACAAAAACTTTACCAGTAAGTTTTGGGTTCAAGTCATACACCTAGAAGATAGCACAAGTGATTTATATTCCTTCAAAAGAGACTGATTTTAACCTTTTCAAAAAAAAGAGATTACAGTTGATTTAAAAACTATGGTAACCAGTTGTTCTATATGAGATTATTTGGTATTATAGTATAGATTATTTTTTAAAATGTTTCTTATTTGATAATGTTTTGAAATATTTCGAATCCACATCGTGAGAGGGAGAAAAGATTTTAAAAAATATTTTTGATGTTATCACATTAAGAATAAAAAAATAAAAATAAAAAATAAGATATTAAAATAGTACTTACCAACCAACAATTTCTTCAAAATTTACCTATTTAATATAGGAAATCAAAAGGAAACAAATCATTCAACAACAAGTTTCAGGAACTTCAATAGTAATGAGTCAAATCTAATTGAATCAAATAAGATATTAATTTAGTAAAATTTAATTAACATAATTGGATTTTAATAGCATGGTTGACCTCGTTAAACTCAGCATTGTTTTAATAAAAATATTTATCCAAAATATGTAATTTTTATTTATTATATTTAGATCATTATATTTATTTATTTTTATTTTATTTTATTTTTCATAGGTTAAGAACAAGGGCATATACAAAAGATATAATAACATTGAACAAGAGGGCCAACACAGGCTAAAGAGGAAGCCGATTCATTATTGGGCTTTGGAGTGCAAATATTAGGGCCCAGGGGTCTACGTTTTCAATCTCACTGACCATAAAATTCTGAAAATGCATACAAATGAGTAAATAAAAACCAATAACATTAAAATTTTAAAATAATAACTTTCATAAAACTTCATCAAATTTATTAATTTGGATCCTTTTATTTTTTTTCTATTATGTTCATATATAATAATTAATAAAATTGTTGCTAATATTATATATATATATATATATATATATATATATATATATATATAATCTTATTTAAAAACAAAGACAAAATTGAAAGATATTCAATAGACTAATATCTTCAATAGAATTTAATTACTTTATTTATAAAATATTTATGATTGAAAGAAAATCATAAAGTGATATATAAAAAGAGGCAATGTGCTTGGTTCTAGATAGTTAGACTAGCGTGATAGGCGAATAAGTGATTGTTTGGAAGTGTGGTTGAGATTGTTTTTAAAAATGTTTCAAAATAATATTTTCTTTATTCTTTAAAAATTATTTTTGGCACAAGCACATGAAAATGATAAAAAAAAAACACCAATTGTTTTAATTTAAAATAAAATAAAATAAAATATTACTTTTTTAAAAAAACATTTTTGAAATGCAATATCAAACCTCAGGGAATGGCGAAACGCGTAAAAAAATCATCATCATGATAGGAGTTATTGGACAAACCTTGAATAATCTACCCGCTGTGCAAGGAATAGTTTCATAATTATATGGGAATAACTATTCTGATTAATTTAGCAAATGAAGATCTCTTAGATTAAATCTTCCTTAATTTTTCTATCAAATATAGATATTCCTTCCAAGTTCGAAGAAGTAAATGGCACATGAACATGGTTAAGGGATTTAATTTGAGGCCTTAATGACAAATTAGCTGAATTATAATTAGTACCTTAACACACCGTTTAGGTTGTTGACCATCGATATTGATTTACCAAGTTTAATTAAGAACCTAATTAAAGCCAGCAATATTTGTTTTTCAGTTAGGTGATGAGAGAGTTTCGATATCTGCACTGAAAAGTTCCTTCATTACACTCCCATGCACTTTTCTGCTTCCCAACAAATTCTAGGTTATCTTCATGTGTCGACATTTAATGATGAATTCCCATGAACTATGTTTCAAGGAATCATGGTCCACTTTCGTGAAAAAGATGATTCAAGAATATTGCAGTGTGTCATTTCATGTCTTGAATCTCACCTTGCTTTCTAGTTATAATTACACCTTATCCGGTCACCGATCAACTTGAAATAAAAACTCGGATGGATTATTATTATTATTATTATTATGGGTGCCGGATCAATTCGGGTTCAGTTAACTGATTTTGAGAATATAGATATTATTTGACACTGTGATTCAAAAATATTTTTGAAAAAAAATGAATTTTTTTATTTTAAATTAAAAAAATTTAATGTTTTTTTTATCATTTTGATGTACTGATATAAAAAATAATTTAATATTTTTTTTTAAAAAAAAAAACCTTTGAAAAATGATTTTTGGAAAGAATTTATAGTTTCCAATCAAGAGAAAGTATAATGATCACGCAAATTGAGATTGCTGCTCTTACTTGCCATGCAAGCGAATGATATTGCATGAGAAACTTGTTTTGCTGTAAAACTTTTGGAAGTGTACATAAACACATGTTAAATTTGAATTATTACTTAAAAAATGCAAAATCAAAATTACTTTTTTTTTTTTTTTTTTTGGAAAATTCTAAAAGTTGATTACTGCTTTTGTAAACAACAACAAAAGAACACTAAATTTTGAAGTCTTGATTAGCATAATGATATCAGCATAAATTCTACTACACGCGTCTGTTTGACATGACGTTTCATAATTTTTTTGTAGATTGATTTGGGATTCGATTGTTCTTGACTCGGATTAATTAAGTATTAAAAGATAACAATTATAGTATTTAATTTCATTTTCAAAACAATATATATATATATTTTTTTTAATTTTGAAAAACCATAGATCAACCAACTCAAACTCTCTATTCCATGAAAAGGATTTAGCGTGAGTCGGTCTCAATTTTTTTTTTTTTAATATCAAATCTAATAAAATAAAATAAAAGTGTGGGGATAGCATTCAAAATCAGATGCATTGAATTACAAATTTGTTCTGGTAGGTGGAGAATGCACTCCAATTTACGTCGTCTGGGGCATGTTAGATAGAAATTAAGCCTCAAAATAAGAGGAGGATGGCCATAAATCCATTGCTGGTAAGGGGTGTCGGTACTGATCGATCAGCATGGAAACATTTAACATACCATTAATTATTAGGGTTCATACCCCAACAACCAAGGGAGAGGCCCTTTATTATTTATTTTTGTTTGTTGGAAGATCGCTCCAATTAAACAATATCACATTTATCAATCCCCATCTCTCCAATTTTCTTTTTTTGAGTTTCTTAACCCCATTTTATGTTCCTGGAATCTCTCTGACTTCACTAGTGAAGATTTTGGGATGTTATTTAGCTAGCAATATGAGAATATATATATATATATAAACTCATTTTACTAAGCAAGCACTCGGATTAAAAATCTCTCCCTCGTTCTGCAATTCTGCAATGGCATATATATATATATATATTTAATCCGAGTGCTTGCTTAGTAAAATGAGTTGAAACATTGATGATGGACCCTCGTAGTTAATAAGGCAGAGTTAATGTTGGAACCTACAAATTGTCAGAGATACCAAACTACACGAAATGCAAGTAAGGAAATTAAATCATGCGTACGTTATATATACCGTCTTGTTGATATGACAACATGCGGTTTCCTGCTTCCTCGTTTATTGCACGTATAATTATCGTTTGAGATTGTTGTTGAGGTTGTTTTTGAAAGTATTTTTTGTTTAATAATATATTAAAATGATGTTTTTATAATATAGTATGAAGGAACTATCTTACTTAAAAGTTTTAACTTTTAGATGAGATGGTTCCTTGACATAGTATCAGAGCTTTGTTGATCTAGAGATGACGAGTTTAAATCTCGTCACCTTCATTCTATTTAATAAAAATCAAGCTCAGGGTAGTATGAGCCTGTACAAGTTTCAATGGTTCCTTAACATGGTATCAGAGCGTTGTTAACCCAGCGGTCACGAGTTCGAATCTCACCATCCCTATTCTATTTGATAAAAATCAAGCACAAGGTATGTGAGTTCGTGTAAGTTTCAAGCCCAAAGAGTTTTCACTTGAGAAGGTATATTAGAGAATAATATAAATCATATTATAGAATCTTACCTATCAACTTAAATTTTAAAATGAGATGGTTCTTTAATAATTAACATATAAAAATAATCTTGAAACGCAACGTAAAACACTCTCATATTGTTATTAGGGTCAGGGCAAAAGGCAGTGGATGAGAGAAGAGATGCAAGATTAATGTATGCATAAGCAGCTGAACGGGACTGCATGTCGTTGATGCTCTCTAAGGTCTTGTAAACTGCTGTTTGCAACTGAACATGAGTTTGTAAATTTAAAGATACAAATAGTTTGATTATACATTGTTAAATTCCATCTATGAATTAGATAAAAAAAAAAAAAACTGATTTTTATTTATTCAACGAAACTAAGGTGATCTAGTTGGATTTTCAGGGATTCGATTGATCGGACAGAACTTAATTTGACTCGACCGAGTTAATATTATGATTTAAAAAATAAAAACTGTATTATTTTACAATAATAATAATAAAAATGATTGGCCCCAAGATCCAGTAATCTTTTTAAGATAATGTATATCATTGTCACACATACGATCCCATATACAAACCTAAGCAACTCTCCCGCTCGTACATATCTTCCTTCACGCACTTGCTATTTGCCCGTGATTGGACAGTTGAGTCACGGTGATGTCATAGACTCCATATATACCAAGGTTGTCTGTGGTTGTTGATTTTTTTGTTTTTTTAATTAAAATATAATATTTTTATTTTGGAGTGTTTTGGCTCGCTGTTTTGGAGTTGTATTGTTTATATATGTATGTATATATGTATATATATAAATATATTAATTCAAAAAAAATAATTTAAATTCAAAAATGAATTATTTAGAATTGTGCAATTTAATCTAAAATTAAAATAAAATGATTTTTCTGAACAAAATTATGAACATGTATAATATTACAAGAATGTTATCATCAATCTCGCAAGATCATTACATTCTCTGAATGCTCTGAAATTTTAACATAATATATATAAATATATCAAGAGACTCCTCATAAAATTTCATATGAATCTAACGGTTGGATTAAGAGATATTGTAAAATTATTTATTATTTTTAAAAATCACTATTTGGCCAAAACGGAACGAGCAGAACGAAATCGAAACGTTTCGACCGGTATATGACCGAAAAATCCAGAACAAGCCGGAATTTAAACCGAGATAAAAACAACACCGTTTAATTTCGTTTTTTTACTAGTACGAAACGTTTCGGTTGTTTCAGCCGAAACGGACAACTATGCTCAAAACTACATAACAGGTGTTTCTGATACAGCTTGAAGTAGTCTGATACGTAAGATTTAACGTAGGACTTGAATACAGTAGATGGTTTTGTGGCTTAAATATGAGAAGTTGACCCGATGAAATTGGATTAGAGGTAGCGATCGTGTGTAGGTTTGATTTAAATGTTAAGAAAGAGAGGTCTGGATTTTGGGGCATTAAAGTGGGATCTACTTGCCATCTTTAATGCTTCGCTTGCCCTCCTTTTAATGGGTTTGATGGAAGCAATTATGAAGATCACACGCCTCCTCTTGCATGAACACTACTATCCCTGCAAATCCAAATTGGTGGGGGAAGCTCTCTGCCTGAACTTTCTGTTTGTTTACAAAGCTTTCCTCGATTGGATCTTCTCGTCTCACTCTTTATCTACTCCCTCGAGTTTGAAAGTTGCAGACATGCAGAGCCGAAAGTGAAGAAACTTCACTGGCCAGACAGACAATCTGAGAAGAGATCGAAAGTTTTGAAGAATTATGAAACTCACAGAGCTGTCTTTGGCCCCGACACAGTTTGTTCTCGGAAAAAGTACGAGCAGTTCATCGTCAGAATCTGAAAACAATCCTTCCAGGAAGAGGAAGTTCTTATCTGATCAGCACCTTCTCAGGAATGGATCACCAATCCAAGCAAGTGTCGACCTCCATGTTAGAGACTACCCACTACCGTTGGATTGGGAGCAATGCCTTGATCTTCAAGTATCGATCTCTCTTTCTTTCTGTATATTATTTTTTGTTTGACACATTTTAATTATATACAGTTTTTCTAGTTATATATACAAGTTCTGAAATGTCATGTTTAATGCCTACACACGACAATATGACTAAGATCACCAGCGATACTGTAAAGTTTTTATCGATTCTGACAATTTTCTCAAGCATGCATCTCATCTCCTCAGGACTTCGACGAAGAACATATGATTTCTTGTCACTTCAATTGTCTGATTTTGGCTAACATTTTGGTTTTTGCAGTCAGGCAGAATGTATTATCTGAACAGAAAAACATTAAGAAAGAGCTGGAACTGGCCCAAGAACCAAAAGCTAGACCTTGAGCTCAACATCTCATCATCAGTAGTTTCAAACTGTCTTGTCGATCAAAGCAGCAGCTTCGACAGTTCAGTCGAAGCTTCCGACAAGATCCATGCCCCGAGCAACAGCAACATGGTAGCTTTGGCATGTCTGAATTGCCATCTTCTCGTCATCCTCTCCAAATCCTCTCCTTCTTGCCCTAATTGCAAGCACGTCCACTCTCTCCCAACCCTTCAATCCCCACTGCTAAAAGTCTCTCCTTCCAAGTCCTTGAGCACCTTAAGCCTCATGAACTGATCATGGCCTCAGCTCGAGATACAGAGAATGCAGCAGTGGCAATTGCAGAATCATAAAATGATCATGTGATGAGGCTATATATCTGTGATGATCAGATGATGTACTTGTTCATAACGGGGGGAAAAAAAAGAGTAAATATAATCTAGCTATGATGAAAGCTTAATTTTCCTGTAATCTTCTTCTGCAAATCGATTGGCTTAATTCTTCTGTGCCAGTACATTTCGCTCTTGTTTCGATCCTTAATTGCCATGTTCCATCAGCACAGTGGTTCATTAATTATGAGGAATTAAGATCATATCTACAAATCCTGAATCAGGGTCACCTTTCCAAGGCACAATCAATATTGAGAGCTGATTACAGCAGCTCCAGTACAGCCGCTTCAGTTCCCGAAACTCATTCCAGTTGTAGCGTGTTATTTGATGTTTTGACTTTTGATGTCGTGTGATGATAGAGAACTTGTGATTTTTACAGTAAATCTCGAGTCTGAATCAGATCACAGTAAATCTCGAGTCTGAGTCAGAGCATGTATCTTTTATAAAAATCTTGGCTAGCTGATGATAGAGAGCTTGTGATTTTCACAGTAAATCTCGAGTCTGAATCAGATCACAGTAAATCTCGAGTCTGAATCAGAGCATGTATCTTTTGTAAAAATCTTGGCTAGCTAGTTTTATTCATTTACTTGGATCAATAAATATGTTTTTCGAATATGAAGATTCCTTACATACAAAAAAATATTTTGATGCATCAAAAATACATAGAAAGTTAAGAGTTTTTCGATCCCTGATGTGTCACAACCAAAATTGCAAAGAAATCTTTCAATCTTAACTGTTTTTGAAAAATAAGCTACAAAACTATTTAAATATTGGCTAAATCGATTGTTTCAGGGTTTTTGTTTTTATAAATATCTCAATGAAGAAGACTTTAAATTAATTATAGAGATGTTCTTGATATGAGAGAACATGTTTTTGTATTTTATGAATTTTTTAATAATGAAAACTGCAAACTTACTACTTATAATGAAAATTGTAAGCTTAGAGTTACAAATCCATTAAATTATAAATCTATTGTTATCAAGCTACAATTACTTGCCTATGAAATTGATAAAAAGATTTTGAAGTTCCTGAAACTTGTTGTTGAATGATTTGTTTCTTTTTGATATCCTATTTTAATTAGGTAAATTTTGAAGAAATTGTTGGTTGGTAAGTACTATTTTAATCCATGTTATTTTTTATTTTAAGGATTTTATATTATTACTTTTCTTATTAATATCTTTATTTTCAAAAACTAATCGAACATTTTGTTGTATGTTATTTATTTAATAAAAAAAGTAATACGATTAAAATAAAAAAGATATATCCTAACTAAAACCACTTTGTCTTGGTAATGTGCTAAAACTTTTATGGATTTTTTTTAATAAAATATTTATCTCTTAGAGAATATTATATCATTATTTCAAAAACATGATTTGATAATTTTGATGAGATTGTATCTAAAAACATAAGGACAAAACAACGATAGCATAATGTTGCTTGAAACTCTTTTATGGTGTTGTTAGACGTAACCCAACTTAGTTCTCAAATTAAATTATGCAAGGATTGACTTGATGAGGTATAATCAACCTCCCATATCTAAATCAACTCGAACAATCAATAAAAACCTAGTTTAACTTAAAAAGAACTCAACATAATTGTTTTTTTAATATTGAGATAACAACATTTTAATTTGACTCGGGTGAACTTCTCAAACTTACGACATGGATCATGAATTCAATTGAGTCTAATAATTTTATTTTTTAAAATATTTTTACAATATAATAAAACAACATCCACTCATAAGATAACAACCAAATAAGAAATTAAAAAACAAAGTGATGGGTTGTAAACAAAAGAAACGCTTGCTAATATTATAAAAATATTAATATAATTTTATTTGAAAACTAATAAAAATGAATAATATTTAACAAAAAAAATATCTTAAATCTATTCTTAATTAATGTAATAACCTAACAAAATATGCATCAAATAATATTATAATCATATATAATTATAATAGATGCCCCTCCTAATTTTCTTTCCTTTAGAAAATCCAACATTCTCAAGGTTAACTAATCAACAGCTATCAATTTGACGATTTAAACAAGCAATTTAAAAGTGGGATAACAAGTATTTTTTAAAGTTTTTTTTGCTTAGAAATATATTAAAATAATATTTTATAAACACTTAAAAATAACATGAAAACACCAAAAAAAACATTTAATTGGAAGGAAAGAAAAAAACATTAAAATTAAAATGTTTTCAACATCATTTTTAAAATGTAAAAACAAACAAAAATTCAATTTGTCTCAAACCATTATTATCAAATCTTATCTAAAATGTTATGAGTTTATGAGTAAACTCGAAGCATCGTTAAAATGTTTTTTTATAAAAATTAAAAAGAATATTAATTTTTTAAAATATTTTGACTTAACTTAATGAGGTTAATTAAACCACAAAATAGCTTGTTATTTCTCTCAAATTACCAAATCAGTCTAAATTAGATTTTAAATTAGTATTTCACTGGATGTAAATCACAGTTCAAGACAAGTTTAATAACAAACTAGTCCTTTTGAATTATTAATTATTTTAAATGCATTTGTTTTACTCTGTTTTTTTTTTCTTACAAATAAAAAAAAGCATTACCAGTAACAAACATGTTGTGATGTGTCCACGCACCTTAAAAAAGAAAAAGAAAAAAATAAAAAACAATTCAACTGTCTCCCTCCATACCGCGGGAGGGTGAGTGTCTGTCTCGTTATTGAATCTCAAAGCCACAAAACATAGAAAAAAAGGTCATAATTCTCTTCAGCCTTTGATTTGATTAGGTTAAGAGGGAGCGAGCGACCCTAAAATGCAATGGCAATGTGGGGTTCTTCAATGGTAGACTGTCTGAGAATAAGCACAATAATATTGGGTTTATCAAATCTAGCGGTGGTGATTGTTGGCGGGGTGCTATTGTTTCCTGTATTTCCTGGTTGTGACGTTGACAGAATAACTATTTCTGTTGTTATGGTGTCATTGGCTGCTGCTTTCAAAATCTTTGCCATGTTTAACTCTGGGATTGCCCAAAAGGCTACTGCTATTACCATTCTTGATTCTTCTCCTGATATTTCTGTTGCTGACTCCATTAATCTCCTTCGAAGACGGGTAATTATCTGCTCTCTTCTTTCTTTCTTTTTAAAAAGGGGTTTGTTGTTTCTTATTGTTTGAGTTCATTTCAGCTGAGAATGGTTTGAATGGGCATCGGAATGTGTAGTGTCTTTTTATACTCAATTAAAGAGATAGGAAAGTCCTTTTTTTTGGCTAATTTTTTGTATAGAGGATTAGTATGTTTAAGAGCCGGGTGGCAAGGATACATGTTGAGTTACTATTTAGATTTCACTTTCGGTTACTTGGGTGGATGCATTTTTCAGGAGTGCCCTTTAACTTATAGGGTGATAATTCACATTCTGTATCTCTATAACTGAGTAAATTCCCAGTTTCTCTGTATGGAGATGGTGTTTCTTGAGAACTCCATTTTGTATTCTTATTGAAGAAAATGAGATGATGGAAATCTCTACTCTTACCCCCACATCCTTGATTCTTAGCTTGTACTGTAGATTGGAGGGTTTGGATATCTTTTATTGCAATTTTATTAAATGTCTTGTTCATTCTTCTTTTTCTTTAATCTTTTATTAACTATATTTTGGAGGTCTAGATAACTAAAGTTTTAGACTTTTCTTTCGCACGTGGTTCTTAGTTGGACAAACACCACTGCTTATAATGGATGAGAAATCTGGACAAGTTTTTGATTCTTGATGTTCATGTTGAGTGTTTTAAGAGTGGTGAGAATAGTAATTTTTTTCCTTCAAATTTTTATTACTTGGAGCGCATGTGATGGGCCTTTTAGAATCTGTGCTGTCGAGGTCATCCTTTCTGTAACTTTCTTGAATAATAACTCCTATGATCTTCAGAGAATTTGTTGTTAAATTGTTTGTGAGATTTAACTGGGAGAAAGAAAGTTTTCTTTTTTAATGAACAGAAACAATGAAATGATTTTAGGATCGAATTTTGGCAAAAGGAGATTTGAGTTGTAAATTTTAGTTTCTTTGTAAATTGTTCAAAGCATATTTCTTTAGCTAGGTTCAAGAATTGGTAATATTCTTGTGATGCAAAATTTAAGTAGGGAATGTGCTTGAACATTTTGTTTTGACCTTGCAAACTTACCTAACTATACTTTGTCAGTCTGCTTTGCTTTTTAACTCAATATAATTAAAAACAAAATTCTCACTGAACAGCAGAGGTACAAAACATGGCTTTGGTGGAGTCGGTTTGCATTGGCAATGACTACTGCAAATTGTGACAGCAATTTACCTTGTGTATAGTGTGGATGAATTTATGTCTCATGATGGAACATCAAGTAAATGTCTCATAGGTAAAATGAGTTAGTTTGTTTATATTTTCTTATAGCCATGACTGTTTCTGTGCTATTTCATCACTACTGTCACTGTACTTCCATCTGTTAAGTACTAGCTCAATCATTGTAAACTTATACAATTCAAAATCTACATTTGTTGGTTCAAGTATCTGTTGTATAAGGTGTTGAAAATCTAAATTTTATTGAAACTCAATATGGGAAATAGAATCTAGCGTGAAACAGAGATTACCGGATCAGGCCATCCGATAGGAGATTGCCTGATAATTAGATTGAAGTTATCAAGATCAACCTTCACTTAAATTCTAAGGCTTAAAGTCAAAGTAATAAAAAAGATCAAGGCAATTGTTTGTAGGTCATGTTAGTTTGGCTAAACAATTGGCGAATAAATCATTAAATGCAGCAAGAAATTATGAAGATCCCCCGCACCATTCTCTCCAAACATGAAGGCAATTCTTCTTATCTGCACTTTTTCAGAGCATAAACTAGCTATAGAGTGTTTTGCTACCTTGCAATGGATCTCCACAGTTGATAATTGCAGTTTTTTGAGCCTTTGTAAAAAAAAAAAAAATTGGTGGACCTGGGTGGCAGATTATATAGGATTTGGTCTTATGAAGAGGCAGTGATTTGGTCAAGGATATGGATATTTGGTCTCACATTCAGTTACCATTTAGCTTTACTAATTTTGGAGTTGTATAATTATGCTGAATATTTTTTGTTTATAGCATTCCTTGTTTATTTAAATTTATCATTATTGAAAGTTTCTATTTAACTTGGATTCTGTTTCCATTTAGTTATGGAAAATCAGCTTTAAATGCATCTATGAATTTGTTTTTCTTTAGCCTTTACAATGAGCAAGCTTTGGCACCTGAGTTTTCTCTTAGATTCAAGGGTTTAGCCTAGCAGATACTAGAGTGCAGTTCTCTTCTCGTGCAAAAAATTGAGTTCTTTTGAAAAATGTTTCTAATGTAGGGACAACTTCAAATGGTAACAAGTGGAAAACAAAACTTCTCATTCTATTTGTTATCACTGTTTGCTCTGTTCCACTAATGCATTGTTTTGTGGGACCTGCGGTCTTAAGATGGAGGTCTTTTTATGAAACCCAAGATGATGCATGGAAGGCGCACTATCAGGAGGTGTTTGACCATGGAATTCATGAGGCTTTGTGCTGCCTGGGGCGTGCGAAATACATGTATGCTTCTCTGCATTGGATTAACCTCTGATATTGAATTCTTTTCAAACTATCTGATAGTCAATTTCTTTCTCCATTTCCTCTAGGGGGGCGCCTAAGGAAGATGAAGTTTACTCAGTAGCATGATTATTGGGTGATCTTGTTGCCTATCGTGCATCAGGCATTGGGCATTTGGAACTTCTAGCAGGTTTGTTTTCACCTCATGCAGTTGCATGTTACGTATTAGCTGTTGGTATTCTATAATCTCTATCATTCTATGAAGATCTTTTAGGTATGCTTCATCTTCTAAAAGGGTTTAAAGATCTAGAGATCATTATTAAGATGGAATCCTAAAGACTCACCAAATCAATCTTTAGTTCTTCTGTGAGATATGAAGGTGTAGCCCTTTTACTTGGTTTTCACAAGCTGCTTCTCTCTTTTTTTTTCCTTCTCTTTATCTTCTATCTAGTAGTGTTCAACATAATGCCATAAAATTTACTCCAGGAGTACTCATCAGTACTATGCTATACGATGGAAATTAAGCCATAAATTTTGATTCATTTGTTTATTCCTAGAATTTATTTTATTGCCAAACTTTGACTTCAAATTCTTATTAGTTTTCCATCTTTATTGTTTCTGGTTTTCACACACCACAGACATTCCCACATACATGCTCTTCAAATTCTGAATAGTCTTTCATCTTTATTATTTCTGGTTTTCACAAACTTCTTAGATTTACTTTTTTTAAGGGCATCAGAGCTGATTATATCCATGCCATCCTCTCATTCATAAAACTAAAAGATTTTTTTGCTGCAGGAAGCAAAAAGGTGGATCATAGCTATTCTCTGTGGAATGAATTAGACAGGACCAATAATGGCGGTGATACAGATGATGACAATTTTGAAAATCCATTTAATGACAAGGCTGCTGTCATGAATTCATTAGATGATCCCGTATCACAATTTTTGGAAACTGTCCCCAGGGCTGAAAATGGGTCAGCTGGCAATGAGGCAGAGATGTTTCTACCAGGCCTTGTGATTCATATGGTACCACAACGAAGGCACATCAGTACGCCCTTGTGGAAAGGCTGGAGCGTTCAAGAGAGTGTACAGAATTATGATGCTTATTTAGCAAACATAGAAATCTTTAAGGATATTGTTGTTTCACCAAATATGTTCTTTGATCATCTGCCTTGGAGGTAAGCCCACTGGATCTTTCTTTCTTAAATCTTTGTACCTGAAAAGATTGAAGCACTTGTTCTTGATAAAATTAATACCTTTCAGATGTCATAATGCCATGAGAAAGGTGTTGGAATCTCAAAATGACAAGGGCCTGCTTGATGTATCTCAAATCGTGTGAGTTGCATACATTCATTTTTTCTTCTGCCTTTCTGGCTTGGAGGGGCATGTCTGATATCTAGTAGTGTAAGATCAAAGGAAAGAAAGATATAACCAAGATCTACAAGTGAGTTTGCATGAAGCAGATCCCAGACTTGGAAAAGGATAGGAGCACTAGCATGGTTAAGGATACAGCAGAGGTTGCTCCACATTCCAATTTTCATAATCAAGCTGTACGTAGTCATTCAACAAGAAAACTGTTAACATAAAACAATCACCAACCATTCTTTGCTAGCGGATCATCCCCACGGTTAAATTGTACAGCAGATGTTTAAAATTAGATCTTCAAAAACTCAAACTTTTGACATTGTAGCCATTCTACAAATGATTTAAACAAGATATTATAGACAACACGCTAGTCGTATAAGCTGTTAAATATAGATGGACAAGTGTTAGGTGGTGTCTTGAAACATTGATGGCCTGTTCTGACAATTAAAAGTATCTCCTCAGCAATTTGTCTGATTTTGTTTTTAAAATTTGGTTGTTCATAATTCTCATAGCATTGCTCAGAAAATAAGTGCTCTACAATGCAAGATTGTCACCAGGTAATAATTCCAGCTGCAATCTTCACATATCTATTTACTCTTTCGGAGTTTCCATGTGCAATAGAAATAGGTTGCATCATGTATGTATTCATTGATGCATGCACCCCACCACCTACGAAGCTCTGCTGCATGTCTGTCTTTATAATTAGTAATGTAAGGGATCTGTTTTACTGATGTTTTGGAGTTGATATTGTGTCTTTTTTGGATCTTTGTCATGTCCATTAAGATATTTTGGAAACATCATGCCATTGCTTTGACAAATCTCAGATTAATTGAGACATTGATTCAAATATTTCTGAAAGATTGAAGATCATAATGAGATGTAGAACCTGCTTGACATTGCTATGCTTTTAAAGCTCATCTTTCAGCTGTTTTAGTCTAATAACATTGATCTATCTAAAAGACATCTGCTATGTTTTTCATATCACTTACTTTCAACTTGCTCTTCTATTTTTGTTGTTAATTTCGCTGTTTGTATTGTCTGTTGGAAGGGTAGTTCAGGATGGATTAGGGTTTGCTGGTTTATCTTATATGGGCTCCGGTATTTAATTTTTCTTGATTTGGTTAAAAAAGAAACAAAGAAAAATACAGAAAATTCAATAGAATTTCTTTGTATTTTGTTTTTTTATTATTTCCTGAAAATTGCTATATATAATTCTGTCATTCTTATTGCATGCCCGTGCACCTTGGGTCATAGTTGTTGAACTCATCCCAGTCTAGGAAATCTGAGACTGGAAGTATATGACCAGAGATGGATTCTAGTTGAATCCAGAAAAAAAAACTGATATGGTAAAACCCGATTGATCTAGTTAATTTCAGTTGAAACCCTGATAAGTCAACATTACAGATATTTGTCAAAAAAAAAAATGAAACTAGTTGTTTTAATAAAAACAACTAGCTTGGTGTTCTAGTGACCTGTGTCTTTTTTTTCTATGTTTTGTACAGGATACATTTTAACAAACATCACATAAAATAATTCGAAATTTATCCTAAATTTCATCATTTCAATTGGAGGATTTCATTATGTACCAGGTTGACTCTTGACTCCAACTCATTGTGAACAACTTCTTGAATCTTTTTGTCTTTTGGTTTCAGAAGCAAAAAAGTTTAAGGTGTTTTTCCTCTTCAGTGACAAACTAATAGGAGGGGAGCATGGATGTTTCCTTAGTGGTTGAGACATGGGGCATAGGTGTTTAATTGCTTGCTTGTCTCCCCGCATATTTTAGTCACATCTCTGTCCTCCTTGCCCAATCGCATGTCACGTAGAAACCCTATGCCCTTCCCTTTTATTCACTTAAAAAACTTTTTTCTTGGACGGAAGGAAACTGGAAAGGTAATTTCTAGATCTGTATAACCAGTAAAATCTCGACTGTTTTAGGTTCTTATAAGAGAAATATGTCCGGTTATTTCAATTTTTGACTCGAACTTGAAACTTGGTGTTCAGATCATAAGTTATCCGACGACTATTAAGAACTCATGTTTAGGAAAAAATGTGAAGTGACGAACCCAAATCAAAGCATTGAGAATCTAATCTCTCTCCGTCCATGTTTTTTTTTTTGTGACCGGAATGTCTGGGTCAGCTTACGCGCACCTCGACTATTCTCCGGGCCCATTGAACATCTTGTAAGCTCAGTGAGTATGTAAAGCACCGCGGGGGTGACAGGCATACCGTGCAGGGATAGACCCAGGAGAGATAAGAAGGGAGGAACCCTCCAGCCCCACTCCCACTAGGACTCGAACCATATTCGAATGAAAGAAGGTGCTCCCCAACAACCACTGAGCCACAACCCCTGCTAGTCTCTCCGTCCACTCCGTCCATGTTTAAGAGGCTACGAACGAACGGCTAGTTACTTTCCAGGTCACACATTTCTGGAGGAGAAAAAAAGAAGTGTTCATACAGATGTGAATCCAAGTCTTCAATTGTCTGGTTGCGAGATTTCTCGAGACTTTTATTGCCTCCGGAAAAGCAAAGGGCACTGCGCTTTCGAGGGTGAGAACTGGAAGACAAGACAGACACAAGGCTTCTTTTGCAGGCAGAATCTTGATTTGATAAATGACACGGTATGGCTTTTGGTTCTCTTAAGATCAAAGTTTGGCCGGATGTGAGGGGTTTGTAGTGCGACCAGGGTTACAAGTACAGAGACCAAACATCAAATCTCATTTGAAATTCCATGAGCTTTGATTTCGCTTTTCTTGCTAAACGTGTTATGTTTTGTTTTTTTTTTCTGTTCCGACGAGCGTGGCGTAATACTAAAAAGTTTGAAATCTGTACAACAAGTCTCGAGTTTGAATCAGGGTATATATCTTTTTTAAGAGTCGGGGACAGCCGGGGTTTTACTCGCTCACTTAGACCTCTAAAGTGTACTTTGCAGGAGTTGGAGTTTCCTCGAATCTAAAAAAAATAGTGTTATGTTTTTTTTTTGTGACCGGGGTGTCCGGGCCAGCTTATGCTCACCTCAACTATTCTCCGGGCCCACTGAACATCCTGCAAGCTCAGTGAACATACAAGGCACTGCGGGGGTGACAGGCATACCGCGCAGGGATGGACCCAGGAGAGACAAGAAGGGAGGAACCCTCCAGTCCGACTCCCACTGGGACTCGAACCATGTTCGAATGAAAGAGGGTGCTCCCTAACAATCATTGAGCCACAACCCCTGCTGGTAGTGTTATGTTTTTCGGTCGCAAGGGACGTGGTGTAATGATAAATCAAGACTTGTACAACATGTGTTGAGTTCGAATCATGACTTGCACTCCTTGTAAAAACTTAAAATAATTAAGGTTTTATTCGCTCAACTGAACTTATAAAATACACTTTACAGAAGTTGATTCACAGGAGGTAGGGTTTACAAACATTCAAAAAGAAAAAAAGTGTTATGTTTTTTGGAATTGAACCGTCTGTCGACCGTCCCAAGTGCTTCTTTACTCTATGTTTGCCTTTTGTGCTACCTCGCAGCAGCATCGAATGCTCCGCTTCAATATTCTATTAGCTTTTCGTATGCTTTGTGAGATTTTTTATTTATTTTTTTCATATTAAAGTTTTTTATCATATGATGTTATAAATAAATCTTTAAAAATATCAATATTGAAGTGCTATTAAACCCACTTAACTTGATTGGTCAATCTAGTTATCTATTAATTTTGTTGTCAAATTAGTTAATCGGGTTAAATTAGATAGATTGAGCAAGTCAATCTATAATCATGATGAAACTTAATTTAATTTATTTATTAAAAATAAGAATATTAAATAATATTATTTTAAATTGACTCAAAATAACCAATCCACTCTATTACTCTATGGCCTTAGCCTTAAAAGATGGATGTTAGAATGCGACAAGTTTTATAACTATAAAACATCTCGAAATTCTCACGCATATGTTTCTATCAACCAAATAAATAAAGCTATAAAGTCTAAAGTTGATGCCAACTAGTGTCTAAGAAATAAAAAACTGATGACGCCTTGTCATTTATATTTATATTCTAATCATATATTAAAATAAGTTTTTTAATAATAAAATATTTTTTAAAAAAATATTATCTGACCACACTTTTAGATGAAAATTGGTCGACTTTATTTTGCTTATTTATGTTAGTATTTTAAATTTAGAGTTTCAAATTGTTGATTTTATTTTCCAAGCATAGTAGGTTGCATACTTTAAGTAATTATTTGACACTCTATATTTTAAAAGTGTTTTTGAAAAAAAATAAAGAAAAAAAAACAATTTAAATTAATTTTTTTGATATTTTTAGATTATTTAAATGTATTAATTTTAAAAATATTTTTTTTTAAATAAAACAATATCATTCTAATATATTTATAAATAAATAAAATATTTTAAAAAACAACATGTGATCGCATGGTATAATTCATGAGCTTTGAAGCGGAGCTCGTGCCTGTTAGGGGGGGCGAGTAGCAGTGTTTTCGAGAGTACAATTTAACCAGTGAGTACACGTTAGCATAGGATTATAAAGAAGACCACCGGCCCACGTGGAGAGCCAATCAGAAATCGTGGTTGATTATTACAAGTTCAAAGCGTGTGTGTCTAGGAAGCTCCGACCAGACACGTAAGCCGGAGTGGAAAAGGAAATCACCTGCCTGTTTCGGGTTAGGAATCCATTGTGGACTGTGCAATTGCTCATGGATTTTCATGCAGAATCTATATATATATATATATATATATATCAATTTTATGGAAAATTAATTATATTACTTTATTTATAAGTATTTGTGGATGACTGGCATGATGCTTCTACCACAATGCTAGATACATTAAAATAATAAAAAGAAAAAAAATAATAAAAATATGTTGTAGTTTGAGTGCGTGAACATTTTATATACAAACTTTATACCAAAAAAAAATACCCTTTTCATCTCGCTGCTTAAATAATTTATCTCAATTCACATCCTATATCTTAATTACTTTTATTGCCATCAGTTCTCGTCCTAAAAACATCATTAAAAATATCACAGGCTTGTTATTTAGCACGTGTTATGATCTTCTCTCTGTCTCTCTTTTCTTTATATATATATATATATATATATATATATATATATATATAAAATTCCCTATAAGCACTTTGCATAACAACTTCTGATAAATTGCAGGTTATAAATATCAATAAAACCTACTCGATCACCGCTGCTATAGGCATAAAAATAAATAAATAAATAAATAAGGCTAATCAATATAGAAACATTATTGTTGAAAGAAATTGAAGCCAATTGAGGTAAGAAAATGAATATTTTTATACCATACCTTGTTTGTGGGTTGAACATGAATGATAGTGGCTTAGGATTGAGGGCGAATGGTGGTGGTCATGGGTCGAGTGCAGATGACGGTGGTGGCTGAGACGAACAGCGGTGGTGGTGGGTCAACGGCAAATTACGAGAGCATAATGAATGATTATTTATATACAAAGGCATTTTTGAAAAGTTGATATGCATGTATAGTATTCACGTTTTTAACCTACAAGATTATTGTTTTTAATTCCTTATACTTTTGTATTTTTATTTTTTTGATAAGCCAATGCTGATTAAGTGTAAATTAAGTTTTTTGAAAATATAGTATATAGATTTTTCACGTATTCAATCTTGAAAACTACAAGATGTTTTTATTAATCTTTTTAATAAATAAAATAAAAATAAAAACTAGGATCCAAGTTTGGATACATAGTTTAGTCCAATTTTATCCACAAAACACAAGAATATAGTGATGACACAATTGTAAGAAAAAAATCGGCAGCATTCATGAAGGATACCCGAATTTTTAATTATTTGTGTAACATACAAGCAAAAAGGTATAAAGGTACGTTGCTAGTGTTCTTAGTGTTGGAATCATGAATTCATATAAAGTAGGAGAATATGTCACCCATCATTTTTGAATGGAACCTAACCTAAATTCAAATAAAATAGTGAAGATTTTTAGGTTTGAATTGTTTTTTTTAAAAAAAAAAACACAGATATAATATTTTTTCACAAAATTCTTTTCTTGTATAAACATTCTTATATATGATTAATGGCTAACTTATATATAGGTGTCCAAGAGGCGAGGTATGGTGATAAAGAGCTTGCGATCTGCACAGCAAGTATCGAGTTCGAGTTAGGGCGTACATCCCTTGTAAGAGCTTGGGATAATCAAAATTTTATTCGTTCACCTGAGTCCACAAAGTACGTTTTCCAGACATGGGATTTCCTCGCATCCAAAAGAAAATCAACTTATATATAGTTGTATGCTTGGTCTCAATCTTTTAATTACTTTTTTTTAAATTCTTGTATTTCATGAATGTTTACTAATAGTAATAAATAATTTGAAAACTAATATCACTAGCACCTAGAAGGCTAGACATTGGAGCGTTGTCCTTATATAGTTTAGGCTTTAATTTATGGGTTTCTTAATTAAAAATAAGTAAAAAACAAAATGATGATGGCCCTTTTCTTTTCGTGGTGGAAAATGACCAATTCAATGATTTACTAGTTTAATTAAGTGGAGAATCGGTAGATGGTTAAATCCCATATATCAAAAGTTTAAAAGAACAAGTATGGAACGACAATGATGTTTCATTGAACTCGACCGATATATAACGAGCAAAAAGGAATTATGAAATCTCTGTGGGCGTCTTCCTCCATTAAAACCACCATATTCCAACTAATTTCCTGTTGAAATTTCCCCACCATGCTGGCCATTCTCCATGTCTCCCTTACTTTAAAGCTTACTCGATTTTGAAAAGAGAAGAAGACTATATATTAATTAGAACTTTAGAAAAACTGGATTGGGATTACTATATGTTTTCTTATGCTTTCTGATTTGCATGAATTGCAACATCCAGGAAAATGCTCGGGGATCTTTGCGCATAATCTTATGCTTTCTTATCCAAAAGAGGCCCTAAGAAAAGCCAGATACAATGGAGCGAAAGAGAGACCTTTTCCGATGAAAGAATTTCTTTCATGGAAAGGTATATATTTGAGGAGACTTGGTAATACGAAGACCAAAGACATTACACATTCAACAAAGTGATAAAAACAAAAATGGATGAGATTATGTTCTTTAAGTTTTGTTTGATTAACTCATCTCTTGAAGTCTTGACATGGAGGTTTGCAACATAATGTATGGACTCAAGTACTTTAGTCTTTTCATCATTTCTTAGTTACGGGGGTGGAAAATATATATTTTTGTCTCACAAATAAATGACTGTCTCAGACTTTTTTTTTTATGTGAGAAAACTCCATTTTCGGAAAGCATACTTTGTGGAAACTCATTTAATGTATGCCTATTTTTATCTCTTTTATATTGTTATGAAATTAAGCCAATAATAAAGTATAAGAGAAGTTAGGTGTTTGACTAATATTAAAAAAAATACAATTTAAGACAATTAAATATTATAAGCAGAATAAATACAATAATCAACAATATAATTAAAATGTTTTAAGTAAATTGGTAAGGGAAGAGAGGTAGCAAACTCGATTTTTAACGTAGTTTGACAAGCCTATATTTACTCCTCAAGTATCAATAGAACTTGAGTATTGTATTCTTTTACTAATCCAAGTAAAAATTATAATGTTGTTAATGAATCCTCACCAAGCCCCTTTCACCAATTGAAAAAATATCTTTTTCAAGATTTCTAATCTTGGTGATGAACCTCACCTGTAACAAATAGTTTATCTCCAAAACTCTTAAAGGTGTACAATTGTTTGAAATGTAACAATACTCTTTCTAAGAGCATAAAATACAATTGAAACTTTTATTTTTATAGCTCACTCAATAGCACTTAGGATGATAGAGAGTATGTGTCATGACCTTAATTTAAGCTCCTTAAAATTGTTGTTTTCTTTCAAAAAAATAATAAACAATAGGAAAAAAAAGACAAGTGATTTGGTTGGAGGGAATAGGCGTAATATATATTTAAATGTAAAAAAGGGATCTAACAATAGAAACTTAATTGCTACCCGTAAATTAGAAAAATGTGAAGGGCAATGAAAATTCAAGGTTAACTAAAGAGAATATCAAAGGAAATTGCATAAGAAAGTAAGTTTGATGACTTAATTAGATTTTTAATATGCCAATTTGATTTAATCATAGATCTAATTAAGTATAAAACTTAATTCATGCTAGAATTAAGAGAATAAATTATGTATAAGGGGTTAATTATATTTTCAATAGGTCATTGGAGGACCAAATTCATTTTTTGGGTAAATTTAAGACAAATTTTAAGTAGTACAAGAGTTTGTTTGGTATGACTTATGAAAGGTGATTTTTTTTACTTTGAGTGAGAATTCAAAAAATCATTTTTTAAAAATAACTTTAAGTTAAAGTGTATTTAGTAACAAATAATCCCATCGACTTTATTGTAGAAAAGATGTAGTATAAATTATAATCTATAAATTAAAAGCAAACAAAATATTGATCAAATCAAAATTTTGACTAAAGTTTATAACATTTTTTTTATTTTAATCAAAATTTATTCTTAACCTGGCATATTTATGAATTCTCTATAAATTAAAATTTGAAAGCATAACTTAAATCAATTGCAAAAGTTATGCTTGCACAAATATTATTAAAAAAACATTTTTTTTATTAAAAGAAATCATCAAATTCTTGCAACATGTTTCAGTGCATGCTCTTATTCGGTTGCAAAACTGGTTTTTGATTGGTTTTTTAAGATTCATGACAAATTTTAAGGTTGCAAATCACGTGTTTTTATTTGTATATATATCGACATCGAATATGAAGGGGGGAAATTCCTCCCACGTTGAACGGAATTATAATTATAAATATAAATAGGAGATGGTGAAGGAGAAGAGTAACCCGCTCGATTGACATCCTTGCATTTTGCGAAAGATGACTTCTGATTGGACTTCTGATTGTGAAAGGTATTTTTTAATTAATATAAATTCATTTAATATTTCTCTCCCAAAAGAAGAGAACACCCAAAAGCACAAATTCTCTGAAAGAAATTATTTCCGAGGTTTGGAAGTGATTTAATCAAAGATTTATTAATTATATTTTATTTTTAAAAATTACGTTGACATCCTTTAGATTTTGTTGTCTTAAAAAATATTTTCATAGATTAACTCCCTCAATATATAACATCTGTTTTCACACTATCGTGTACCCAAACATAGTATACGGAAATATGACTGTCTGAAATTAAACAACCGACCACATAAATTAGAGCAAAAACTCGGAATTTTGAAAAGATGATTCACAGTCAAATGCTCGCCAAACATGCTTTTTATACTTTCTGAACTTTTTTTTCCATTAATTTCCTTTTCTGGCTTTCTGTCTGTATAAAAATCCCACTTCCCTTACTCTCTTCATGACCATAATCTCCATAGCTAAGAAAGCCTCCATTCTCTCTCTCAGTTCTCATCTCTCCCCATGATCATGGCTTCTAAAATCTCTGTGTCAAACATTCCAGCTATGAATCATGTTGCATATTCATCAGGGAGCATGGTACCTCGGTCTCATTCTTCTGGGCAGGTTTGTTTGCCCAAGAAGAGAACTGAAACCACTACTCCCAGATCAAAGTCACTTGTTTCTTCTCTCATAACACCAACCATGTCAACGGAATTAGCAAAAACTAGTTCTGGCACTAGCAGTACTAGTTCTTGTTTGGCTCACAGGTGGAGAGAGGTTCAAGGATGTAACAACTGGGAGGGCCTCGTCGAGCCCTTGCACCCTTTTCTCCGGCAGGAGATAATCCGGTACGGGGAGTTTGTCACTGCTTGCTATGAGGCCTTTGACCTCAACCCTAAATCTAAAAGATATTTGACTTGCAAGTATGGAAAGAAGAGCTTGTTTAGAGAGGTTGGGATGGGAAATTCCGGTTACGAGGTCACCAAGTACATATACGCCACTCCGGATGTCAACATTCCGATCCAAAATGAACCCTCTTGCGGGCGTTGGATCGGATATGTTGCTGTCTCTTCAGATGATGCGGTTCGGAGACTCGGGAGGAGAGACATCGTGATTACATTTCGAGGAACGGTGACAAACCCGGAGTGGATATCAAATTTCATGAGCTCACTGGCCCCAGCAAGGCTAGACCCGAATAATCCACGCCCAGAAGTGAAGGTAGAGTCTGGTTTTTTGAGCTTGTACACTTCAGATGAAAGTGATAACAAGTTCGGACTAGGCAGTTGCCGCGAACAACTCCTATCCGAAGTATCGAGGCTCGTAAACAGGTACAGAGGTGAGGAACTTAGCATTTCCTTGGCAGGGCATAGTATGGGAAGTTCATTGGCTCTTCTTCTTGCTTATGATATTGCCGAGCTTGGATTGAATCGGCTCGGCCCGAAACTGGACGTACCAGTAACGGTTTTCTCATTTGGAGGGCCGAGAGTGGGAAACTCCAGCTTCAAGGAGAGATGCGAGGAATTAGGAGTAAAAGTTTTGAGAATTGCAAATGTTAATGACCCTATAACAAAGTTACCAGGTGTTCTTCTCAACGAAAATTTTAGGGTTTTTGGAGGAAGATATGAGTTTCCATGGAGCTGCTCATGTTATGAACATGTGGGTGTTGAAATACCACTGGATTTCTTCAACATGCAAAACCCTTCATGTGTTCATGACTTGGGATCCTATATCAGCTTACTCAAATGTTTTAAGAGAGAAGATGTTCAGAAGGATGAGGAAGATTTTCTCGATCGAGCAAGGGAATCGATACTAAGTAGGGCTCTAAATATTAACATGGAGCCCTTGAAAAATGCTGCGAGCAATGTTGTAAACCTGGTTCAGTCTCGAAGAACTGAATTCTTGATGGATGATACTATCTTAGGGTTGATGAACTCCTTTGCCTTGTATATTCTCTTATAGGTGGAGGAGCTAGGTTAATGTTCTGTAAAGAATTAGATTCAATATTAGTATTTTAGGGCAAAGATTTTGTAGCTTTGAAAGAAGCTTTGCTTGAATAAAGAATCAAGCTAATTACCCCTTTTTTTTTCTTAATTTGTTCATAATTAACATATTGTTTGATCCAAGGTGATTGATTAATCTCTAGAATTACTGAAAAAACTTCTAATTTTCAGACTTCTTTGCTCATCGATATGAAGATTAAGCCATGAATGACATGATTTGAGACCATAAGTTAACAATTTCTTGTTTCATATATTCGATCAAGATTTCATGTTGATTTGGGATCGATGCTGTTCTATATTTATTCCTCTCCGAACCTCCTCTGATCCTTCCTTTCTTGATGGCTCCCAACCAAACTGTGTTTCTGCTTATCATTCGTTCTTTATTAGAAGCTCAATCATGTATTTTTCCTCTTCAAAAGCATGATCTTGGATGATTTGGATTGAGTAGCTTGGTCGGCGCAGCGTTTTCGTTAGATTTAATTATAGTGTTGTGTGTATGGAAAGTATTTTTGAAAGAAAAAAAAATATTATTTTTTAAAAATTAAAAAAAATTGGTGTTTTTATATCATTTTGATGTGCTGATGTTAAAAATAATTTTTAAAAAATAAAATAAAAAACATCATTTCGATGCATTTCTGAACAAAAAACAATTTCAAAAACAACCTCAACTACACTTCTAAACATGCCCTTAATCAACTAGCATGAAGAAAATCACTTTTAGTTTAATAGCTTCATGCTATAATTAAATTAGTAGTAAATAGCTTAAAATGGCTTGACTTTGAAAGAAAAAAAAAACTTTACTTTTAAAATAAAAATTAGGTAACATATCAATGACTATCATTAATAATTAAACTTTAACTTAACTGATATTAATTCCCATTTTCTTTTATTTTAAAGAGATTTCGTGTTGGGATTTCTCTTTTTTAACTAAATTATATTAAACGAAAATATAAATGTCAGTCACCCAGATATGTTGTCAATGACTTCAGCAGGCATCGTTTACGTAATTAACTTCGGATTAAGTGATTATTTTACAATACATTTTAAAAATATTATTGAAAAAAAATTTATTTATTATTTTTTTTATTTTTTTCAGATATTTTTTATACTGTTAAAAATAATTTTTTAAAAAAAAAATAAATATTATTTTTATATATTTCTATATAAAAAAAATTAAAAAAAAACAACATAAACCGTGTTCCCCACTATCAACAGCACAAAAGGTGTTTAGAAAACTACTTGAAAAGTATTTTTAAAAAATAAATAAATTTTATTTTCATTTTAAATTTATTTGATATTTTTAAATATTTTGATACGACGATATCGAAATTAAATTTTAAAAAATAACAGATATATTATTTTAATATATTTTTATTTAGAAAACAATCCTGGAACAAACGAACACGGGGATCGAGGAGCTACTATTCGGTACTCGCCTGTTGTCTGCCCAGAAGATTTCCAGTGAACTTGCCATACAAAAATAAATAAATACATAATGATTGGGACCTGAAAAGTTTTTTGGAATTCCTTTAAACAAAGCTCTATTTGCTAAATTTCGTTTTGAATTTATGGAGAAAAAAAAACAGAAATCACGATGAAATGTCCGATTTGGTTGAAGTTGTTTTATAAAAAAAACATTTGTTCAAAAATATATTAAAATAATATTTTTTTTATTTTTTATAAATTATTTTAATATAATCATATAAAAATTATCTAAATACACTAAAAAAATAAAAAAAAATTTGAAATGTATTAATATGAATACAGTGTTAATTATTACAAGACATTCCATCAAGGGAAAAACGAAAATCTGGGTGATGTGTTGTCGGAAGGGGACAATTTGTCATGGCTAGATAAGAGGGCCATGTTTTACCTAAATTTCTTTCTATACAAGAAAAAGCGTTTTAAAAAATAAGAATTAAATTGGAGATTTGGATTATAAATGATAAGCTCAGTTAGTTTAATTAACACAACAATAAAATACATCTATAATAAATAAATTGATTAAAGAAATTTAACCATTAAAAAGAAGGGGAAAAACAGATTTCTAAAGTCAAATTTCTCTCTATTATATTTTTAAAAATTCTTTTAAGGATAATATGATAACTATACTATGGTGAGTAATAATGTATATATCCACAACATAATAAATCCTCAATGCCAATTAATGTTTTACTTAATAACTTCAAAAGCTAATCATGAAAACTATTATATATCATAATCATCAAACAAATATTCCATTTTCTTATGAATGGATTAGCAATACAAATGTTGCATTATATATAGAGAGAGAGCATGTTTCGTATTATACTAGTAATTACTTTTTAAAATATATTTTTTACATGAAAATTCATTGAAATAATTTTTTTATTTTTTAAAATATATTTATGACATCAGCACATCAAAATAATTCAAAAATAATCCAACATGTTAATTTAAAGCAAGGAAAAAAAATATAAACGGGATCTTATCTAAAAAATTAAATTATTGAGTTAAGCCCCATGATTGATTTATATTATTCTCTAATACCCCTCTAAAGTGAAAGCTCTTTGAGTTTGAAACTTGCACACAGATGCATAATTTTTTGTGTTTGATTTTTATCAAATAAAATAAAAATAATAAAATCCAAACTCGTGACCGCTAAATCAACATTAATTTAATTACTAGTGAGGTAGCATGCCGATAAAAAAAAAAGTGTATACCTAAGTAGCTACGGCTTTTGTTGCGAGTAAAATGAAGATTTGAAGGGTCAATTTTTAATTTTGCACACTACTGTTGACTTGACTTTTAGGCATATTTTTCACGAAGCTAATGTGTTTTCCTCATATATTATATTCCCCTATAATAATAATAATAAAAAAAGCACCTTAAGCGTTGTAAAGATTTAACTCTAGACCCTAATCTCTACTTTTCACTGAATAAAACATGTTTCAAATAAGCAGCGATAGTGCACTTAATCATATGTCACCATCCACGTATCTGAGAACGTGCACTAGGGTAGGGGGTGAAATTTAATGGATGACTTTATATATATATTATTTGTTAATATATTATCTTGACTAAAAAAATCCAGTTTGGAAATTGTACAAATATATCAATATTGTTTTAATTTTTATTATTTTAATTAGAGAGATTATAGGTAATAAGTTTTAAATATAAGCTATTTTCTACTACTTTTTAACCAGAAATTATTCATATATATCAAGCTTAAACTATTAAATGGCTTTACACTTACATGTCAAAACATCCCTTTTAGTGTGTTTTTGTTTTGGAAAAAACAATTCAGAGGGGAACTGAACTTTGGAAGTATTTTTGAGGGATTTGTTTTCAATTTCTAATATATTTGTTTCTTAATTTATCTTCAAAATTGAATGTAATAATATGTATTTTTTAATTATTTTTAAATAAAATATATTTTCATTGAATATTATCTACGAAATTATTAAGATTTTCAAAAAAAACAATTTTCACTTTTCACTGAAAAAAATAAAAACCAAATGAGTATTTTTCTTGGTCATTTCCTCTATATTTAAGAAAAATCATTTTTTATATACTTAATTTAGAGTTACACACACACACACACACCAAGATTTATAAAATTACTTTCACATTTTATTGGAATAGAAGCATAACGAGTAAAACAATGACACGCCTATTGATGTATGGAAGCTGAAAAAGGAAAAATTATTGAATGACTTTTTTTTATTGAATAAAACAATGGCACGCCTAAGAATATTAATATTTACTGATAAAATATATCATCGCTGAATATATTGATGAAAAATGATTTTTTTTATATAAAAAAAAGCTACTAACAAAATAAATCTGTCAAAAAGTTCTAGAAGGTTGTTGAGAAAAAACTACATGAGATGTCACTCATTATACATTATTTTAAACAAAATCGTTGACGAATGAAATCCCTAGAGAGTTCTATAAAGTTGAAAAATAATTACAAATAATATCACTGGCTGACAATATGAACTCGTAGACAAGTTAATTTCGTTGGTAATATAAAAAAAAATCACTAATAGAAATACAATCAGTAATTTCTATAAGTTATATGTCATACTTATCAATAGAATTCCTGATGAAATGATGTTGATGAATATTTTTTGTTAGGCATGATTTTTTTATTTATAAATTTATTGGCGATTATATTACCAACAGAATCACTAAAATAATAGAAATTACCGATCATAAGGATAATCGCCAATGATTTTATTGATAAAAGTATTTCTGGCATAATCAATATAGATAATCCAACGATAAAAAAACAAAATTCTAGTAATGTATTGAAATGTTAATGAGAAAATTGTCGGGAGTTTGAATCTTATAACTCTCATTATCTACAGTTAAATTAATAAAATAAAGTATAAGATAATGGTAGGTTGTGCAAATTTAAAATTCAAAAAGCTTTTATTTGAATGCATATCTTAAAAATAATACAAAATCATTCTTGAAGTGGGATTTTTTTTCTTATGTTTAATTAGTTTGTATTTCTGCATTACGTTGCTGCTGGGAATCATAATTTTTTAAACATAAAAGAAAAACACCGAGATCTCATAAAATTATTTGATATTGTCATTAAACATTGAATTTTTTTCATAAAATATTTTTTTATATTAACATCTCTTTTATTTATCTTGAGATCAACACCATGTGCATGGCCTTCTTTATTTTTAAATAAAAAAAATACCTAAATGATCAATTATTTGTTTGAAAATAATGATAACAATGTCGCTCAAACTTCCACATATTTCAAGAGCGTAGTGTAAATTTTATTTTCCAAGATCTCGTGTGTGACGATTTTTAGATTGGGTGGTTAGTTGACTCTTACCAAGGACAATAATGCTGGGGACAAATTATTGTGGACGGTACGAGCAAGGCAAAAAACAGTCAATGCCCACATATATTATTTATAGGGTCCACGTTTATGAACTGGCAGTCAACATTCTTGGGAGGTTGAGATGGCGACCGCGGTTATTTTTTATTTATAAATAATATTATTTCTTTAAAAAAAATTATATTAGTATATTAAAATTTCTCCAAAACATTCACGGATGACAATACAATTTTTTTTTTAAAAAAAAAACAAGCTAAAAGTATTATAAATCTTAACTTATGATTACAGTTGTTTTTTAAAGTGATTTTTGCTTATAAATATATTAAAATATATTTTTTATTTTTTTAAATTATTTTTGATATTAACATATCAAAATAATTTAAAAACACCAAGAAATCTAATTTCATTAAAAAAAACTTTTAAAATTAAGTGTCTTACATGTACTTAGAGGGTGTTTGGGAGTGTGGTTGTGGTTGCTTTTGAAAGTGATTTTTGTTTAGAAATAAATCAAAATGATATTTTTTTTATTTTTAAAAAATTATTTTTGACATCAGCACATCAAAATGATCTAAAAACACCAAAAAAATTTCATTTATAATGGAAAAAAAAATCAAAATTTGGTCAAACGGCGGTTCAACCGCTTAGCCAAACAGGCAATTAAAGTCTAATATGATTTAAGATTTAGCTTATTCATTTGGTTATAGAGTTAGTATCATTTTAATAAAAATAATGTTATTTTAGAAAAAATGATGAAGTGATAATTATATTTAACCATGTCATACATTAAACGACTAGATTAATAAAGTTCAATTAAATTAATATTAAAACCATTTAAAATAAAACTTAATTTAATCAAGCTTTGAATTATCTAGTCAGCATGTCCATATCGATATCTCAAGCCAATCAAGGACAGAAACGCATTTCTGTCAAGCAACCGACCACAACTTCTAACGTATGAAACACGTGAAAGTCAAAGCTCACGATTATGACTTCTCCATTATTGCTTAATTTCCGTTGTTCTTGGAGAAGTATAGGAACGAGAAAAGCTAGTTTACACCACAATAATATCAAGATAAACGATCGAGCGATGCTAAGAAGAAGAAGAAAAGAAGAAGAAGAATTCAAGAATGTACTATCGTCTTCAGATTTGTATTAGGTTTGACTTTTTTTAGATACGAGAAAAATATATTTTGTTAGCTCAGATACGTCATATTTACCTCAGATCAGATTCTAAGTTTACGAGTTATGTGATTAATCCAAAAATAAATAAATAAATATGGATATATAGATAAAACCAGATATTTATAATAAATTACAAAATACAACTTGCATATACGCTTAGATGCGGTGTATATTTGATATCATGGTAATTTTTGTTTTTAAACTGTTTTTCAATTTGTTTTTTTTTAAAAAAAAAACATCAAATTAATGTTTTTTACAATATTTTTTTAATGCTTTTGAAGTATTGATATAAAAAATATTAAGCAAATATATACACGCGCGCGCGCACTTCGATATATGCTCTGCTCAACAATATAATATACAACTAAAACCAAATTTGCACTCCATGTTGACATTTGATGCTACTTGTTAGTATTCAGGCAATTCATTGACCTATTTTAATTTAACATTATAATTAAATTAAAGAAATATTTAAAAAATTATAGTGGGAAGGGCTTGAGAATAACAACCAATTAAATAATAATAACTCCTTAATTTGTCAACCACTTCTATAGCCTACAAAATACTTGCCCTCCTGGCCAGCTGCGTAATATTTGAACTAAATTAATAATAATTTATTTATTATTTTTATTTTTATTTTTATTTTCTAGCAACAAAACATGCCCATCGCACTGTTCATTTATCGGCTTTCGACAGAATAATCGTGATCACACACACCATACAAGGAGCTGTCATTTTCTATGATTTGTTAAATTTTCTTATGTTGCGGCTGTATATTTTCTTCAAGTCAAACAGACAGCCAAGATGAAGAGTCCGGTATTTAACCATCTCAACGACTTTTTAAAGTCATCTATCAAAATTAAAAATAAAAAATCTTCTGTCTTTTACAATAGATATAGTTTTTCCTTGTTGTTTGGGTTTCATTTTTTAATTAGGGTTGAGAATTTTTATTTAATCCAATAATTATTATTAATTTTATTAGTATTTTAAAATTTAGTTTAAATAAATGTTTTTGATAGTTTTGCTTACTTGAAAAGGGAATTGTCAATAAAATTTGAATCAAATCAATGATGCTGACAAACTAAGAGTTTGGGTAGCTAAATTTATGATGGGAGGTTGATTTACGACACGTTATTGTACATTTTGATTTTTTTTTCTTTTGTTGTTTTTTTCTATTGTAATTTTGTCGGTATATACTGAACGAATATTTTATCGGTGTCTATCAATCGATACAATGAGAAAACATTTTGTCGTTAAAGATCACCGCAATGTATAAATATAATTTTTTTTTTTGTTATTGTTATTGTTATTGTTTTTGTTTGTATTAATGAATTTCTTAGTAATAATAAAAATATATGTACTCATAGTAAGAAGATTTAACGTGAGAAACACATTGAAGCTATCCACGCAAGAGAATTTATCTCCCACCTTTGCATATGTAATAATATATTTGACGGTATCAACTTAACTTTTAAATGCTGCATAAATATTAGTACTGTTCAAGTAGCGGCTAGCATATACACTTGCATATATATATATATATATATATATATATATATATATATATATATATATATATATATATATATATATATTACAAAACAAATAAACCGCGTGAGGTTTTTACTGTGATCCTCTCACAGAATATTGTGGATTCGAGCAGTGTGCGGGCGATTTTGGCCCTCGGGCGCGCGGCAAAGCAGGGCTAGCAAGCGGGGCTATTTTCGGTTTTTCCTTTTCCCGTCCTTTTTTTTAAAAAAAAATATTCAGGTGTGAGCAGTGCACTGACGATTTTGTCCCTGGTAATGAGACAAAATAAGAGTTCCGGCTAAGGGGCACTGGCGTAATTGTGCGCGGTCGGACCGGTCCGGTCCGTCGCAACTTTTGATTTTTTAATTGTTTTCTGAAATGGCTAAAGACGGTTTTAGCCCCTAATCAGACAAAAACACTGAATTGGGTCAATGGACAGGACGGTAATTGACCCTATTTTTTCAATTTAATATTCGGTGTCTGGCAGTGCGTCCGCCGCACGTGCCAGACGGTTTTGCGCCTCACGCCCTCTTCAGGCGGCGCGTGCGGCGTGATACGGTGGCCGGAAATTGTCTACCGAAGGACAGATCGATGCCCCGCCGAGTGGTCTTCCTCCCGCGGTGGTGCGTGTAATCACCACATGTCCGTGGACGCGGCGAAGCCCGGTTAAAGCCGTCGACCACGTTTCTCTCTCTCCTGCACGTCAATGTGCAGGAGAGTTCCCCATATTTCGTTACTTTTCACTTCGGTCCCTCTACTTTTAATTTGGTTTTTGGTCCTCATTTCTTTAATATAAGTTTTGATTTAGTTCGATTGGGTCCTCCGATTTTAATTGATTGAATGCGAAAGTTTCACTTCGGTCCTTCTACTTTCAATTTCCGGGTTGGCTGTATAGAACTCAATGAATTCGGTACACAAGTTCCAATTTTTGCAATTTTGTCCTCTGATTTCAATTGACAATAAATGTAATTTGCATTTCAGCCCTTTGACTTTTAATTTTTTAATTTAATCCCTTTATATTTGTTTTCATTTCAGCCCTTACACTTTTATTTTTTTCATCCCTACTTTTGTCCATGTATATATAAGTGTATTTAACACAACAACAACAATAATAATATTAATAATAATAATAATAATTTAATTATTTTTTATTCTTACTCTTTTGTTATTTTTTTTCCCTCCCGATAATTTGATAATTTTTTTCCAATAATAGCTATGATAATATTTTTTTTCTTTATTTTTATCTTTTATTAAAGTTTCTAGGATATTTTTTGTCTTTCATTTATTTTTGTTTCTTTCATTATTAGCATAATAATAATAATTATAATAATAATAGTGATTATTATTAATATTATAATAATAGTGATTATGTATTCTATTATTATAATAATAGTGATTATTTATTCTTTCATAATAATAATAATAATAATTTTTTAATTGGTTTTTCTTGCTTGCTGTTTTGTTCATGCTTTTTATTTTTTTACCTCGGTATAATTTAATAATTTTTGTTGTTTTTATTCTAGCGGAAATAATAATTTTAGATGTTAAGACTCCGATGTTGCTATTGTTATAATATTTTAAATTAATATTACTTCCTTTTCCCTTTGTTTTTTTATTTGCTCTTTCTATTAATTGATTTTTATAATTTTATTATCTGCACAATAATGATTTCAGTATTTTTTTTTCTTATTCAAATATTTTGCTCTTCTTTCGAATGTTAGTGCGCGCTCTTTTGTAATCGTTTATGACGCAATACTTATATTCTAAAAGATGTAATCTATGCTTACGTGACAAACTCAACTCAAAATTTTAAACATTTTATCTCATGATCTATAACTTTTATTTACTTATATCATATAAATTTATCATTGTAGATTTAATTATATATATATATTAGAAGGTCAAATAATTATAAATGTAAACATATGCTTGGATAGCATTAATTATTCATAACTTTGTAATTAAATAACTAATTTACGACCATGAACCCAATAAATTATAGCTGATTGCAGGATTAATTAAATAAACGAAAGCTTCCAAGTTGATTTGGGGCCTTGTTTAGACTTTAGAGAACAGTTTATTAAGAAAAAACCCATCATTTTGATTCTTTAATATATGAAGTTGTTGACTCGTTAAGACGACTCAGTGTACTTGCTCGCATGCAGCATGGAGGCACCCTTTTATTATAACATGAAATGAAATAAAAATTTTGAGCTCCCCTAGTAAACTGAAATATACCTTTTCACTGTGTCAAATTTTGGATTTGCGAGAGATTTGATGTGTAGACGCTTAAAATATTGCATGGTGGAGGGGGGTACGCAGCCATAATCTTAGTGTAATTTTTTTAATATTTTTTAATAAAATATCGTGAATGAAAATTTATTATTACTCTTTTGACGAAAAGAAAGGGCTGAAATGGATTAAGATATCAGCATTGCCTCCTAAAGTAGAAGCAAATGGTTGTGCCACAAGAAGCTTGTCTTCATCAATGAATAATATTACATGTAGGTCCCGAGTTGCATGGCGTGATAACAGAGAACTTGTGATCTGTACAATAGATATCGAGTTCAAGTTAGATCGTGCACTCCTTATAAAAATCTAGGACAACCAACGTTTTACTCACTTATCTAGAGTCATGAAATATACTTTCCGAGATAGGTACTCCTCGCATCAAAAAAAAAATATCACATGTAGGTTGTCGTTTTCATGACATTGGTGTAATACATTAAAAAAAATCACTCGAAAATATATTAAAATAAATTTTTAAGTTTATTCTTGATATTAATTAACTTATCAAAATAATTTATAAATAAAAAATAATTAAAAAATATAGATGAACGATAATTATAAGAAACAGGATTATTTATATAGCTTAGGCAAGAAACACATGTACCTTCTAGTTTTATTAGACCTTTAGTTAAAGTTACATTTTCTTCTGCAGACTTTCCAATCCGACCAACGTTGTCCGCAGCTAACTACGACTTTACACAAATAATGGGAAAGGCCAGCGAAATCCCAAATTTCCAATCAGACTTAACGCATGGTGGGAGAATGGTTCAATGTTAATTTTTAAACTGTTTTTTATTAGAAAATTATCAAAATAATATTTTTTTTTTAAATTATTTTTAACATCACATATTAAAATGATCTAAACATATCAATTTTTATAATTTAATATAAAAAAATTATTTTTTTTTAAAAACACTTTTAAAACACAATATCAAACAGGGTTCCAGTGACTGTTTGAAAATATGATTGAAATTGTTTTTGAAAGTGTTTTTTTGTTCAAAAATAAATAAAATTGATGTTATTTTTTAAAACAAATATTTTTAATATCATCATATCAAAATGACATAAATACATCAAAAAAAATTTAATCTAAAATAAAAAATAATTTTTTTTTTCCAAATTTTATTAAAAATAGTTTTGAATCGTAGTACCAAAAAGAAATACTAAAAATGATTTTAAATTAGTTTTTTAATACATTCCCTTGCCTACGAACATAAAAATTATACTGACTTTGTTAATAACATGCGAGAATTTAGTTTTAATTTGAAAAATAACTTGTTATGAATAAACTCGTGTGACTAATTAATTAATTAACAAGATTTTGATATTGCAGTAAATAATAGTTTTTTTTTGTATCATGTACATAAAGATCTTTATGTTCAAGTAATTATAAATTTGTATTCTATCATCATTTCCACTTTCTATTCTAAATAAAAGTTAAATAAAGAAAAAATGACTAAAAATCTCTTGTGTTTTAGCATACTAATTTTTCATAAACAGCATTTTAATTAAACACCAATTTAAAATATAAAAAAAAGATGAAAATACCCTTTTTATATTGTTGTTTTTTCTATTTACTTAATATTCCATTTTCTGTCTCCGAAAACTTTGGAATTACCCAGCGAGGAAGTTCTTCGAGATTTACCTGAGCTAAATCAATGAAAAATAAGTAATTTTCAACTTTTATATCTATATATATATATATATATATATATATATATATATATATATATATATATATATATATATTACTATGTAATGTGAAACTAATTATATAAAAAGTAGGATGTAAAGCATAATTTTATAAGAAATCAATATGCAGAGTTTTTCTTGTTCTTGAAAATAGGATATTTTTATTGATGTTTTTTTTAAACAAATAACATAAAATAGTAATGATTCTATTTTAAAAAAAATAACATAAAATAACAAGTTTAATAATTTAAGATTTTAGATTAAAATATGTTAGATGATCATATAAAAGCATTTTAAAGATATCATCCAATAATTTAAATTTTTAAATTTAAATTAATTTTTTACATGGTAGCAAAACAGTAATAACCAAGCAATCAAAAAAATGAATTTCACCATCCATAATCTCTCAAATTAAAAATATAGCAAAAGATAATTTCATATAGTTTATTTGTATTCAAGAACAATTTTAAATATATATTAAAGCTGAATATCTTTACAAAAACAAAACTAAAACAATAACCAATAAAAATAAAAGTCCATGGAGTCAAAGTCACAAATACACTTTTAGTTTAATTTTGCATTCATCACAAAACATTTCAAAATGGCCCAAGAGTCAAAGTCACAAACAATGGAACAAAGCCCACCCTATTGTCAATTGGAGGTTTTTGACTAAAGTCCATGCTAGTTGTCACTATTATATTCTCCGTAAGATACACACACTAAAGGTTTTTTCACTATAAGACTTTATATAATCTATGGCAACTTGAGAAAAAAAGAAAAAAAAGAACATTTCACTTGTATAAGAATGACAAAGGCATCCTTCCAAACCACAAATTATATATAAATCATGTTTAGCACTGCATTTCAAAATCATATTTGAAAAGATTTGAAAAAATAACTTGTTATGAATAAACTCGTGTGACCGATTAATTAATTAACAAGATTTTGATATTGCAGTGAATAATAGTTTTTTTTTTATCATGTACATAAAGATCTTTATGTTCAAGTAATTATAAATTTGTATCATATCATCATTTCCACTTTCTATTCTAAATAAAAGTTAAATAAAGAAAAAATGACTAAAAATCTCCTGTGTTTTAGCATACTAATTTTCATAAACAACATTTTAATTAAACACCAATTTAAAATATATAAAAAAGATGAAAATACCCTTTTTATATTGTTGTTTTTTCTATTTACTTAATATTCCATTTTCTGTCTCCGAAAACTTTGGAATTACCCAGCGAGGAAGTTCTTCGAGATTTACCTGAGCTAAATCAATGACAAATAAGTAATTTTCAACTTTTATATATATATATATATATATATATATATATATATATATATATATATATATATATATATATATTACTATGTAATGTGAAACTAATTATATAAAAAGTAGGATGTAAAGCATAATTTTATAAGAAATCAATATGCAGAGTATTATTGTTCTTGAAGATAGGATATTTTTATTAATGTTTTTTTTTGAACAAATAACATAAAATAGTAATGATTCTATTTTAAAAAAAATAACATAAAATAACAAGTTTAATAATTTAAGATTTTAGATTAAAATATGTTAGATGATCATATAAAAGCATTTTAAAGATATCATCCAATAATTTAAATTTTTAAATTTAAATTAATTTTTTACATGGTAGCAAAACAGTAATAACCAAGCAATCAAAAAAATGAATTTCACCATCCCTAATCTCTCAAATTAAAAATATAGCAAAAGATAATTTCATATAGTTTATTTGTATCCAAGAACAATTTTAAATATATATTAAAGCTGAATATCTTTACAAAAACAAAACTAAAACAATAACCAATAAAAATAAAAGTCCATGGAGTCAAAGTCACAAATACACTTTTAGTTTAATTTTGCATTCATCACAAAACATTTCAAAGTGGCCCAAGAGTCAAAGTCACAAACAATGGAACAAAGCCCACCCTATTGTCAATTGGAGGTTTTTGACTAAAGTCCATGCTAGTTGTCACTATTATATTCTCCATAAGATACACACACTAAAGGTTTTTTCACTATAAGACTTTATATAATCTATGGCAACTTGAGAAAAAAAGAAAGAAAAGAACATTTCACTTGTATAAGAATGACAAAGGCATCCTTCCAAACCACAAATTATATATAAATCATGTTTAGCACTGCATTTCAAAATCATATTTGAAAAGATTTGAAAATTTTTTATTTTCATTTTTTACTTTAAATCAAATTTTTTTTGATGTTTTAGATCATTTTCATATGCTGATATCAAAAATAATTTTTAAAAAATAAAAAACATTATTTTGACGTATTTCTGAACAAAAAATACTTTTAAAAATAACATCGACAACACTCCCAAACAGACATATCACAATTCGTCTTACTTAAACCAATCACATTATTAATAGTGAAATAATAAGAAATTAGCATTAATATTAATAATTATCTAGGCGAGGGGCTGGAGTGTCCGTTACCGCAAAAATGAAAGGTATCTAACATTATTTTATAATTAAACTCAAATAATCTTTGATTAAAGATTTGAGCCCACGATGAAGGAGATTACTCAAATAATCTTTCAATTTGGATTGTGGGCTCAGCCCAAGTTTTCCAGGCCTCTCTATCAGTCTTGCTAACATTTTTGTATATTGTGAAGGCTTTCCTTCGTCAACCTTAGGGCCCATGTTTTTGTTAAGCACCAAAGGCAAAACATGGACTTGTTTGAGAAAGCTGTTGCGATAGTTTTTTAAAGTGTTTTTTTATCCTGAAAATCTGAAATACATCAAAATAATATTTTTTATTTTTTAAAAATTATTTTTGACATCAATATATTAAAATAATCTAAAAACACTAAAATATATTTATTTAAAATAATAAAAAAAAAATTCAACCGCCATGACAAACGGGCTCATGTCTCTATAAAGCTTCAAAGTGTCCCACGATTAAAAAGTGTTTCCCTTTTAAAACCTTTATCTGAATTAAACAAAAAAAAAGTAAATATAAATTGGTAAAATACGATTATGAAATATCACGTGAGAGAACAGAATAGGATAGCTACTAGTGGATTAAAAAAAAAGAAAAAAAGAAAAAGGGTGTCAACTTTATGTCCACTTGTAAAATAGTCCTCAATTTGTTTTAGATTGACTCTAGATATTAAGTTATTTGATTTTAAATCTAGATATAAAAGTTTTCCTCGGTTTTAATTTAATAAAATAAATATCTTTATATATAAAAAAACAAGAAAATCAATATATAATGACAAAAAATAATGATTAGTAAAGATTGCAAATTTCCATTTGGATATCAGAAAATAAAGAGAAAAAACAATTATAATTTTATTTTAAATGGCATAAAAAAAGAAAAAAAAATCTCAAGATAACTAATGAAATAATTAATATACTAGCAGCAAGTTGGCCACATAAAGAAATAATGATAATAATAAGAAAGGTTCTCCCCCACATGTTCGATAAAGTTGATTGTCTCTTTACACTACACAATATAACAAAACAATAAAGCTCAGGCTCAGGCTCGCGGAACAGCTACTCATTCGACATTTCCCCATCTAGCAATCTCCTTCTTCTGTATCGATCTTTCCTTTCTTCCCATAATAGCCTCTCTCTCTCTCTCTCTCTCTCTCTCTCTCTCTAAATCTTTACCTGCGATAGTTTCTTTTAGCAGCAGCAGCTTGTATAGAAGTTGTCCAGCAAAAACCAGGACGTACCATGTATCAGCAGCCTTCGTCATCATCCTCGTCGCCACAAAAACCTGCGGTCCCAGGTGGGCTGACCAGGTATGGCTCAGCCCCAGGATCTTTTTTAACAAGAGCTGTTGATTCAGTCATCGGGGTTGACCGTGAACTCTCTGGACTTGGATCGACTTCCCTCGTGGGCAGTCGACAATACTTCTCTGGTGACTCGTCCTCGGTTACCTCAGAGTCAACTTGTAAAGTCAACTCATCCAGCTGCGATCCAAAAGCACCCAAAAGTGGTGGCAGTTTGCAGAGGTCGTACGGCTTGAACGAGGTAGAACATGGTGCTGGATCTTTGGTGCGGCAGAGGAGCTCACCCGCTGGATTTCTAAGCCATCTCGCCACTGAAAATGGTAAATATAATTTTTTTTTTTTGTAAAAATAAAACTATATTATTAGTCATTTTCCTCTCTGGATTAATTAGCTGGAAGGGACTTGATAAATTCTTGATTTTGGGATCTGCTGTTTTTTTCTTGGCAACCTTGTGGGAAAAAAATGACAGAAAGTGAGAAGAATCTTTGGTTTAGATGGATAGACACCTCCCAAAGTCGCAGTGGCTTTCGTGTCCTTCCACTCACTTCATATCTCTTATTTTCTTTATGGACAAGTGGTGTGGTAAATAAACATTTACAAACATGTAAACAGCAATGTATCTAACAAGACAAAACTACCCTTCAGTTTGATGTGCTGAAGGTCTAGGAATTGTTTTGCTTACAATAATGTTCACACGTAACTTTGTAGGCATGGAGAGTGGTTGGGTGTCTCTGCCATGTTGGCTGCTTATGGATGGCAAGTTATTCAATTAGTTCTTGGTTTGATTGGGTGGGGGGGAAAGTTTTATCATAAATAATCGTGCAATTGGTTGAGAGATTGTGTTACCCTTTGCTTATTTATCTTGTATTTACCAAGATATAGGCTTCTTTATTACACCACTTGGGACCATGTTGATTCATGCTCTTATTTCTTGCCGTGCATACACCAAGACATAGGTGGAATGCTGGCTTCCCTTGATTGTATTTATGCATAGTATCTCACAAAACGTTCTACAAAATGTATATACTCTTACAGTATAATTTGTAGTGTAGCATATTAGCTGTAGGTTACGTTGAAGAAAATCAGGGAAAACCTAAAATCAGTCCCCGACTATGAATTAGCTGTAGGTCTGTAATATGGGGGGTGGGGGGGGGGGGGTGGGGGGGTTCAATTGAGGAATGTCTAGTACTTTGGAGATGCAATTGAAAAAATTGATATTCTGTGTACTCAGTTGAGGATCTGGTAGACAGTGGGGGACTAATCTGAAGTTGGGAAAAAAATAAGGCTGTATTAGCTATTTGAGGTAGAATGGTTGGAGATTTATAGTTATGTACCTGCCTATTACTTGCGATGGCAGCTAGCTCCTGCGCTATTTATTTGTTCTTTTAGTGAAATGAAAAGGAAAAGGGAGTGAAATAAAACATCAAATTTCATGTTACTGGGCAGCAACTAGGACGGATTGTACTGGCTGGCAGTTTTGAAGACAAAATGTTATCAAATACCAGGGAAGTCATGGACTTGAATAAGATATGGTCCTGTCCATAAATGAGACGGCTGCTTTCTGTTTTGAAAGATAAACAAAGAACAATAAAAAAAAAAAGATGGCTACTTTTCTGTGTACCAAACCTTACTGCTAAGATAGTTCAATTAGGTGTCGTTGATATTTTAGGCTGTTCATCAACGCTTATAGGTGGTTGTTGGACTGCATGTAAAAGTGGACTTCAGGAATTATGTTGTGGGGTATGATCTGAACGTAATCACTGATAGGATTTGTCTATTTCCAGTTTGAGGCACATCTTACAGAAAAGCTTTATTTAGAGGACTAGAAATTGTATTTGGAAATTATAATGGATGAATAGAAAAATCAAAGTTTATGAATGGATACTCTCCCTGAAATCATGTACACTGTTTATGGAGATTAAGAATCAGGTCTGGAATATACATTAAGAGTTCTTTATTTATTGATATGGTGTATAGATTTGTGAAATATGTAACACCATTCTAAACTCATTATATCTTCGGTGGAAGCATGGACTTCAAGAACATCTTCTACAGTATGCCTATGGATTACAACTGCTGACTGTGTTCCCTCTATGTGCTTCTGTATGGAACTGCACGGTTTCAATTGCTCGTTTATCCTTACTAATAACCGATTCATTAGAAGAGAAAAGGGACTAGATAAGGAAATAAAGTGTAATGGAGTTGGGAGTACATAGCTGATCAGACAATTCATGTTTCAATGTTGTATCTTCAGACTATAAAAGTTGTTTTAATAAAAATGGTCTTGCCTTCCATTTCCAAGATCTCAGTTTGGGGAAGTGAGAGCGGTGATGGATATGTTTGCCTCTTGTGCATAAAGAAGGAACATGGTAGCACATGTAAAAATGTATTCCTATACCAGAAATGCAGAAATAATTAACCGTGTGAAGAATTTTTTTACAAACGCTTACTAAGATTATTAGCTTAAATTACAGTAGTTCCACTTAATTTTAATGCGGGTTATATCAAACTAAAGAACTCTATTCATACTTCTGGAATTGACGCCTGTGTTATATTGTTATTTTTCTCTTTAGGATTGAGGCTTAGAGAACCTGTCTTGAATTGTATATCTTTGGTTTTAAATACCATCTCTCTTTTTTGCCAATCTACGCAGGAGGCTTCTCAATTACAAGGGGATCTGGAGGCTATAACGTTCACAGTGGCCCTGGTGGTGGCCACTCGGTATCAAGGTTGAAGCCTCAGTTGAGCTTTACTAGGCAAGAGTCTCTTTCTCAGATATCTGAAGTTAGCGAAAATGTTGTTGAAGGCATTGGCTCTGACAACAACCACCAGAACTGCTCTCATTCTTATTCTGCTGCTGGCTTTGGTATGGAATCTTGGGACAATGCAAATTCCATTGTATTTTCTGGACCCCCGTCAAAACAAGCTAGGAATGGAGATGGAGACATTTATAGCTGTTTCAATGGCTTAGAGACTCAGGTACTAAAGTTCTTTTCTGGAGACTTGTATGTCAGGAAAGTCAAGGAAATGTGGATAACTTCGTGTTCCTGGCCTTAAAAACACATTTATTTGCAAGTCCATGCCACACCCTTGCGTTTTCTGGTTACTTGTATACATACAAGCAGAGAATGATTGTAAGTGCATAAAATTAGATAGTTATTAATATCCTACTCAAACATATTTTTATTTAGCTTTGAGCAAACTGGTGCACGCAAATGGCATATTTCACATGGATACTTGTTTTCTCAGATCATAGTCTGGTGTGCTACACTCTTAGCCTGACATTCATATAACAAAACTTATTTCATCTTGCCTATTTGTTTTTTTTTAAAAAGGCAATTCTCTCTTTGCTGGTATAATATGCTTTAAGCTATATTTTGCGGTATTTATTATTGTTATTGTTATTTTTCTCCATCTAGTATATGTATCTGAGTCATTTTTTCATTCAGTTTAGCCTGCCTCAGACAAGTCTTGAGATAGAAACAGTGGAGAAGCTGCTACATATTCCTGAAGACTCTGTTCCTTGCAAAATCCGTGCTAAGCGTGGCTTTGCCACTCATCCAAGAAGCATTGCTGAAAGGGTTAGTAAAGTTTCTTAACTTTTGAAGAGAGGAATTATAGAAGTTGCTCCCTTCTTGGCATGTATTATTTCTAATTTGAGTCCACTTGCAAATTAGGCCATCACATGGTGAATTGAAGTGGACTTTTTCAATACAGTCCTAAAACCTCATCTTATGGAATACATTTGTCAGCGATTATCCAACTTCTATGACATGTTCAGCCACATTCTTGACCTGCTCTTACATGCGAATACCTTGATTTCATGAATAAGAGCATAGATATTCTAGAAACAATACCTTGTGATAGGAGTAAATATTTTCAGATGCACCACCCTAGAAGAATTGATCGACCTTACTAGTCTGGATATCTGATTAACACATGATATAGCTTACATAGCATAAAGTGCATAGATTATTGTTGAACATAAACAATGTTTATTTTGAAGTCTATTTATTTGTTAATGTTACAGTTGTCAAAAAAAGTTGGGTGTTGCTTTGAGATAATTATGGCACAGTAACATGGTTAGCCAAGGTCTTGTTTTTGAGCCGGAGACATAGATTGGAAGACTTTTAATACCTCTCCTGCTAAATGCAATGTGTTAAGAATAAAGGGACTGGTCTACATGCTGCATGCATACCCCTACTGCTTGTCCTTAACCTGCTCAAGGTTGCCATTCACACTTTGGTTTCACCTACAAAAACGAGATTGATATCTCATTTGATCAATCCGCAAAGATGTGGGTCCATCTTCTTTGCATTCCCTTAAATAAAACCAACATAATGAGAAGATGGACTGTGCGTAAAGGATTATGAAGGGATGTACAATCTTGACGATTCTCTTTCATTGTTTATTAGAGTTTGTTCACGTATAGTAGCTTAGAAAATGCTTCTACCATGAGATTTGCAGTCATTAACTGGTGCAGGCTATGCTTTGCTGGTGTTTGAATTTCATGGTGGATCTGTAACCATCTTTTTTTTTTTTTTAAACCAGGAGAGAAGAACCAGAATAAGTGGGAAACTGAAGAAACTACAAGACCTCGTTCCAAACATGGATAAGGTATTAACGTGGTATTCCTTTGTCATATATCATGCAATCTGCTTTGAGAATTGGTTTTGCATGAAGTTCCTTCACTAAAATTCATTGAGAGATAATGCACCCACACACAACCCTGCCTTGTGCCGGCATGGGTGGCCTGACTGGTTAAGGCCAGTTAAAGATTCCCTGATGACATCAATGATCAATCAGATATATACTGTGAACTATATTGATCATGGCAATGGAGTTTTCTTTTCTTTTTTGATTTTTGTTCAATGGGCCTATGACATGGGGGAAGCCTATCCAAATTCCTGAATCCGTTTCCAATATCTTTGCGGACTCAAACTTGAGACCTGTTAGTGAAAATCCTAAGTTTTTAACCTCGGGGAATCCTTCGGGTTGTGTGTGGTTAGTTTCACACAACAAAGAGAACAAATACAAAAGGGATAATAATTTGTTTGTTTGGAGGGACAGAAACAAAGATAGAGACACGTATATTAGATTTGTTGTAGTGATAGTTTAGGAGTGATTTTCTGTCTTTCAAAACATGAAGTACAGGGTATGTCTACATTATCTCCGTTTTTTTTTTTTTTTTTTTTTTATCATCTCGAGACACTAATCAAATAAGCAAACGCTATCCAATGCATCATGCAATAGAAGTTTCATAAAACAACACTTTGTTAGGCTGGATGCAGTGAAGCTTAATATAATGTAATTGAAGAAATAATCAAACACTAGGATTAGTGTCTCGAGATAAAAACTTGCCAAACATTTTCCAGGATTCCAAATATAGTAAATTATGAAGAACATGGTATGTGTTGATTTTTCTCAACAACTTGCAGCAAACAAGTTACGCAGACATGCTGGATTTCGCAGTGCAGCATATCAAAGGCCTTCAAAATGAGGTGGAGGTGAGTGAAACATTTACATCATGATGAGATATAAGCAGATGATGGCTGAATCGCAATGGAAAATGGCTGTATTTATTATCCTATTTGCTGTCTGTCAAATTGGTAGAAGCTACAGTGATATTGTTTGTCCATCTCTTACAGAAACTCCGCAAAGAAATGGGAAATTGTACCTGTGGATGCGAGCAATCAACCCCATGATCTTGGCTAACAATGGGGACCTAGAGAGGTGGGCAAGTTTTTGCTTTTTGTGTGAAAAATCATCACTTCACGGCAAGCCAACCGAAAGTTGCATGCTCTATTAGAGCGCCATGATGTTCGGCTGAAACGGGATAGACGTTGACCCCACATAAACTCGTGAAAAAAGTTTTTGATTCCAGGAATTTGAAGGCAGGGACTCAGGCAGGGAAAAGTTATCTTACCAAATTTCGGTTAACTTTAACGTTAGGGAATCAAACTCAAAACTGTATATACTGAAGTAATACTGATGACTTGTAGTTTATCAGAAATCATGCATGTAAAAATGCTGTTTAGTTTTCCCGTTTGTTTTCTTGGTATTTGAGAGTTGAGAATATAGTTATCAAAGTCGGTTTGGGATGATCCAAGAATTGGATTTTCAAATTTGTCCCGTAAATTCATGAGTTCGATGAGTCAACCTAGACAAAATCCTTAAAATTAACCTGGTTAAGCAACTAGGTTCGACTCAAGTTATAAAGAAAACTCGATTTAGGAATTTAGGCTTTAAGTTGACGGGTCATTGAGTAACGGAGCATGATAGGTATAAGTGCTTTAAAAACATAATTTTTTTTTTAATTTAAAGTAAAAAAAATATTTTTTTAAAATGTTTTTCATGGAAATTTAAAAAAACATATTATTATTTTTAAATAAAAAATATATATTCTTAAATATCCCCTTAATGACTATAACAGAGAGAATACTTGAATTTGCATTCTGACTTCTTTCAGTCTTACCCTACTCCTTGCCCATAGAAATATAAATACAACTTTGCTTCTAACCCTCAGTTCTTGACCGAGCACCTATAATTTTATCTTTACTTCCATTATGTGGCACCAAGCATGTATTTGGTAACTTTATACACACACAAACGTGTATATATAAAGATCTAAAATTTGAATCTTATTGGCTACACCTTTTCCATTATATATATATATATATATATATATATATATATATATATAGAAGATCACTATTTTGTACAGCAATATTTTTTTTAAAATCTAATAATTAATGGTTATGTATTTGACTATCTGTTATAGTAAAGTGTGAAATTTGAATGACATTGGCTCCAATTCTCTCAATCATAAAACCATAGAAAAGAAAGATCCCTATTTCATAGCACGTTCCCTTGAAATCTTTCCATAAAATAAATATTTTTTATTTATAAATATATTAAAAATAATATTTTTTTTAACATCATTTTATATCAAGATGATTTAAACACTAAAAAATAATTTTTAACCAAAAAATACATATTAAATTTCACTAGCAAACACCCTTTAAATTCTAGATTGAATAAATTACGGGTTAACTCACCGGCCTGATCAGGCCGGTTTCAAAAAATTGAGAAAAACCATGAAATAGACATAAAGTTCCCAAAAAAAAATGAATAAATGATATGATGCGTCCACTACATGGCGCAGTATGTCTGTGCCAGCTTAGCTTGGGCTAAAATCACACATTCATACCCCTCCATCTCCTCCACCACTCTCTCTTTCTCTCTCTCTCTCTATCTCTATCTCAAGTCACAGCCATCTCCAGCAAGCAGAGAATTATCAGAAACAGAAATCATGTCATCGGACGAGGAAGGAGGAGAGGAGTACTTGTTCAAGATCGTGATAATAGGGGATTCAGCAGTAGGAAAATCAAATCTGCTTTCTCGATATGCAAGAAATGAGTTCAATTTACATTCAAAAGCCACGATAGGAGTGGAGTTTCAGACCCAGAGCATGGAAATTGATGGCAAAGAAGTTAAGGCCCAGATATGGGACACTGCTGGCCAAGAGAGGTTCAGGGCTGTCACTTCTGCTTACTATAGAGGTGCTGTCGGTGCTCTCGTTGTTTATGACATTAGTCGCCGTACTACTTTTGATAGTGTCGGTCGCTGGCTTGATGAGCTTAAAAGTAAGCAACTTTTTTCTCCCCTTCCTTTTTTTTGTGAATTTGATGACTGCCCATTTTTATTTTTGTTGGTTTTTTATTTTATTTATTTATTTGGGGGGGTTGGTGGATTTGGCTGAAATGCACTTTGTGGGGTAAAAAGGTTGATCTTTTGGTCTGTTGTAGTTAGATCTGAGGTTGGAATGATGGATTTTGCAATGAGACTTGAGTAGGAAGAAAGCTATAATTTGATCTTCTTTAGAAAAGTTACTAAAGATGGTTGTTTTTGAGCTTAGAACTTGTTGCCATATCTTTATATGGTTCCGTTTATTTCGAGGTTGCATATTCTATGGATGTTATCGGTGTGGCATGAACTTCTTGGGGGTTATTATTTTCCTATTTTGGTTCTAAAATTGGAAATTATTGTCCTTGTCAGGCCACCTAGTGATTTGGAAGTGCAAGATCTCGTATTCTGATTATGATAATTTTCTTTCCTTTTCTTTTGGAAGGCAGGGTTATAAGTATTAACTTTAAACGCTTAAGATTAAAGCTCATTATGATTTTCAGTTCAATCAATTTAATATCATCGATATGAATTTCCATGCCTAGTTAGCCTGTATTTTATGTGGGGGTGGGGTGGATTGCTTCACATATAACGCAAATCAGCTCCCGGTCAAATGCCTCATTCGTGATCACATACCTTAGATATTTGTTTTTGTGTTTGCATATGATAAATAACATCTTGCATTAGTAGTGCAATTGGCTGATCGTAGTAAATGCATTTGTCCCAGCGATCCTAAAAAGGCCCTGATTAGCATTTTTGGTGACTGCCCATGATCAAATTCGGGGATTACATCTGAATTGATCTTGTAATGCTCTTTCTTTTTTATCAGTCAATCTTATTTCAGGAATTGATTAATTCTTCTATCTAATGTTAATGTCTTAATGAGAAAGGTGGAGTTGATTCCATATTTACTTAGGAATCAGAAATTTTGAAAGCAAAAATGCGGTAGAAGGTAAGGCTCTGTTCAGATTGCAAGACACCTTAAAGTTCAATTAATGGCCCCCCAATGCAAAATACCACACACAAAAGAAGAAGAAGAAGAAGAAGAAGAAGATAATGATAAATCTGAAAATAGAAGGTTTAGAGGGTATTATTGATCTATATTTTGCATTCGAGGAATATATATATATTGTTACAAGTAAGCATTAACTTTGGATAGCTTGTTGATAGATCTTGGCATATATGCATGTTGGGATTAAAGTAAACTTCAAGCGGATTTTAAACCAAAGCTAATGATAAAGGCATACTGGAGTTTACCAAGAGTTTGAGTGCAGAGTCCACCAAAGACCTCATTGGGTTTGATTGCAATTTATCATCTCTATTTTATTGAAATAATAATAGAATAAAACAAAGCCAGCTAGTGTCTTACAAGAATATAGAGCCTAGCAGCAGTATGTAAGAGGAAATAATCAACAATGAATAACAAGAACTAGAGCCAAACAACCAAAATCTAAAGCATATCTAATGATTCCTCAAGGCTTTCTAACAACACAGGAAAGTACAGTCCCATCACTCTTTCTCACCTTTCCATCCATAAGATCCACATCTTTGGAAAAAAAAAACTATGTTGTTTCTGGCATGAAGTTTATTCATCAACAAACAGTAATTTCCTGTTTGAGAAAAGGTAGGAGTATCTATTGAAGACAATAATTAATGAAGTCAACTGAGCCAGATATCATGTATTTAACTGATGCAGGTCATGTAAATTTTTTTGATCTTTCAGGTCAGCTGCAATATGCATTGTCGTTTCTATTTTACAGTCTTATTTTCAATGCATGTGGTTAGGTTGTGCAGAGAACATGTAAGTATGTTTGGGTGCTTTACATGGTTTTGATGTTTTACATTGGTGGCTGTTATTTTGGTCATGAAGATGTGTTTGCACTTATTGTTTCATCTTTCATCTCTACTTAAGACAATATAGCTCTTCTTTTACGGAGATAGAGGTCCAGCAGGGATTTATATTAGCTTATGTGTGGCACATATAGGGAAGCATATCAAGACTTAATGGCTGGTTTAAAAGAATGTGAATTGAGTCATTCTCTATCGCTGCCGAAGGAGTAAGTCTATGTGTGATGTTATGCTCACAACTAAAATCATGTCTATGTGTGATGTTATGCTCACAACTTTGATTATGAATCATGCTACACGTCATGAAATCTACCACACAAATAGCACAAGCACTTGCAATGGTACAATTCTGAATATGTACACAAAGTTTTGTCCATTAAGACTACGTCAATGTTTGCAACTTCATTGTTTGTTGAATGTCATTTCTCTCTGTACTTCCATAGGGAGTATCATGAGAATTAAATGTACTGCATCCATAAGATTTGGTTATTAGATGAACTTGACTCCAATATGTTCAAAAAAACTTGTAGTTGTCCATATTTTAGAGTACTGCTATCCACCCTGAACAAAAGCAACTACTAATGGGATGGACCTAACTGATGACTCCCATACAACACCAACTATCAAGTGGCTGACATTGTTCAGGAACCCAGGTCTGGATGGATATTTTGGGATGAATAGCCTTACTCCTTGTGCGGCATGTCTGTTCTGCATTAGAGTGGAATATAGAAATAGCATGTGTTCCCAAACATGCTAGAGTTCATATCATGCCTTAATCATCCTTTGACATGATGAATAAAGATTTAGTGCTTTGAGCATCGAGCTTCTAACTGGAGAGGAATAGTTGCATGAGAAACAGTTTACTCATCCCAGATTCTCAATGTCCGCGTTTTCTAAATTTTGATTTTATAAGCAGTTTCAATGCGGTGCAGGTCCCCTACCATTGTACATGTTGAGCACCCTGGTATCAGTTATTATCAAAAGTTATCCTTGAATGGCAACAAAATGCTGTTTTTAGCTTGGCCTGGGATTTGCTACAAATTGCAATGAATTTATGATAATGATTTTTAACGTTTTCCAGATGTCTCAGGGTTCAGCAGTATTCTTTATCCTTTGCGTGTATATCTTTCCCGTCTGTTTGCTTTCCTCCTGTTCATGGCCTTAGATTATCATAATTGTCTTCCAGTTTAAAATCATATTTTGAGCTTAGCTGAACCATTTCTGCAGCCCATTCTGATACAACTGTAGCAATGATGCTGGTTGGGAACAAGTGTGATTTGGAGAATATCAGGGATGTTAGTGTGGAGGAGGGGAAAAGCCTCGCCGAAGCCGAAGGGTTGTTCTTCATGGAGACATCTGCCCTTGACTCAACAAATGTTAAAAAGGCTTTTGAGATTGTTATTCGAGAGATATATAACAACGTGAGCAGGAAGGTCTTGAATTCTGATACATACAAGGCTGAATTATCTCTGAATAGGGTAACCCTTGTCAACGATGGGAGTGACTCCAAGCAAGGCCAAGGCTACTTTTCCTGCTGCTCCAGATGATCTCCATTCTTCCCATCTCTTACAAGTGTACAAGTTACAGGATTCGACATGGTTGGTTTGTTGATTCAATTTGGCTGGGTGGCTGGTTTGTTTTATTTAATTATTATGACTTCAGGGCTTTATTAATTGCAAAATAAGTTGATATTTATAGCAATTAAATTGTTTAATCCTAAGTAAAGAAAGGATCAAGTTTTTCTGTGCTTTTGATAGCAGAATCATGTAATTGCACAGGATAAATGGTCATATTCCTTTATTTACTTGTTATCTTAGTGGAAATGTTACACGTAGCTTTTAAATTTGTTTCCTTCAATTTACCAGCAGCTGCATCCTTTCTCGCAAGAGGAGCCACAGGGATGCATCCATTTGCATCATGTTTAACCCTATTTTGTTTCTTTCAAAACGTCCCTGGAATGTTCATCATGTCTTCACTTCTCCTCTCTCTTTCTTTCCTTGTTTAACTCAATTTGTCAGTTTTATTCTGTTTATCGGTTAAAAAAACGAGATAAAATGACGTTTTTATCTCAGTTTAAATTCTGATTTATTCCAGATTTTGGCCAAATATCTGCTGAAATATTTTAGTTTCGTTTCACCCGTTTTGTTTTGGTCAAATAGTATTTTTTTTTTAATAATGAATAATTTTATAATATTAATTATATCTCTTAATCTGACTGTTAAATTGAGATGAAATTTTACAAGGAGTCTTTTGATATATTTACAACCTTGGAACAACACGTCAAAATATTTTGAAACTAAAACATTCAATTCCAATTGAAAAAACAAAATATCAACCAAAATAGAACTGAAAACCTTGGTTTAACTACGCAATTATGTATTACTCGTAGTTTTCTGTTGAAGGGCGTGGCCCATTATATACCCAAGAAACCACATTTATATAGCTGAGGGTTATTATTGTTTGCCCACGTATCCATGTGACCACACTAGTGGCCAACCTTTTCTCATTCATTTGCCCTGTAATGACAGACCTTGCTCAATTTGTCTATTTAGAGACAAGATTCAGGATGTGACATAACATGGAACTGGTTTCTTCTTCTTGTCAATGCCCTACAACATTGCAAGCTGGCCTCAAGACAACTGCTAACTTCTTTCGTTGCCTGGCAACCATATATCGACCTCCTCGTAATCTTGACCACGTCATCCAACCAACCCAAGATTTTGTGGTGCTATGCTTGCTTCTTATTCCATGTTTAGCACTGTGTTTTAAAAATATTTTTTTACTCGAAATCAAATTTTATTAATATTTTTAAATCATTTTCATGTCTGATATCAAAAATAATTTTTTTTAAATAAAAAAATATCATTTTGATATTTTTTTCAAACAAAAAACACTTTAAAAAACAACATCAATCACACTTCCAAATCATGCATTAATAAGTAAGTGGTACAACTAGCTTGCAAGTGGGACTATTGGGAACCCAAGCACCATAAAAACCCAGCCCTACCCCACCACCACCAATAATTAGAAGCTCGGAACACCCAAAAAGGTAAAAGAAATCATCAAATAATATAGAAAAATGAAAAAAAAAAAAAAAAAAAACTGAAGGAGATCAACCTACCACTACAAAGTGTGATTAAAAGGGGGAAATCCAAGTAAAAGATTAATAATAATAATGAGATCAAAGATCAACTAAGATAAGCCGACCCATCATGACTTTGTTGATACTCATCTTAGCTTCTCCAGCTGCACTTTCAAATCTTCTAGAATCACTTTTGCTCCAATGAGAAAAGAAACGTCCTTTTCAGCATCCTGTGTGATTGCTGTGTGTGAAGGCAGATGTTGAAAGATAGAGAGGTAAAGGTGATGTGTCCTTTATTCCTTCTTACTTTTTTCTTACATTTTAACAGTTGCGATGTGTTTTCATGGCGTGCAGAAAGCTTCGAAACCACTCACTGAGTCACTGGGATCTCCAGTACTTGGCCATTTCGAACCCATTTTTGCTGTAGTGGTAGTCCTCGAGGGTCCGATCAATTTCTGCCTGCGTGTTCATCACAAAAGGTCCGTACTGAACCACCGGCTCGTTGATCGGCTGTCCGGCGATCAGCACAAATCGCATCGGCGCGGAAGCTCTGTTCCACACGCTCAGGCCATCTCCGGGACCTAAGACTAGGACATGATGAGCAGTCACAGGCGACGAACTTTGCTTGCCAAAGACCCCTTCACCTTCAATAATATACACAAACCCATTCCAGGATTCTGGAATGCTTTGATGCATTTGAGTTCTGGGTTTCATGGTGAAATCCAGATACATTGTTGGTGTCCTGGTATACACTGGAGACTGAACTCCCATTGATTTCCCTGCTATGATCCTCACCTCAACCCCATCTTTCTCTGCTGTTCTTATGTCATGGCTTAAAAGTTCTTGGTACCCTGGTTCAATCCTGCAAAATATGTTTTTAGATTACTGTTAAATTCTGAATGAACATTCTGTTTTTTTCAAGATGAACATTAGAAATATATTGAAAAGTCCAAATTGCTTGTTTGTGGGGGCAAGCTGGCCTGTCTCCAGGGTCAAGGAAAGTAGGCACGCTTGAAAGCATCATAAGAATTAACCTCGGACAATGTGGGACATTGACAGACACACACATACACAGGAAAAAAAAGAAAGAAAAGTGCAGCTAAATTCTCATGAATATTTTAGAAACATAGAACAGGGTGTTGCAAACAGGAAATTTTGTATGCAAATCATATGTTTTTGAAACATGGGAGAATTTGATTGAGCAGATGAGTTTAGGGTTAGGACACCAGGAGTCAGGTTCCAGTCTTACCCTTGTAACCTCTAAAAATACAGGGGAAAAGATGGAGAGAGTTGTTTGACATTGTGTTTTTTATCATTTTCATGTGCTGATAAGAAAAATAATTTAAAAAAATATATATTATTTTGATATATTTTTGAACGAAAAACACTTTTAAAAACAACCACAACCACAATCCTAAACAGTTAGAAGTAGATGTAGAAGTTTCTCACATTTTGTCTCGGGAAGAAAGATTTATCCACAGCTGCAGACCCTTTTGCTCACCTTCTCCAGCAGGCATTTCTGAGTGGATAATACCTCTTCCTGCTGTCATCCACTGCACAGTGAAGGGGAAAATAAGAGTCAAATGGAACAAAAAAGAAAAAGTCCAAAGATGTAAAATACAGCATGAAATGCTCTGGCTCATGGCCCCATCTGAATTCCTTTACCTGCACATCTCCAGTATGGATCGTACCCTTGTGTCCTGCAAAATCCTGATGGGTGATGCCTCCCTGATACCCACAATAATCAAACATTAGTTTCTTAGAATCGATCCAGTCCTCCAACAATCTGATTTCCAAATTGGTTTTTTTTGTACCAAGAACAACTTTACCTGCAGCATGTATGTAACAGTCTCAAAACCTGCAATCCATATTAGAAAAGGAAACAAAATTGAAGGCATAAGATTTCCAAATTACCATATAAATCTATCAAAAACCCAGAAAAAATGACAATGATGGGAGTAATTCAAGAACCTCTGTGAGGATGATCAGGAAATCCAGCAGGGGGAGACACTGCAGCAAGAACCACCACCAAAATAATTTTACAGTATCAGTACCATATAATATTTCTTAAACCAATAAGACAGTGGTATAAAACTAACCTGAAAATTCATCCAACATGAGAAAGGGATCCAAGAACTTCAGCTCACTCCTGAAAACCAATATGTCAGAACAGAGAGAGCCAGGAAATGCATCAAGAAATCAGAAAACCAGAACTGGGATAGATCAAGAAATCACGAGCAAAAGAAGCCATGCATGATTCAAGAAGTACCTTCCAATGCTTCTCCTGACGACAGCACCCTGGCCTTCATGTTGGAGCTTGGCCAGAACCTTCTTGGCCACCAATCTGGGTGCGCTGAAACCAATGGATTGATCTGATTCAGACATGATATTCCTGGTACGGCTGGTAATCTTTCTAGCCTTGACAGTAGTTGCTGGATGTAATCTGAAAACAAAGTTTCGATACACAGAAACTCTCATATACTACGAGGAATCAGAAAGATGCTAAAAGAAAATCAGTTTGTGTTTTCTTGTTCGTGTCTTTGGATTTAGTTATAGGCTTCCTTTAGAAATCAGAACCTCCCCGGCAGACATGTATATATATATAGCAAGAACAGGGGGCTTAATTTGTTTGCCTTTCGAGAGCTTGTACACGCTTAGAATAAAAATGTAGTTACACTTTACTCCTTGTATTTTATACGTGATTATAACTTGGTATCTTAAGTTTAAAAACTATTGTTGACCTCACCTTTATTTTGTTAAAATCATAGTTATGACACCTAGTCTGATCCAAGATCGTGTGGTTAATCGCAAAACAATGTTGTTTTGTTTTTCGAATAAAATAGTTTTTGGATAAATAGAAATAAATCTCAATTAATCAGTCAGTCTAATCCAATTCTGATTGGATTGATTGAATTTAGCTAAATTTAACTAATTTTAAATGAAATTCATCCTAGATAAGCTTTTCAGATGGGGAAACTAATTATCATTTGGTTAAGTCGAGTTTAACGCAGTAGGATTGACAATAATTCGAAGAATTAAGTTATAGGATTTCGAAGATAAAGGGTTGGATTGTGATGTTTTAAAAATCAAGGGACTAAAAGTAACTTACCAATACGTTTTTGTTTTGTTGGAGGTGGTTGGTGAATGTGCCCCCAAAGAAAGCTGGATGCGTGGGGATATCCTTCTATTTTTTTTCTCCTTGGACCAATCAAGATGATGACGTCAAGATCTTGTCATCATGATGATGGGCTGCTTTTTTTCATTTTGCACTTCTGCTGCTTTATAAGAGTTTTATTTTTTATTTTAAAAAGCTGCTTCTCTCCTTTCTATTTTATTCATTTTTTTTTACGGATGAGGTTTTTTATTTTCATTTTTCTTGTTCACTAATCATTTTACTCATTTTTCATGATTTTATTAATATTTTCTCAAATTTATTGTCTGAAGAAGATCTGCTTTTTTGCATTCTTGAACTTTTATGTATTGTTATTTAAATAATACAGAGATAAGATAAATGTTATGTAAAATTGTTTGTGTTTATAATAATTTATCAGTATCAAATTGATACAAAATAAATCATTATATTCATATCATTTAATAAAAATATAAAATTAAAACTTATTACAAATATATATATATATATATATATATATATATATAACAAAACTTTTACAGCATCTTCTAAATGTGATCCCATTCAAATCAAAGGTTGCTTAGAAGATGATTTTTTAATATGTTTCAACTTTATTTTTTATTGTTATCTGAATGATGTCAATAATATATATTATTTAAATCAAATTGATAAAATAGAATTAATTTCTTCCTTAAAAAACTTATTCTCAAAGTCAAGATACATCACATGTTTGAACATGCATTCACACCTCCGCCATTTGGTCAAATAAATCTGATTTATATTAAATTACATTAATTGAAAGTTGTTTCAATAATATCTCTCTCTCTCTCTCTCTCTCTCTCTCTCCAGAGAGAGAGAGATAGGCTTCTTTTGCAGTTTTTGAAATTATGTTAATTTTTAAAAAAAGAGCAAAAATAATTATATTATTTTCATTGCAAAAATATTTATACTTTCTGATGTCAAAAGATTTTCTGAAAGCATATAATCAAGGAAATTAATTCTATTTTAAAAACATAATAAATAAATATTTTCATGCCATCAAAATCGTATAATACAATAAAATGATTTTTTTTTCATTAGACTTGCATCTTGCTTAACTATGGTGGTTTTTATTTTTTATCACATACAAAAATAAATCAATAATTTCTTATATGTTTTTTTATTGTTCTGATATATATACACACACACGAACACAAAATTAAAAAATAATATATATATTGCATTACCAAACACATATTTAATCGGTCATGTACCGGAACAATTTCAATAGTTTCGTGAAAAAAAAACAAAACTAGCATTTTCGGAGCAAGTAAGATAATAAGTTAAGAAACAAACCCCATTTACATGACAATATTGCATTTAGACCCCTAAAGAAAGAAGAATTTAGTTTGTAGCAGAGGCCACCTCCCATTCTCAACTTTAATATATACATGATATTTTCAAGATCTTTAAGTTGACAAATCATTATGTATGACTTTCTGTGCGGGCAAAAACCAAATTCTATAGATAGATTCAAATTTACAAACCATTGAGGACCCATGTGTAATTAATAAACTTTTAACAAGTCAAGATCGTAATTAATTATCTATATAACCACATGTAATACAAAACAATCCTTTTCATCAAAAAATAAATGTCACTCTCGTTTCTTTAAATACATGTGAATGTAAAGTGTTTAGAGGTGTCATAATTAATATTTTTATTTTATTTTAAATGTATATATATAAGTTACTTTTAAGATATTTAAGATTATTATAAAAAATCTCTATCCTTCCTTCTTTTTTCACGGTAGAATGAGAATATTTCTCTATTAACTTGTTTATTTTTGTGTTTCAAACATGTTCTTTTTTCTTAAAAAAAAACATAATTTTTTTCTTTGCTTCAACATTTTTTGGAGTTTTCAATCGTTTTAATATACTGTATTAAAAATAAATGTTAAAAATAAAAAATATTTTAAAAGTAATCATTACTACATAAGCTCTAACAAAATCCAAATGACATCTATCATCCATATGCATTGCGTTTGCATATCTGAAGAACAATAAAATACCTTGACTTCCCCAATGCATTCAACTAACCACATGCTTCTAAGATCATGGGACCCCATGTGCTTAGTTTTCAAAATAATATTTTATTTTGAAATATAATAAAATAATTATTTTATTTTTTAAATTAGTCCTAATGTCAGTATATCAAAGCAATTTAAAAATACACACAAACTTAATCGTAAAAAAGTATTAAAAAAGTTCAAACCTCTGAAAAATATCTTTAAAAACAGAGACAAATATGCAATTATATAAACCAGGATAGCATTCAATTGTCTTGTACGCAAAGTGGTGGTCAGGTGGCTTCAAATGTCGAGATAAAAAGCAAACAAGTCAAATTGAATATTTATAACAAGCTCTAATTTTGCATCTAGTTAATGTAAGAAATAAATTTATTTAAAATAACATTTTTAGTGATTTGAATATTTTAAAATATATTTTAAAAAATATAGTACAATATATATTATAAAAAGGTCACGAGACACCAGCACCCACATGAATTTCCCCGAGTCTAAGCCGTGTGAGCAGGGTTTTGACCAAAACTTTGCGTCATCGTTCGATCATCATTACAGCATCATGGCTCGAAACTACAGGTTGTTAATGAGGACTGTCGTGCAGGTTTTGTTTTGCAGGTTTTTTCTGTTCTTGTCAACGTCCGATTAGCTAGTTTTACCCATCCTTATAGCACTGCTGAGTCCAGCTGACGCAAGATATAGGTTACAGGTGGGGATTTTACCTGAATTTATTATATCAATCCAAGTTTTATCTTGTTTTAGAGCAAAAAAAACCCTGAAATCCAGTGTTTTTAATAAAAAAAAATCAATTTTTTTCACTGATCAAGATCTATCACGTAGTTATCAAATCAAGACTGGTCTGGCGAGTCGATTTGAGATCTGGTCAATCTGGTGGCTGGCTGTCATAATTTGTTTCCTGATATTGCTAAGGAACTATTAAATAAAATGAGGATATTGAGTTTCGAACTCGTGATTGCTAAGTTAATATGATTTTAATATTATATTAAAGAATCATCTCATTTAAAAATTTAAGTTGTTAAATAAGATTTTAAAATATGATTTATATTATTATCGGATAGATAGAGATCGGTGCTACTTCTACAATTTCCCCTTTTCTTTTTTCTGGTCAACTATTCGTGTTGAACGTTATCTCTGTTAAAAACTGTTGGTATTTGAGAAGTGAAAATCTGTGGCCATAAAGAGAGTTTGCTGCGTATCGATATTCTCAGGCATGCAGCTAGGTTATCTTCTGATGGGAATCTTGGACATGAGAACTAGTCTTCATTACTGTAACTCTCTTTATTACTACTGTAGCACATTTGGATGGATTGAAAATGTTGTAAACTATGGTCATGTTGGGTTTTTTTTAGTGTTTGATCTTGTGGGAATGTTTATTGAGCATTACTGCAAATTATTATCATGCAGGATTCTTGCAATACTTTTTTTTGATGAACGTAGGTGTTTAAACTAGCTTGTGTGTATCTCGAGCCCTGAAGTTAACAACAATGTAAGTCTCCAGTGATCATTATATTAACAATCATAATCCTTGAACTTGAGACCACAGAGGAGCAAACCTCTTAGTATCAAATTCTTACCACTTGGGCACCTATTATATGGTTAGGATTCTTGCAATATTATTTAAACTCCTAGACCCTAAAGTTAATGATCATGTAAGCCTCCAGTAATCATTATGTTAACAATCACAATACTCAAACCTAAAACCACAGGAGAAGCAAAATTTTTAATACCAAACTCTTACCACTTGGCTACCTATTATATGGTTAAGATTCTTGCAATATTAATTAAACTCCTGGTGTCCAAGATTAAGTTTATTGATGGAAGCATGCATGAATTCTGATTCTTTTAGGGTTTGCATTGCCGCAAGTCAAAGTTTTGTTAATTTTTCTAAAGCTTTATTTTATTATTTATAATTGACCCCTTTATTATTACATTATGATATCATATATGCTAATGTAATATTCTCTTGTTAATTATGCTAACATATATGTTAATGTGATGTTTTAATTATTCTATGCTAGCTAAGTTTTATGTCAAAACAATCATATTAATATGTTTTGATTTTGAATCCGGATTGACCCATCTAATCCATGACCCAATTATTTTATCCTATCGACTATCATGCTGAGTTTTATACTTATGTCGAACTGAGCTAGGGTTTTAACCCATTTATATTGTCTGGGAAATAAAAGTGTTACATGATTCATGGAGTATGCAATGTACTAAGATTCTAAAAATAAATTAAAAACAAGAAATATAAACCAGGAAACGATTTTGGGTATTTTCAATTTACTGTTTGAACTTAACTTGAAAGCTTGTTAACTAGCAATGATTAAATGGGGTGTTTGGGAGTGCGTTTAGAAAATGTTTTTGAAAAAAAATGATTTATTTTTTATTTTTTATCTTAAATTAAAAAAAAATGTGTTTTTAGAGCATTTTGATGTACTGATGTCAAAAATATTTTTTTAAAAAAATAAAAAAAATATTATTTTAATATATTTTTAAATAAAAAACAATTTCAACCACACTCCTAAATATGCAATAAAGAAGATGCGCGCGCACGTGAAGTCCCTTTTTTATTATTATCAAAAAACAATTATATTTGTTGATAAAAACGCAAAAAAATATATATATTTAAAACTGTGTTTTCGTTAAGAATATTATTAGACTATGCTCACGAGTGAAAAAAAAATATTTTTTATTTATTTTATACGAGTTTAAGAATACATTCTCTACATTATATGTAAGAGAATAAATAAATTATACCAGATGGTAATTTTAAGGTTTGAACTCGAAAGTTAGTTACAACCTATGCTTTGACATTTATGTTTGTGTGACATGGAAGAGGACAGCTGTGGATAAACATAAGAAATTCTTTTTAAAAAAAATAATATTGTTAATTTTCTTATATATATATTGGATGCCCTGGCATGACAATTTTCGGGTAGAAAATGACGGCCGTTTAATCTGAAGCCGCCGGACCTGCAAGATCTTTAGTAGAATTATTAAATTTTCCAGTAATGATCTTTGACATGGTCTTTTATTATATAGTTTTCTCCCATATTAATAATTCAATCATTTTTAATTTCTAATTTCTTTTCAGAGAAAAAAAACTATATTTTTAGCTCTTATATATAGAGTCAACCCAAATCAATCCAAAATACTGTTATTTTATATATATATATATATATATATATATATATATATATATATATATATATATATATATATATATAAATATATAAAAAGTTGAAATAATAATTTTTAGGTCGAATCGATCATGACAAGTTTAGCATTGTTAAAGACCAAATCAAAATTGATATCTTGAATCTGCTACTGGCTGATATTACAAGCTCTTACACTATAGAAATTTAAATGAAACATTGCTAAGTCTACAGGGAGAAAATATAATTATCCAAGAGAAAAAAATCATTAGAAAATTAATAATGCTTAACATGAGAGCGCCATATTTTCAGCACAATAACGTGCTGTTCATGTTGGCAAGATTGAAGAAATAGTTCTAAAAATGCGTGATGGGATTTCAGAGGGCTTGTGATCTGCATATCAAGTCATGAGTTTGAGTTAGGACGTGTATTTATTATAAAAATCTGAAACAACCAAAGTTTTACTCATTTATCTATATCAATAAAGTATATTTTTCAAGGATGTTTCCTCATCCAAAAAAAATATAATGACTCAAGTATGTCCACCATAGTAAGATTGTTGACTTGGATCAAATTCATTAGGGTCAAATTTTACGGTACTGTGATTAAGATTTGCATTATTTGGTAGTGCTTCTTTAGTTGTATTCATATTCATTAAGTGATTGATTGTTTGAGAATATAATTAAGGATATTTTTTAAAGTGTTTTTCGTTTAGTAATGCATCAAAATTATTTTTGATATCAGTAAATGAAAATGATCTAAAAATATCTAAAAATATAAATTTAAAATATTTTTTTTTCAAAAATACTTTTGAAATAAAGTGTCAGTAATTTTGTTGAGCCTTGAACAAATTTATCTATTTTTGGAATAAAGAGAATTAGTTTTATGGTAAAGAAAGTATTACTTTCTAAACCAATAAATTGTAGATCTCAGATCCAATTGCAAGAATTAAGATTTCCATGAATAACTAACTTGCCTTCGAGTGAATTAAGCAAATAAAACTCACCCTCAATAATAATAATAATAATAATAACAACAAGCCAGCAAGGTCTTGGCCTGATGGTCAAGAAGAGTTTCTCCCTTCCTTTCACCCCAGGTTCAAGCCTTACCAAGCACACCTGTCACCCCGCGGTGCCTTACATGCTCATTGGGTTTGCAGGATGTTCAGTGAGCTCGGGAATTTAGTTGTGGTGCGCGCAAGCTGGCCCGGACACCCCTATTATCAAAAAATAATAACAACAATAATAATTGTTTTTTTTAATCAAACTATGTATTTAATATTGTGCACAGCCTCTTCACGCACTTTGTTTTATAATATTAGATTTTTATTATTTGCACACTAAGTCAAACTCAAATCAAAAGCTCTTTTAATCCCCCATAATTATCATTATCATTATCATTATTATTATTATTTTAATTTCCTTTGTGTCAGCATCATTCATTATCCAGCCATGATCATAAAGAAGAAAAGGGCACTCATGATCATGAATTCATTTACAGACATCATCCTCTGTGATTGCCTGATCGGAACAAGTCACATTTGTGATCATCACAAGCTTTATAAGCTCTTTTTTTTTTTCCTTTCATGATCTGATCTACATAGCACCACTGAGCTGATGTGAAATGCAACTCTAAAATTGCCGCCTTCATCAACTAAGTTAACGGAGATTTAAAAATTTGCCCGCCGGATATGGATACCGCATTAGCAGAAGAATAAGAAGAAAAGGCAATTAAAATCTTGTTTGGAATTTCAGTTGTCGTTTTTAAAAGTATTTTTTATTTATAAATATATTAAAATGGTATTATTTGTTATTTTTAAAAATTATTTTTATACTAACACATAAAAAAATATCAACTTTATGTTATATATATATATGAAAAAGTTCATACTTTTGATATTTAGGAAGATTCTAAAAGTCAACTTCTAGAAGCCGTGGTGGTGATTCCACAATGATAATGGGATTTGACTCATCTACCCTCTTTCTGTGATTTCGACGACTTCAAAAGGTCAAAATATTGTGAGGATCCGCACTTTGCACTTAAGAGAATAACACAATGTTTTTTTAATTTAAAAATATTATTATTTTTTATTTTTTAAAATACAAAACAATTTTTTTTTTAAATCTTTAAAAAACATATTCTATTTTTATTTATTATTGATTAAGAGTTGCTGAAACATAATACAACAGACATAATAATTACCCCACATGGCTCTCATTTTCTTCAATTTCCAAACAAAGAAAAGATAATCGTATTTTCTTTCTCTCAGTTCTCATTCCATCCAAGAAAATGAATATATATATATATATATATATATATATATATATATATATATATATATATATATATATTGTTCATCAACAGCTAGCATAACTTTTAAAAACACAAGTTTAAATTCTTTTTACTTGTTTTTGTAAAATAATCACTACTGTTTGTTTTTGTATTTTAAAAATATTCTTGAAAAAGTTTAATTTTTCTTTGCTTTAAATTAGATTTTTTTTTTTGTATTTTCAAATTATTATGATCAGTTGATGTTAAGAATATATATTTTTAAAAAATAATAGTAATATTATTTCGATTATTTTCAAGCAAAATTCAATTTAAAAAATAATAGATACCAAAACATCAAACGGCTTTAAATAATACTAGCTCCAATTCGATTCATCTTAGAAAGACAAGCACAGCTTGGTCAAATATTATCTTGAATGCCTACTGTAAAACGGTTCCATTTCGTTTATTTTCTTTTCTTTACGTGTTTTTTTTTCTTGATATTTTAAAACCTGGGTTCAAATCTGATTAGATTCAAACCGACTTCTTGGAAAATGTATTATATGAGTGCAAGTGAGTGAATAAAATTTTTAATTCTTATAAGGAATACACGTTTTGACTCGAATTCAAAATCTACGGTGCATATCGCAAGTCCTTTGTCTTTAAGCAAGGAAAGACCATCAGTGGACTCTTTTTTTTTGGATTCGAGAAAATTACACCTCCCGGAAAATGCACTTTGTGGACCCAGATGAGCGAGTAAAAACTTTGGTTGTCCCAAACTCTTACAAGAGATGCACGTCCTGACTTGAACTCGAGACCCGCTGTTCAAATCTCAAATTCTTTGTCATTATATCACGCTCCTTGGAGACATATGTGGACATGTTATATAATAATGTTGCATATTTTTTTATTGCCTCAAAACATAAAGGATAAATACAAGTGAGATAAAAACATGTTTCATCGAAGAGATAAGAAAAAAAAAAACATAACATAAATCAATTTCTAGAATAGTTTTGAAGTGAAAAAGACAAAGAGACAACATGTCTCTTCTATCTTCAATATCTTTGTCTTTTCTGTCACGAGACAGTAACCAAAGCTGCCTATATGTTTCCTTCCATATTCAATGTGTTGGGAATTTCGAGTTCTGATAAAGCTGCTGAACGAACATTTCATGGCAAGTGACAGAAGATACAGAAAAGATTTTAAAATAATGCACAGCTCAAAGTTTATAGTTGAGGTTCTGTTACTTGTTCATCAGATCTCTCTTCTTTTTACTCTCGAACTCATTACCATTTGCGTTGGATACAGGACCCAATAGACAGATGCGTAGATATCCATCCATGTAAGAGTATAGTTTAAATTTTTAGATGAGACAGTTACTAGATATGGTATCATACTCTTGTTGACTCGACGGTTATGATTTCAAATCTCACCACTTTCGTTTTATTTGATAAAAATTAAGTACAAGTTAGTATGGATCTGTGTGAACATTTCAAACTTAAAAGACTTTCACTTAAATGTATGTGTTAGAATATAATATAAATTACATCTTAGAATCTTACCTAACCGTTATACAATTCCTAGAAATCGTCTCTTCCGAAAAGAAGGATACAGATGAGCATAGAAAGAGAGAGAGAGTTACAGTCTGCAACTTTGATAAGAGAAAATGTGGTGAAAAATGGAAATAGTTATCCGGTCTAGCTCAAGTTTCACAACTCTCGAAGCTATTAAAAGCTAGTAACTAATCATTTATTTCAGAACCCATAAAATTAATTGAGGTGTACGTAAATATTTGAAAAAAAAAATATCTACGTGCATATCATGTACAGAGATTGTTAACCGTGGAAGCCCAGTGCTTCAATGCCAGTCAACTTCTTCACAGTTGAAATAGTAAAGATGAGTTATGAGGAAGTCATTTCTGTCAATGAGATTTGAAAGGTTGGACTAGACAGAAAAGCTAACACGCAGATTTTGACTTGATGAACGACAGGGACCGTGATGGATGCTCACCATCAATAGCATCGATCAGTTGGGATCAATATTATTCTTTCTTTTAAGCAAAATTATAGTGCAATTCTCCATTCCATTCGAATAGGTTGTTGCCTCTTCTTGGAAGAGTTATTTCACAGATGAAAAACTTGACTCATAGATCTGTCCCAGGAGATGAGTCAGACATTTGTCTCTTAATTAACTCAAATGGTGCTTAACAACTTATTTAAACTGTTTTACATGGGCGGTTTATTTAAACTGTGTTACAGTTGAATTATGGGCGGTTTACATAGGATTATAACTTATATGAGATAGAGGATACAGAAAGATAGTTTTAGAGTTTGATTCTCGTGTTATAATTGATTTTATTAATGGGGATACAGTGAGCATGGACAAAAATTACACATTAACCATGCAGATTAGGGGTATGTTGGATAGAGCTTGGGAGGTTCGAACAGTTCATGTTTATAGAAAGGCCAATTGTGTGGCTGATTGGTTAACTAATTATGGGCTAAACAGGGTTAAATAGAGACGTGTTAGATAGACAGTCTGATGTATTAACGGATCCACCGTCAGAATTATACACTTTGTTGTACTATGACTTGATTGGGTCTACTATTCCCAGGTTAATCTAATAGGGCATATTCGCCCTGATTATTAAAAAAAAAAAAAAAAAAACTGTTTTACATGTAGCAGAGCTGAAAAAAAGATGTTTATGGGTCTTAAAACTACTCCTGTTTCTGGGGCAACTCCTTGACCTTTTTTTATTGCCAAACAATTGAAATGGTAAAATAATGGATTATTATTTATGAGCTCTGGTAGGGTTTTGACGGTTACACCGCTGTTTTACAATAACAGATGGTTCACCCCTCCGTTAAGATGCTGCTAGCGGTCTCATTTATCAACCCGCCTCCTAACCTAACCTAACCTAGACCGAGTTTAAAATCAAACTTTATAGTACATGGAAAAAGTCTGAGATAAGGTTGGATTGGAATGAAATGGAAAAAAAAATAAACTTTAACTCTATAAAATATTTTAGAATGGGCTTAAAAGTATACTTACATTACTTTTAAAAATATTTTTCCACTTAGAAATACATTAAAATAATTTTATTTTATTTTTTAAAAATTATTTTTGACATCAACATATCAAAATGATATAAAAATACTAATAAAACTTAAATTAAAGCAAAGGAAACCATATTTTTTTCTTTCAAAAAAACACTTTTCTAGTACTTCCCAAAAGGTAAAATTTCCAGTATTTGATTAATTTGCCCTCCTACTAAACATGGAGCCATTGAAGAAGAGTCTCAGGTGGAGGATTTAGAGCTGATCATGTGTAAATACATCAGTAATTTTTGGTGTAATATTTGCCACTCAAACCAGAGATCAGACCTTTTCCAAATCACAATAGCCCTTAATTCAACTTGATAGGGGGGATTAGAAACTCGAATAATTTTCCAGTTTCATCTAATTTAAGGTTAATTCATATTCTCTAATCCTTCATATCCAGATCTATATTACACGACCCGTATAAAAGAGGCATTGTTTAATATACCTAGGCTAGGGTTAACTATAAAATCAGAAAGTAGCTTTTTGCCTCATCCATTTTGTAGCTGACCACTTCACCCCTGACTGAACCTCACATCCTCCATGGATGCTGCTAGGATCCGACTGGCCATCTAGTCCCTGAATGAAACAACAACAACAAACTAGCATCAGACAGGCTCTGTATCCATCAAAACATCAGCTAAGCTTCCACTGCAGCATTTATGGCCCAAAAATCTAGTTATTTCTATCTAAAGTAAATTTTAATTGTATTCCTAGAATCTATAACAATCATGTTTATATAATGAATTACTCAAAGATACGCACAGCCAATAAACCCGACCAAAACCAATACCTGTCTCCCTCTAAGAGAGAGAGAGAGAGAGAGAGAGAGAAACTAAATATGTTCCAGGAATTGCAGGGCAGATAGGATTTTTAGGCTTTCAGAAGAACGGATTATTTAAGCATTTCTGGGATTTGGGTCCAGCCTGTATGTCTTCTTCAATTAGACTCTTCATAGTAGGGAGAGGTAAAAATTAGGATAAGAGAATGCTAAGCAGGACTTCCAATCACTACTAGCACATCTTAGGTCGCATGTGCTAGTGGGTTAAGAAAATGGGGGTGATTTGTTACAAGAGTAATTTTCAAGGATGTAAGACTTGGTTTATAAGGATGCTTATTCGTACATTTAAGTGTTAATGTAAAGAGAGAGAATAATTAAATTATTAGTGATGGTGAGACACGATTAAATTTTTTTAGTGTGTAAGCCAAAAAAACTAAATTCGGGAATACTTAGTTCAACACTCTCCGGCCGAACAATTAACCCCTCCAAAAAATAAGCATCCCACTGCTATTGGACCAAACCTAACCTAAGTAGAATTTCAAACCATTCAGAAGTTCTAAATCCTCTTAATATACATAGAGAAATGACAAGGCAAAAACATGCCACTCAAAACAGTTTTTACACTTCCAAACATCGTAGATTTATTGCTCCTGAAAACCTTATATTTTCCACACAAACTCACTGGAGAGGTTTCATATAAAATTCTGCAAGTACGGAATTTTAACAAGTAGGGTTTAGAAACAGACCATGCTCCAGAAAAGAACTGCATTTCCCTTGATTGGTTTTACAGACATCCCATCCACAACTTTTCCGCCACAGCTGCATTTACCGGAACCAGCCTGCAATCACTCATAGGTGCAAACACCCATGCAATGCTAAGTTTTAACTCATGATCATTACTGATAAAGAATGGGTAGAAAATGAAATTTATAACAATAAAGCAATTAAACATAGTAAATTTCATGTCAATATATAACTTGCTAAATTTAATAGATCATCAAGCTCCATGTTCTTTCTAAACATATCATCAAAACAACATTAATCAAGGGCGCCCAGATCTTGCTAAAATCATTTAAAGACATTCCTTGTATGCTTCCTAAAGTAGAGCAGCAGAAGGAAATCTAATAGATCATCAAGCTCCATGTTCTTTCTATCAAACTACCTCAAAAACAGCGCTTATTGCAATTGTTAAATCAATTAGTGCATTATTAAACTGCATTCGATTGATCATTTCAACCCTTGTTTGCAATGATGACTAATTTGCAAGATCAAAAACATACGATAACACGCAAGGAAATAGATTGCCAAGTGATATAGAGATGGATTGCCCATATGATGTAAACATGTAATGCCAGAAGTTTTATATTCCATGGTCCAAAAATATTGCCTGGGGTATCTAGGCATCTGCTGACTACTAGGCAACCAATTATCTATATAAGGATTTCCTGGTATTAAACCAAACATTCTGCAATCTAAAGACTTTTCTACTTCTCAATTGTAAGCAAGGCCTCAAAATGTTCCAAATTCACACATTCCTAACAAAGTCTCCTCAGGATATTCTGTAATTGGGATGAGATGAGGGCAGCAAAGACAAGGGATCTGAATGAGAACAGTGTAGAAAGGTACTGAAGGTAACCTGGATGAAGGACATAGATAAGGGGTTCAGGATGAAAATAATGGAGAAAGCTACTGAAGGGGGAGAGAGGTTTGCAACACTGAAAAATGGCATGCTCAAATACATTGAAAGAAGACTTGATATGATCATACAATCAAAAGATTGCTGGGACACAACTTTGTTACTAATTGGATCCTTAAGATCAAACAGATTGAATGGAATCAATCCTTTGACACTAATAAGTTCTTCATATGCCCTTATACAATAAGTTCGTATTTTTAAACCAAAACAGGAGTACCATAAATCTGCGATGAAAAAATGAAAATAAAGCATCAGACTTAACAGTAGTTACCATTGGGAAATATGTTTCTCCCCCCTCAACATTGTCACTCAAGTACATCAGCATTGTTGCTACCCGCTGACCACCGCGCTTCAAGTTAAACTATCAACAATGTTGAGAGAGTGATTTTCATACTATGAGCCAAATGAATTAGGGAAAACTGAAACAGTATGGTACATGTAACGAGAGAGAGAGAGATTGACACTATAGGAAAGAAGATTAAATGGCTTACAGTATCAGAAAAGTAGTCATGATGGGGCTTGTAATACTGATTCTTTTCATACCTGTGCTGCAGCAGATGTTAGCCTTGATACTAAAAAACCTTACTCTAACATTTTGTGACCAAGTCTTGGTAGTAAATAAGTTAGATCTGCACCTTAAAACTTGGATGAGCTCTCCATTTTCAATGGGCACTTGAGAATAGACTGAAATCCTTTTTTCAATTGCCTGGTGACTCGAGACAAAATAAAAGTTGGATTATGCATGCCAAGTTAGCAAGCATTGGTAAGTATTCCAGCAATATAGCTAGCAATATGCTCGTGTTTCATTTATATTATTGAATAAGAAATCAATCCAGTGTTATTAAAAAAAAGTTAATAAAAAAACATGAATTGGCTTCTTATTTTCAGAAAAGGTATAAGCTGATCCATGCATGCATAAGCAGCCACAAAATGACAAGTATAGCAGGCAAGCAGTGGTGAAGGAATTAGTGCGTTGAAGCTTCTAGAGCACCTCAGAGAAGTATGAAGAAGATGAGAAGCAAGTTCGATAAAAAAAACTAACCTGTACCACTTGATATGTTTTCTCTTCAGAGCTCAGAAACATTCCAGAACTTGTTCTTACCTTGCTTTGTATTCCCTGAAAACAGAGAGGCAACGTGTTCAAATTGTCATTTGAAGCTAAATCAGTTGAAAAAATGAGTCAATCAAATTTGTAAAAAACAAAAGGGTAGGGTGGTTCGATGGGATATTTAATTTATAATTAAAGCCTCACAGTAACATCAAATTTTAGAAAATTGGGTAACCTCAATTAAGTCTATACAGGGTTTCTCAATTGAGTCCCTAAACAACAGATTGAGTCCAAAAGATAGAAATTCTCAATTGCTTCGCATCAACATATCCATTTATTAATTGAAGTCCATCCAAATTGTACAATTTTTTCATCATAGGCGACCCAGTTTTGTGAGAAACCTGACTTTTTCTGTATACCTCATGAAGAGTTTAAATGGAAAACTCGTTTTCTGCAGGCTTACTAAATTAGTGCGTAAAACAAAAGGTTGAAGAGCTTGCAACCAAGGAAAGCAGAAATTCATGCAGCAATCCAAAAGAAACATACAGTGGATAAGTTGCAAGGAATACATTTGTTTCTATAGATACTAAAAAGAGAACTTTTCTATAAATTCATAATGGAAATGAATTAATAACATCAAAACTGGCAAAAAGAATAAGCCTTTTTTAGGTGAAGAAATCTGACATGTCAAAGTTTATAGACAATATAAGCAATGAGCAGAAATGATAAACCATTACATAGTCAGTTAAAACAGAGAGGTATACCTTCCCTGTTTTTACATCCACCACAGTAGAAGTTTGAAGCCGAGGTTTAGCTAGGGCTCTAAGATAGTCACATTCCTGCAATGGCAGTACTATTATCAAGAGCAAATGCATTGTGCAGTTTTTAGAGTATTTGAAACCCCATAAAGAAAAAAAAAGAGCAATAAGTAGCTGTAAATAATAGACAGTTGTGGCAACAGATAAAAATATTGTGATGAAACAATTATAGCTCTACTAGTTTTCTTATGGAAAAACAAAGGTTAATTTCAGAGAGCAGAGAAGATATTAGTGACAATCAATACACAAATTATGACTCTTTCTCAAAAAGGTAAAAAAAAAAAACAGGTTTAGGCCCATTGATAGCCTGGTAAAGAACTGCCAGTATATGATAACAAAAGGAACAGAGAAAAAACAATTGCCAATTTACTTGAATGGAAAGTTTTATTGACTACCTATCGCCAAGACAATTAACAACTACGCAAAAACAACTACTCTGCCTCCTCAAACATAATATAAACTACAAGGTTATACTCCCCTCTTATATCATAATCATGATCCTGAACCACTAAGCAAAGCATTCCAAATCCTCCTCGGGGGTTATTATTGTATAACAAACAAGAGCCTACTTGAAGGAAATCACTTGAAATCCCCTCCAACACGCCACTTCCAATCATCAAAAGGAAAGGCTAGCGTGTTCTTTTATGCAGTCACAAAAATGCAACTGTTATAAGACACCAATTAAAAAAATTGATATGGAAAATAAAAGAGAAATTGAACTGTCAATTGCGAAAAGTAAGGAATTACAAGTAATTAACTTCTTTTTCATCTTGTTGCTAGGTTGTAGAGCCTCATGAAACGATTTTTGTGAAATCAGCAGGAGAAAAATAGTATATTGTAGGAGAAAAAACATGGGAAGCTAATGGCCAACATCCAATGCACAGTTTAGTGCACTGCCTGAATGTTCATTGGTAACCTAAGCCTCATGCTACTACCAGAAACAGATAATTCATGATCTATTATCTCTAAATATTTGATAATGTGACATCCTACACATTAGTCAGACTAATAGTAACTTCAATTTTATTGGAACTTGACCCCATAAACTCAACTCCTTGTTGAATGAGTTCAATTCAGAATATCAAACAGCATCATAATAATCAAGAAAAGTTCAATATAAACATGAGTTAGGATATAGGTGTACCTCCATGCTCAAAAAATCATGCAATACAATAATACGCGGTGACCAACTAATAATTTCAGGTTTGACCTACATCAATAGAAACAGAGAAAAATTAAACTTGACCACTCAGCGAGTAAATTCGAAAAGAAAAACAGCCTAAAACAAAAAATAAGTTTCATATTCAAAGAAAAAAATCAATCAATATGCTACTCATCAAAAGGAAAAGTGTCATATATATGCTTGATAGTAGACGCATTTCAAACAGAAAAGCACTAACAAGTTAAACTGATATGAGATAAGAAATAATACACAATTATAATAGCTTTCCTTAATTGGAAGGAATAGAAAGTGCTTGTGGCATGTGGACAACGAAAGAGAGCAATAGACAACTGAAATAGCAGTTTGTCACGATACGCTATCCAAGTCAATTTGAAAGCAAATGAAAAAAAGATTTTGTTTAAAGAAAAGGACAATAAACAAAAAAAGTATAGCCTGTCTCTCTCTAACCTTTTGTAGCACATCAGAAAAAATGAAGTCCCAGGCAATCTCATGAAAGTTGAAACAGTACAAAGCACAATCCACTATATGTCAGCTATCCTAATGAGTAAGGAAGTGCACCATGCAGTATTATATGACAATGGTAAAGCTTAATATTTTAACCTAAGGTAATCTGTCATAAAAACCTCTTTTTGTTATAGCAATATAAATTGTATAAAAGTGAATGCATGACATATTTTCCATGTAAAATATAAGTGTGCCATCTAAGAGGTCATCATCATGATTTTGCCATGCTACCAAGTGCATTCAATTTATTGGATGCCCCCCTACAAGGCGCTAGCTGGCATGTTTTCAATTCATTACAGCTATACTTACTAGTTTTTTTTTCCTTTAATTTTTCATGCTTATATTTTCTTTCTTTTACTCCATCACACTGAGAGATGTATAGAGTACATTGACCTTTTTAAAAAAAGTTTAAGTCAATCAAGGAGACCAAATAGCAAACATACATATCCAATACGTAAAACTGCTGCTTCTGTGTCATTATCCCAATGAAAACCCCCTGAAAATAAAAATAAAACCACATGATTTAGATGCTTATCAAAAAAAACCTACACGGCTTCTACATATTGAAATAAAGCAGGACCTAGTAGAGCAAACTATCATGCAGCGTAAATATCTATATTCTAGATGATAATGAACATGAATATAGGAACCATACCAACCTCTTGGCAACTGAAGATAGGCATCACTTTGAAGTTTTCGAACTCTTTTAAATGATGGAAACTCGGTGCCTATAAACGGTGGTTCAAAAGAAAATACACCACAATGTTAGTCTAGTTCGTAAACAATCGTCATGTATAAAGAGAACAAGAAATCCAACTTCAAGACCTGCCAAGATATTTCTCCACAACCACTAATTTGTAATACTACTGTCATTGTTTGATTTTTTTAATGCAAAAATCAAAACTATAAAACACGAAGGAAATAATGATGTTACAGCACCCGTAGGTAAGGCACTCATGAAGAAACCTTAGATTGAGTCTAAAACTTAAATCATGAGCCCCCTGAACTGCTTTCGAAGAACTCCAGCATTAACAGTAACACTCCCAGATTTGTCATGTTCTTATCCTACATAAGCATAAAGAATTTCAGCAACACTCCCAGATTTCAATGGTAGTTAGGGATGGCAATGGATACCCATGAATCAGGTTTTGTGTTATCCATACCCAAACCTAAAATAACTATCCAAATCCAATCTGAACCTGGACAATTATGGATTTTTGACAACAAAACCCGACCCGGTCAGGATTCAGGTGCCCATCAGATACAAATAACCGAATCTGAATGCTATAATTCAGAACTGTTTAGTCCAAAATTAGCTTGGTATACATGTAGTTTTTTCAAAGTATGAGTGTATTGTTTATTTTGTCTCGGGTTTGGGTCAAGCATACTAGCATCCATGCCAAATCCAAAACCCAACTTTTTTGCCTCTAGGTTTTACCTAAACCTGATCTGGTCTATAAAATTAATACCTATTTGGGGCAATATGGGGTGGTATCCATCTGGTTCAGGTTCAGGTGAAATGGCCATCCCTGATGGTATTCAACACCTCAAATTCAAGTCAAAGGACAACACTCACTGGCACAATATAAAAAACCTGGTAAGAATTGAATAGCAACTCCTTCCTTCCCACATTATCAATTAGGTTAAAACATACTGTTTCTTCTGAGCTAATTACAAGTAAGATTAGATGATCGAAGTGCTCAAACATACGAAAAGCAATCAAGAAATTATAACATGAACGTGATGATGATATACTCCATTGAAATTTTAAAAACAAAAGATAAGGAAATAAGAAAATTACCATACGAGTCTTCCAGCTTTAGTATAAATGCTAATTGAAAGAAAGTACCTGTAAATTCCCAACCAGAATCTCCAACTTTCTCAGACTATTTATTATACAGATAATTGATAAACAAAGAGAAATCTATCAAATCATTTCAAAATAGTAGAGATCTTGGATTAGATTAGATAGATAAAATAATACCTAAGATCATTCCAGCGGTGACAAAAGTTAGGAGTCCGAATACGATTTTCATGGCAGAGGCCATTACCTCACGTCTCCACCCGCAACGATCGCAGAAAGAGTAAGAGGCGAGTGAGAATTAGCTTCTCCTCTCCTCCGATTGCCGGCGCTGAACGAGGTAACGCACCGGCGACGTCAAGTGTTTAGGTGTATTTGTTTATGGAGTCCAACCAGTCGTTTTAATAATAAATTTTAAAAAATAAAACGTTGTTATTTTAATATATTAAATTTGATGAAATAATGAGAGTAATATAAAAAACATGATAAAACAAATTTTACATCTTCATTTATTAATTAAAATTGATTACAAACAACTATAAAAATGATGATTATATGACCATCCGCTTCGCCATAGCGATACTCCTGCGGGTATGGAGGTTGCCATGTCCCCGTTGGATTGGGTTACGTGGATTTTTCGTACCTTGTCTTCTTTATTTCTCTTTTTCCAAATAATTTAATGGATATAATTTAGTCTCTTTTGGATACAATTATAGCATCATAATTTAACTACCTCATGTAATTTTATTTGTTTTAATTTATTGATAATGCAATATAAAATAAAAAAACATCCAATACTCTAAAACTATTTATCAATATTGAATGTAAAATTCTCACTCATTGACTTTTAAAAATTTGTTTGATATCGCGGTTTTGTCACTTGAAAACAATATATATATATATTTAAAATTTATTATTAATATTAACACATTAAAATAATATAATTTTTTTTTATAAAAATAATATATATTTAGAATTTATTATTGTATATTTTATATTGACTTTGATTTTATATTTTGGATTCGCTACAATAACCCCTAAGACACCATAAAATTATAAAAACTACACAAAATAATTTACAAGAACCATGTTTAATGCCCTCATTTACTATTTAAAAAACTTATTAAAATCCAAAAAATAAAAAAATATAAACAGTGTTATTATAATTTACTCTTAAATTCCAATTAAATATTTAGAAGTTCTAAAATCACAGTAAAAAAAAATTACGTGCTGCGCGCGCGCGCACAAACTGCCTGAGATCCTCTACTTGCATTAATTTTCCTCCACCAATCGAAAGAAAGGGAGGGGGGGAAAAAGAAAAAAAAAAAGAGAAGAAAATGCTCTCTTTCCCTCTGCATATCTCTTGATTCATTATATTTCTCCATTTCGATCCACAGCCATGGATTTTCCTTCTAAAAGAAGAAGAAGCCGCTCTCTCCACGCAATCCTCCTCTTTTGCCTCTTGTTTCTGATTGGTCTCTCATTCGCCGAGGAAGCTTCTCACGACGGCGATTCCCCTAAATTTCCCGGCTGCGATCATCCTTACAATTTGGTTCCTATTTTCAATCTCCTTTCACATCTCTCGATTCTCTGTGTTGATTTTTTTTTTCTTTTACCTAAGATTTTAAAATGTTGCAGGTCAAGGTTAAGAACTGGGCTAATGGTGTTGAAGGCGAAACTTTTTCTGGAATAACTGCTAGATTTGGGGCTTTTCTTCCAAAAGAGGAGAAGAATAGTAACATATTGACGGCTGTTTTATCCAATCCATTAAATGGCTGTTCGCCTTCTTCTTCCAAGGTTGTTACTATTTTTTTTTGTCTTATGTGTCCTTTATTTTGCTTTTGATTGAGCTTATCTTATCTCGCTACTTCCAAGGAGATTTACCTGTCACAAGGTTCTGTATGAAGAAATTATGAGGGGTTTGTCTGTTGTCATGGTTTCTTCGAATTATCTTAGTTAATAAATTGTAAAGGATGGTATGGTTTTCTTTTCTGTGTTCTGCAGCTATCTGGTTCTATTGCTACAGTCGTGCGTGGTGGCTGTGACTTCACAACGAAGGCTGAAATTGCACAGTCTGAAGGTGCAGCAGCCCTGTTGGTGATAAATGACGAAGAAGGTTGTAGTTTATTGAGTTGTTGGAATGCTGGGGAGATGGTAATTTATCCTTCTTTTTGAAGTGATTGTCATTTTTGTTTTGTCTGTATTATTCTTGTAGAGCTTGCTGAGATGGGCTGTGAAAAGGGCAGTTCTGCTCAAGATATTTCGATCCCTGTTGTTTTGATTCCAAAGTCAGGAGGTCAATATCTGAACAAATCTATTGTGGATGGACAGAAAGGTGAGCATTGTTTTTTTACAGTTCTGTCTTTTGCTATTACAGATTCAGAAGAAGCCACGATTCTCTGTGCTGCATGTAGGTATGGGTTAGATAGGAAAGTGAAGTGATGGGTGGAGATCACTTGTCAGGTAGAAAAAGATGGAATAAAGGCGGTCTTGTCATGTTTAGGCTTTGCACGAGTACTATAATAATGTTAATTTCCTCTATATATAATGTCAATGATTGTACAGAAGCATAATCAATAAATTGAATCAAGCATTAGAGATTAGAGTACATAAGTTTTAGCTTTTTGTACCCATAAAATTTGGATAACATGCAGTCTCTCTTTCTCTCATCCTCCATCTCCAGGCCCACACTCAACACAGACAGAATGTGCGCCACTTCTAACTGTTTGCTTGGATTTCATATTTCAGTTGAGCTTCTGTTCTATGCACCTGTTCGCCCTCCAGTGGATTTTTCAGTGATATTTCTGTGGATTATGGCTGTTGGAACAGTTGTCTGTGCTTCAGTTTGGTCTGAGATAGCTACTTCAGAGGAGACCAATGAGCGGTATAATGAATTGTCACCAAAGGTTAACGTGCACTCTTATTTGTGTCCTCTTCAAGTTTTCCCTCAAGTTGCTGACATCTTTCTTCCTGTTTTTTTTTTGTTTCTCTTTCCTTTTTTTTCCTGTCTTTGTGATGTTGAGTTTATAGTTAGATTGACATCATTACAAAAATAAATTATAGCAGTTAATTGCCCTATAACTGGTGTGACTCGGAAAGCCATTGTTTTTAAGGTAAGAATAAATGGTTGTGATAGACATTTGGACTCTATATTCCCTCCCAGAGTTGTTTTTTTAATAATTTTTTTATTGAGATCATTCATGTTAAATTCTTCTGTCATCCAGGATGAATCTAAGCATTGTGAATAACATTTCGGGGGATCTGCTATTACATTTTGGAAGTTGTATTTGCCAATCATTCTTGATTTTCTAGATTTTTTTTATACCTTTTCCCTTCAAATTACTTTATACAAATCAATTTGTTTTTCTTATTCTTTAGAGACACTTTGATAATGAGCTGTAAGATAGTGTTTACTCATTGAAATTAACTTCCAAATGCATATGGACAATTCATTGGTACAAGTAACTATGATTTGTTGAATGAATGGACTTTCAAGATGTCTTTCATCTTTTCATTTATGCTTGTTTGATACGCTCTCGTAAAAAATATCATTTGTCAGCAATAGCCCAATGAGTATACTTTGACTCAATGAATCCAAAAAAGAAGGAAAGCATGAGATGCTTCCAGAAAAAAAAAGCTCCTATTGCTCTGAATTGAACTTTACTGGATGAGATGGGAATCACTCTATATAACATCCTTTTATAGTTTCCAATCACATCTAGTCTGTTCCACTTATGCAAAGAACATTTCCATCCTGCATGTCTGTATGCTATATTTATCTGTGGAACCAAGTTTCTTGATCCCCTTATTTGCTGAATTGAATTCTTTTTCATTTGTAAGCTAAGTTCTGCTTTCTAAGTGTACTCATTTTCTGTGCCCTATGCACAGTGTTAGCTGGCTTTCGCTGCAAATGGTTTCCCAAAAGGTTCTAGTCTGGCACTATTGCCTGTCAAGAGCTTTGGAAATGAAATCATAAGATTTTTTTAGTATTTGACTTTTCGCACTTTCTATTTGAGTCTTTCAGCTTTAATCTTCTTTTTTTTCTTTTTCAGTATTTGAATTATTTTAAAGTTCCTAACCAAGTGCAATATTCTGTAAATGTTCTTTAAACACTAAAATGTCAGTTGGATTAGATACTGAGGGTTAATATGGAACAATGTATTGGATTATAAACTTTTACATAGTTTAGATGCTTGAGCTGCATAAATTGAAATTGAAAGGCTCAACTAGAAATTGCAAAAATGTTGACAGCACCGGCACCACACATACTTCTCAAAACTTCTCCGAACACCTTGGATACTTGTAGCAACTCTCCTACGAGTATAGTGAGTTGGTTATTTCCATCCCCTATTTCAAAATCTTCATGAATTTACTTGCCCTTTGTTATGTTCTTGATCTCCCTGACATGTCTGCACACACACGCATGCATGCAAGTAAGGTTGTATGTATTCATGTATATTCCTTTTTGTTTTCTTTTAAATTCTCCTGTTATTATCTAGTTATGCTTAGTTGAGCAGTATTTGAATATTCCCTCTTTTCTTTGGCTAGGAAACTGCCAATGCCTCAGCATTCAAAGATGACACTGAGAAAGAGGTCATCGATATTAACGTGAAGAGTGCAATAGTTTTTGTGATAACAGCATCTGCATTTCTGTTGCTACTTTACTTCTTCATGTCAAGCTGGTTTGTCTGGCTGCTGATTGTACTCTTCTGCTTTGGTGGTATCGAGGTACAAATTTTATCCCTTGGGGAATTTCAAATATTAAAGCGTTGAACAAGTGCTTATATTTGATGGGCTCTAACTGACCTAGCATTGTATTAGCCAAGCAGGATCTTCACCAAGTTCTGTTAAAGCCAAGAATTTCGTTTGTATTGTGCTTTGCTTGATAGGCTCATTAGTGATGTGGGTTCTGTCCATTGAAGTGTTTCTTTCTTTACCATGTGTCAACTCCCAATTCTTAATTTTTTTGGCCTTTTTTCTGTCTGGATTGGGTAAAGTAGATACGGTGGGGCATCTTTATATAAGCATGTTGGGCAGTGTTTAAAGAAAACTGGTTTTGGCCACCATCATATTTTAATAACACAAACTGGTATGTTAATAATGCATCATAACCATCATCAGGCGTACCTTTAGGAGTGAGTTTGGCCTTCTTAAACTGCCGTACACTTGAATCTCTAGTTAGGCCCTTTAACAAGTCTGCAAGCCAGTTGTAAGGAGCGGATGACAGAGAAGACCACATGTTCATGTCTATCTACATTTCTGCATGCATGTGGAGGGATCTGCTTCCATGCATTTCTGTGCAAGCAAGCAAAATGAACTAGGTTCTGGCTTGGCCAAAAATGAAAAAAGAAAACAAATGGTGAAAAATGGTGCCATGTCCTTTTCCCTGCTTAATACTAATTGTAAAGTGTACACAAACTCACTTAAAGCCATTTATTCTACTTATATTTAGCAGATACATAACGAGGCACTTCTTCAGCAGATATGCAATGGGATTGGAGTGCTTTATTATATTAAACTAGGTTTCTTTTTGCCATTTGAGTGGATGGCGTGCCTTTCAATTTTTCTTTTCCTTCTTTCATTAATAAAATATTTTTTTTTTCAGGTATTAAAAATGATTTCTACACATTTTTACATTAAATATTTGACATCTTTAATGAGTGGCAACAAATTCTGCTTCGTGCTTATTCAAGTATTTTCTTTTTCCTCAGGGGATGCATAATTGCATTACAACAGTGATTTTAAGGTATGCTGACAATTATTTTCTTGCACTGCTCATGTTGTGAACTAGTGGCTTTTATGTTATCCTTTTCATTCATATTACTCAATTTTTCTTATATTTTGAGCAGATTATGCAGAAACTGTGGGCGGAAGAAACTAAATTTACCTCTTTTTGGAGAAACTTCTCTTTTCTCACTTTTTGTATTAATCTGCTGTGTGGTATTTGCCATTGTGTGGGCTATAAATCGACAGGCATCATATTCATGGGCTGGACAAGATATTCTTGTAAGTTCGGTTTATTAATTCATGTAAACAAGTTTAGTTTATTGGCTCGTTGTTATTGTATGGAAATAACTTCAGTTGTTAAGTTTTGACTAAGCTCCTAGAAAGACTATCAAGTCTTGTTGTGCAAGTTGTAGCTGCATACCTGGCTGATGTACCTGGTCTATACTGTGGATTATTTATATCCACAATTAAATATCTAGAAACCATTTTCTGTCCAATTTTGTTGCATACAGAATGTGCAGAAGTTTTTGTTCAGGACCGTGCTTATTGTGTTATGGGTTTAAATATTGTAAACAAAATGATGTGGAGCTTAGATCTTACTCTTAAATTTCACCAGGGTTGATTTAGAATCTGTTTTTTTTGCTTTTTTATTACTGTAAGCAGACAGTGTCTTGCCCAGAAACCTTGAAGCCACTGTATTTCATTGCTTTTGGCTGTGTTAGGTATCTTGCTACCAGAATGTGCTGAAAGGCAAATAAAAGAACCAGGACATATACTCTTAATGCTTAGTATCTAGTGTTTTGGAGCAATATATTCTATACGTGACCGGTTGAAGCTGTTTGTACATTGGCTGGATCATGTCTACCCTCCTGCTCTTCACTAAATAATGACTTTCTTGTTTTCAGGGCATTTGCTTGATGATAACTGTCTTGCAGGTGGCTCGATTACCTAATATTAAGGTACGTAAACTCTTATTTTGTCATTCATTCCTGATGTTTTCTTTGTTCCTATCTGATATGTCTATGGTGACTCAGGTTGCTACAGTACTTCTGTGTTGCGCATTTGTTTATGACATCTTTTGGGTCTTTCTGTCACCGATAATATTTCATCAGAGTGTTATGATCGTGGTAAGCATTAATGTTACATGCTCTACAGTTCTTTTGTTTGTGTTGTTCAAATTCACATTGCATTGCTTTTATGTTAAGCTTGGAAACATTACATCATTGAAAAAGACAAATAAGTTGTGGTTGGAGTGCTTAAAAATATTTTTTATAGAAATATGAAAATGTTAAGCATTGAGACCAAATGCAGGCAAGTCTTTGTTTGTAAAGCCAACATAAGAAGATGGAGAGTTTAAAGTTAAGCAGTTTTGAATTTTTTATTCAATGTTTAGGGATTTTTAGAAGCATAGGTGTATAGGTGATCATTTAATCCACTTTTATTGCAGTTAAGCTGCGTTATACATGGAAGGAAGAAAATATGAATGAAATGATATGCATAGAATCAAAGTCTGGTTGAATTGAGAAACAGAAGTCTGTTAGGTTGATGAGTTCTATGAGACTGTGTCTATGCCTGCTCTGCTTAATGGCAGTGAGTGTTGGGCAGTGGAGAAGCACCATGTCTTTGTAATTGGTGTCACTGAGATGAAAATATCAAGTGATAAAAGAAAAGACTAGATGAGAACGAGTCCATTTGTTAAAAGTTGGAGGTGGCCTTGATCTTGTCAAGGAAGAGTTGGGGAAGGATTGTTTGGGATGGTTTGGTCATGTTACAACATAGCATGGAAGAGTGATTGGATTGTAATTAGATGTTTCTTAAGAAAAGGAAATAGGTAGACGTAAAATGACCTCACTTGAAATTGTGAAAACTGATTAGATGCTGTATTGGCTTAGAAAATATGTGGCATAAACATGACTAAATGGAGATAACATGTCCCGTTGATTTGAGTTTTAGTCAAATCTACTTGAGTTGTACTTTGTAGAGAAAAAATACGCCTATCAATATCAGAGTACAGGAATTATAATCTGCCTATAAAATTTTGCTTAAGCTGCGAGATTGAAAAGGAAAGAGAGTACTGGCAACAACAGCATGCTTGAGAAGCTTGAATTGAAATTGAAAATTAAAATTTTGATTTGGGCAAAGGAATAGCAAATAAGAATATGATCTACAGATTTTTGTTTCTTCTGTTGATTGATGTATCTCAGATACTGCCGATGATTTTGTTTTCTCGGTGAAAAACTATTAACAGATATCTAGATGATTTACCAGAAACTATTCTTATCACCTTCAAATTGTAACAATGTCCATTTCATGCAGTCTCCAGAGATCTGATAATACTCTAGTAACAAATGTTTTCTCTGTGCCTCGTATGACTGATATATTAGGCTGATGTTAGTTTCTTTCAAAGTAGTTACTGCAGCTAGGTGGTTTTGTGTGTGTGTGTTTTCAGATTAACATCTTGGTGATGAGGTAAGTTTGTTTGGTGAATTCATAAGCTAATGTTTGCTGCTAAGGTATCTGTCCTTGGAAAGCACAACCCTTTGTATTTTCTTTTCTGTCACCCCTACATTTGCCTCTTTTCTCGCCCCTTTCCTTTCCTGTTTTTGACGCTCATCTGTTTTAGAACTCAGTTGCGGAAATTCTCCATTCAACTCCCTTCTTTTCTTCAAATTCTTCACACAAGCTGTCTAAAATTCATATGCTGTGCCCATTTTTCTTCCATCACTTCCTTTTTCTTGGAGTTGCCAGTGTCTAAATGCTATGGAATGTAAGATATATTGCTGTTGCCCTGTGTATTATATTTCTTTTGGTTAAAAGGTTTTTGAATTTCTCATACTGGTGCCTTTTTCAGTCCATAACTTTTGAAAGGTCCATGGTCTGTCAGGGAAGCATCTAATTTGACTTATTTAGACAAGTTAAGAGTGTAAAAATGAAGACCAGTTGAAGAAGCCTTTCTGATTCTGTAAAAATATTACAAGTTATATTTCAGTTCTGTTCCATTTGCTCTTTGGTCTTCTATTTTTTTAAAATAAATTATACAGTGACAAATACATCTGCCTCCACAATAGAAGTTCTTGGAGAACTCTGATTGGACATAAAGGGGCGGATTTGGTAGAATTTATTACTGATGGAATTTTGTATTAAGTTATCTTCTCTTTCTTTAGGTTGCTCGAGGTGACAACAGTGGCGGGGAAACTATTCCTATGCTCTTAAGAATACCTCGATTTGCTGACGAGTGGGGTGGTTATGACATGATTGGATTTGGTGACATTCTTTTTCCTGGCTTGCTTGTATCATTTGCTTTCAGGTAGTGTCCAAACTTTAAACCAGCTTGCTTCTGTAGATAAAATGAATGGATAGATTTATTAGACATCTATTGGAAATCTTTTCTTCATCTCCCATATAGAACGTGTAAAGTTCTATTTAATTCTTCTACTATCTCCATTCCTTCGATTCCTGATGCTGAAAGAGACTGACTTTTGACATCTGGACAACAAATTTGTTAGAAGACAGAAAAATTGGCTGGGATCCTTACCAAAATATGTTACCAGAGAGGGGTACCATTTTTATCAAGGCATTGTATGATTGTCATTTGAGGCCTTGTAGATCTGGTGTCATGCAGAGTAGCTGCGGCAGCAGCAAAATAAATAAATAATAAAAATAACACTTGTGTGTAGAGTATTAATATGTTCCGCTATAGACATTCTTATGGTAATTTCTCATTTTGGTCTCTTATGTTGCACACCTTTTCTGCTGTCAGATATGACAAAGCAAACAAGAAGGGTATAGCAAATGGATATTTTCTTTGGTTAACAATTGGCTATGGAGTTGGTGAGCATTCTTGCAGAATATTTCTTGATCTTAATTCTGCTGAACTTTTTGTCACATTCTTTCTATATATTGTTGTCATCGATGAATGCACTACACAACAGGTTAACCTTTCCCTTTTTGTTTCTTGTCCCTATCTTTTTATTATTCCAAATACAAATTAGGTTTTAATCATAGGTGTTTTAGGATGTCACCAAGTGACTTATTAGCCAAGTTAGTTGATACCTTGGTGCAAAAGTATTAGTTTACCAAATTAACATTGTTAGTCAAAATTCACCATAGGGTTACCAATATTTTGGCGCTAGAAATATTCTGACTGCTGAGTGTCCAGATTCATACAATGTCAAGCACACTCTACTGACATATAGAGTGTTTTCAGTATCTGCAACTTGATTGTAGAAATTACCACTGAAATCCATAAACCTGTAAACAACATTGTAATTATGTCATTTTGTTGGGGTGGATAAGATATTTATGTCTCCTTGACATTGATTTTCTTATTTCCAGGTCTTTTCCTCACGTACATTGGCTTATATCTAATGGACGGGCATGGTCAACCTGCGCTCCTCTATCTTGTTCCTTGCACTCTAGGTAATTGGATGGCTGCATTTTCATTATGGACAGATGTATTATGGTTAACTATTCAAAATAATTCTCATCTCCTATTCACACACTTTGCTATCAGGACTTTGTATCCTATTGGGTCTGGTGCGGGGAGAGCTGAAGCACCTCTGGAATTATGGCTCGGAAGATGCTTCATCAAGGGATTCACCTGGCTTGGCATGACAAGCCAAATGCAAGGGTAATTACACTTAAAACACCTGAATTGTGCCATAAAACTTCATATAATTCCTGTTAATAGCAATCTCAGGTTAATAGGGTGACATGATGGATACACTAGTGCAAGCGTATGAACGTCTCACTGCATTTTTCCTTGACATATTCCATTGTAACTAATTCTTGTGTATGTGATCCTACATTTGTTGCCCGTGATAATATATATTTTGACATATACGATGGAGAAATTCGTCGTTTAATTTGTTTTCCTGGAGTGGAGTGGTTAAGGTTGTTTTTTAAAGTATTTTTTATTCAGAAATGTATAAAAAAATCATTTTTTTATATTAGTATATGAAAAATAAATTAAAAATATTAAAAAAATAAATTCAAAATGCTTTTAAAACGAACTGTTAAAATTTTTGAAACGCTTTATCCTTGTCTGATAGATTCCAGTAGATAAAAAATTATAAAATTAATATCACGTGATGGGGCTGGGATTTTAAAACCTAATTTAATTTTAAAACTATTGTTGGTGAGATTTTTATTGGATTTGGTAACAAAGTTCGTCTCTAGATGAAAGGGAGGTAATTAGAATTTAATAAAATGTAAGGTATGAAAATTAAATTTAATGTTAGAGGTATCATGACATGTATAATCCATGCTGCATGTCTGTTTTTAATATAAAACAAATAAATATCTATATAACCTATTTGGGTCCAAAAATAAATTAAATAGAATCTGTATGATTTACAAAACATCAAAAACTAAATTAAATACACTCAGATGTCCAAGCTTATCCAATGCACATTCCGAAGAGAGCTGCAGGGAAATTGATGGAGGATGGATTTCATCAATGTATTGATTGATTGTAATGGAGATTGTTTTTTAAAGTTTTTTTTGGTTTAGAAATATATATTAAAATGATATTTTTTTAATTTTTAAAAAATTATTTTTGATATCAATATATTAAATTATCTAAAAAATATTTTAAAAAATTAATTTCAAATAAAAATAATTTTTTTAATTGTTTTCAAAATATTTTTAAAATACAATGATAAATAAACATCAATTCAGACACCGGTCTAACTTATAGGGATAACTAGGGAAACCTAGGATTATCCATATGATGGGACATTGCCGGGATGACTCACGTTTTCATCACCTAGTGCTGTTAATAATTGATTTTTGTTTTATGGTGCGCGCGCGCACACGCGTTCTCTCCTATCATCCACGATGGTGATTATTCTCTTGCCGAACATAAATTTTATTATACACCTTCTTAGGGGTCCAATAATCCTCAAGTTCACACCAATAATAATAATAATAATAATAATAATAATAATAATATTTTTCTTAGGGGTCCAATAATGCTCATTTTCACACCAAAAATAATAATAATAATAATAATAATAATAAATTTTTTCTTAGGGGTCCAATAATACTCATTTTCACACCAAAAATAATAATAATAATAATAATAATAATTTTCTTAGGGGTCCAATAATACTCATTTTCACCCAAAAATAATGATAATAATAGTAGTAATAATATTTTTCTTAGGGGTCCAATAATACTCATTTTCACACCAAAAATAATAATAATTTTAGGAATATATTAGTAATAGTAATACTCAAGTCTTTCTAACCTCCTCTTTTTTTTTATCATGCTATATAGTAAGACAAAAAGAATCAGTCGATGACATAGGGGGGCTACATTTATTGTTTAGAAAAGGAAAAAAAAAGTTTGGGCAGTATCAAAAAATGTGTAGCTAAGTTTTTTAATTCATGTAATAAAATATTAAAAATAAAAATAAAAACTTTGATTAATATGTAAAATAAAATTAATTAATTACCATACATCTAATAAATAAATAAATAAATAAATAAATAATTGGTTTGATTTATTCAGCCTAACAAGTTAAAATTAAAAGTGAATTAGTTGCCTTGTTGAAATGATAATATGCTTAAGAAAACAATTAACATTGGCATCATTTAACCCCCGCTCCACTCTAGCTTAAATGTGAAACAATATTTTGTCAACTAGTTAAATTCTATTAATAAATAAATATAAAAAGTGAAATGAAAAGATGGGGACATACTACATTGACCCGTGTAAACCCATGAAATCGTTAATCAATCAGGGTAATAGACATGATCACGATGAGCTAATACAATTGGATAATCTACTTTTTTCTTTTCTTACTCTCTTCTCGGACAAGCTTTCACGGGGTCCTATCATCCTGGAAGTTCACTTTATCTCACATAATTTTCCACTTTCTTTTGTGACTCGAGTAAAAAATCACGCAACCTATATAATTTAAATAAATTATTGTTAGTAAATAAAAAATAAAGTTTAATAAAAGCATAAAGAACTGATCTTGATTTTAATCTTATCTAATTACAGTGTTGTTTTTTCAAACCCTCATTATTACAACACTAGCCACTTTTTTCCGTTCAAAATCCTCTTTGCGGTTAAACTTTCATAAGAAAATTTTTTATTAGTATTAATAAACTAACCAAATTAAAATAATAATAGTAAAAGTAGAGTTTGATTGTGATGAAATTAAAAGGGGGGTGTTGTTTGTTGCAAAAAAAAAAAGAAAAAAAAAAGAAATAAGAGATGGGAAGAGGAAGATCGCTTGATAGGTCTTATATATATAATGAAGTGAATTTATGTTCTTCTAAAATATAAAGAACAAAAACACATGTATTTGGCTTTATTTGGTTATTAAGGCATTAACTTCATTTTTTTTTTATATTTTGAGTGATAAGATAATCAAATTAACCATAATTGCCTCAAAAAACTTTATACTTGTCTTTATTTTTGCACTTTGTTTTATTAGGTTATTTTGAGTGCTAGTTAATCAAGTTAACCCGGGTTAGATTACATCTTCTTAATATTTTTTTATTTAACTTTGGAGCTTTTTCCTAGGTTTTTCTTTTGAAAATCTGATTTTTTTTGTCATGATCTCATATCTTGAGTGGCGAGCTAATAAAGTTAACTCGGGTTCACTCAATTTTCTTCCTCTGTTTTGTGTTTTGTCATTTTTTTTTAGTTATTTCAAGAGTGGGGTGGTCAAGTAAACCCGAGTGAGCTTATAATTTAATTAACAATGTTTTTTTATTTGACCTGACCTTTTTTGTTAGGCCTTGTATCAAGAGTGTCTTAAAATTATTTCCATTATACTATATGTGTATTATTCCAATGTCCAAAGGTGTCACATGGATACTTATCAACATTCAGAGAAGATTTTTATGGGCACGTGTCTCTAAAGAGAAGAATATTTGTAAGGTTTAATGAATGAAAAATTAGATAAAAGGATAAATGGGTATTGGTTTTTGTTTGGTAAGAAAAAAATAATGCTTTACAAATGGATATGATGCTGATTTATTAAAAAAAATAGTGAAAATAAGATCTTAATCTCAAATTACAAACTAAGTGGCATGGAAGAACTGATCGAGCCTTGGTATGAACATTTAGTAAGTGAAGATTTTTAATCAAAAGAAGTAACAATCTTGAGCCGGATCCTATTTTTGAGAACAGGCAAATGCTAATGCGTGTGTATATAATCATCAAGCTAGTCCTCTTTTTTTTTTTTTTTGGGTTTATGGAAAAAGAAAAGTTGCATGGAAGGGAATCTATGGAAAATGACTATTTTTTTTTGTTTTTTGTGAACTCAGCGAACCAAGACTATCTGCATTCAGAAGTGGTATCAAAAAATAAATGGGCTAGACCTCACTATCATTTGTTATTTTCGTTAGAAAAATAATGCTTCTATTGGTTATTGTTCAAGGAACGATGCTGTTTTTTATTATTATTTTTTTTTTAATCCTGTTTTGTATTATTGATTTTTTTTTTATTTCAACTTCATGAATATCATTGATAGCACTGTTTTATGTGTTGACATCTTTATATATATAAATATAGTTATCGTTTAAGAAAATTATAAGAAAATCATGTCAGTAAATCAGTAAATTCGGACTATGATTTCAAAAAATATTGTTTCTGCATGATGAATGTACTATATATGTAAATAGCTACTAAGCTTCTAGATAGCATTAATTACTTATATATATATATAATGCTTGTGTAAGTTTTCTGCATCACGAAAGACTAGTTTACTTTTGGACATGGATCGCCAGAGCGACAAACTTCACAATTAATTAGCTATAGTTAGTTTATTTTGGATATGAGTAAACTCTACTTTCTGGAAAACACATTTTATAGGTCTAGTTATTCAGGTGAACGAGTAAAACTCCGATTATCCTAGACTCTTACAAAGAGTATATAGCTAATTGCATGGACTGAGTGCATTTTTATTTATTTATCGATTTTATATTTTAATTTTGGACGGTATCTAGAAAATATAGCAACAAAAGCCATGATATACTCCCGGTGCATGATTGATGGTTGGCATGGAGTTTAAATCTTCATGGCCGATGAAAGAACCTCCTTAACTATCCATTAAATTAGATTTGGAGCTGCAATATTTAGCCAAAACAGTGGTTATAACTCTCTCTTTCTTGTATTTAAATTCCAAGTAATTAATTTATAATCTAGAAATTTATTCTGTTCTTTGAGAAGTCTCCTTTTCCATCTTTAAATCCCATCTCACCCCGTCTCTTTTTATTGTGTTTGGTTAATTTTATAGGACATAAAGGGTAAATATAAAAATATAAATGGTTGAAAAACAAAATTATAGATATAAAATAAACTTTTATATTTTTAAAACATGTTATAGTTTTTTCTGTTTACTTACTCTATCCCAAGATTCTAAATGAATTTTTATAAATATAAAATATAATCTATATATCCCAAGATGGTAACTTTCAGTCATTATAGATAGGATTTGAAAATACTGCAAGCTGACGAGGCACAACATGATGAGTCCATATGTTTCCTTTTTAGTTTCTTTAATGAATTATTACTCTTTTTGGATGATGAGGAATCCCTTGCTAGTAAATTCAAGGATTGTGGACAAGCTCCTTCCTCCCACATTAATTAATAAAAGAATCTAGGTTTTGGCTCAGTAGGTAGAACCATCTGTTGGATATGACATGATGTGATCTTCCTAGCTCTTGCAATGGTGACTTTCGTTTTTTAAATATATATTTATTTTGAAAAAATATCAAAAAAAAAATTAAAATATATATTTTTATACATCACAGTAAAAAAAGCAAGCTGGCTCTTAAATTAAATATGAGCACCAAACTATAATAAAATAACCTATTTTATATTGAAATATAGTTGTTCTTCTTATTTATCTATTAGCATTTAATTATATAAACTGTTTTTTATAGCTTAAAATTTGTATATGAATATGTCCACCATGAAAAATTCTTGTGATTCCCAAATCACTCTCTCAAACCATATTAATTTCCACTTTGGTATTTGTATATTGTTATCTTCGGCTTATAATAATAATTAAAAATAAAAAATAAAAACCCTTCTAGAATTAAAACTTCCACTCATCAGATCTTCTGGTGGAAGGTCTAAATCGATAGGTTAATCCCACATACAGGGTTGCCTTATTATGTTCTCACCTGCAACATTACATGGAATCAACCTATATATATATATAATCACTGACGCGCAAGCCGTAGAAAATTATTACAGAAATCAAAAGAAGTGAAGATGCAGTGTGTGCTCGTGAGTGATTGTAGAGAGGAAGAGAGCAAATCAAGTATACAAACATCGAAGGTATCCAGTCTGTCAGATTGATCATATAATTATGTACAGCAAACGAAAACCATTTGGTATGACTGATAAATCCCTGATCTGACTTACAGTTTTCCTCAAGATGCAATGATCTTCATGTGTTTATATATATATATATATGTTTGTGATATTCATGAGATCTAGAAAAATTACCTTTTCGCAAACTGAGAACCTGGATCCTTTCCTTGAGCATAGTAGTTTTATTCTTTATATTCAGCTTGTTCTTGATGTATATAAAAACAATAAGTTTTAATTACCATGCATGCAATTCATCATCTGATCATCACCACTTAGAGTAGTAATCGATCGGCTATACTTTGCATCACCGTAACCTGAGTGGCGAGGCATTTTATGTAATGAGCAGTTTCTTCCAGCAAAACGCAGGTATCCATGGAATCTCCTCCAGGAACAAGCTTTCGAAGAGTATCAGCTCGGCTTGGCTCTCTTGAGATTGCCACCACCTTATTTCTTGTAACCCTCTTCTTCTCTGAAACCAGGCATCTCTTTCTCGAAACTCCATGGATTCTGGCTCGGTTTCTGAGCTTGAAAAGAAGGGCTCGGCTCCAGGTTCTTCTTGGACCGACTGCACGAGCCATCGCTGCATAAGCTGCAATCTTTATTCTATCAGTACGGATCCTTTTCCCGATCCCTTCATCATTTGATTGGGAAACACCAAATCTATTACTACTCCTCCTCAATCTCAAAAGGGATCTGAGAAATCTACTGGCAAACCTGGCCCTAATGCCCTGTGCGTGCCTTGTAGCTATTGCATGCTTTGACGCCATGGTTGCAGGTTCCAAGAAAAGAAAAGAGAGAGGAAGCAGTGAAGTGAGTCTTATTAGGGTTTTATAGAGAGAATTTGCTTCAAAAATATAGCAGCAGGAGTGGCACAGCATGAATTATATGAACTAACTAACTAGTTCTGACACAAGTCACTTTTGAGGTGGTGAAAGAGCGACAAATGAGATTGGAAGATGGGATTTTCTTCTGACACAAAGGGACCTCCTGCTAGGACAAAAGCCAAATTTTCATCCCTGACACAAATCTGCTCATGATGTTCTAAAAAAGCCTGAGAAAGAGAGAGAGGAGGGTTTCTTCCATGGATATGGACTATGGAGAGCTAATTATGAGATTGAGAGAGAGAGAGAGAGGTAATATGGAAGGAATATTAGATGAGGATTGAATTTGGACGGCTGGAGAGAATTTTAGCCTTTATGTTTTCAAAACCTAATGGATTTTTATTAATAATTCTTTTCTAGCTATTAACAACAAAAGGAGTGCTCTTGGGATAACTTTGTGATTTATTCTTTAAACTTTTACATCAAAACCATATAAAATTTGATGTTTTTTTCCGAGTCAAACCATGTATATTTTTAAAACGCGTTAAAATATAATATATTTTCAAATGGAAGAGCAAAAAAAGTATTAATATAATAAAAAAAATCCTTACTTTTCTCTAAAATCATGTTTATAGTTTTAATATAAAAAAACAAAAACAAAAAAGACATGATTTATTTTTATACACTCAAACTAATATGAAAAACAAAGAAACATGGTTTCTCTATCTCGTAATCTTTCTCGAAACACTAACTTTTATCCAATATCGTGTGTTTGTCACTGTTTTACAAAAATATTTTTGAAAAAATATAAAAAAAATTAATATTTTTAAATTATTTTCATGTGCTGAGATAACAATGATTTCTAAAAAATAAAAAATATATAATTTTAATATATTTTTGAATGAAAAATATTTTCAAAAACAATATCAAATACTCCTTCAAACACATGCACAATTAACGTTCATGAAAGTATACGAACCAAAACATATATATCAACAAAGCTGAGGGATTTCTTTAAGCATGTTTCTATTTCCGCAAGGGAGCGTGGGCTTCACGCCATCTCCACTGTGTGCTCAAAAAAGCCACGAAAAGATGATGCTGCGGCTGTTGCTTTATTACTGGAAACGAAATTCAGCGAGGAGCCCCCACTGCGTTGAGCCGAGAAGACGACATGCCTTGTTTTCAGACCTGCGGGAAACAAAGTCGTGAGCGCACGCGCTATGAATGCAATACTATAGAAAGAAAGCAAGCAACCAAGTTTTTTTTAGAAAAAAAAAAAGGAAAAAGAGAGGAAAAACAATTCCCTGTCAAGGAGGGATAGGGTTGGAAAAGTGGGTTAGTGGGCCCACAATGGGCCAACCACCACATGATCGCACATGGTTCAGTTACCCACTTGTCTAATGAGAACCTTTTCCCTTATCTAATCTTTGATTACTTATTTGTTTTATTAATGATAAAAAGATGTGTATAAATCAACTTTATTTTTTTTCTAGAAGATTTCAAAAAATACAAATTTGTAGAGAAAAAATACATTTTCAAAGTAATTATTGGTTGAAAAATACTAAATTGAATTTTTCATTCTTTTTAAAAAATTAAATAATTAAGAAAAGTTCAATGGGTATTTTTTATATTATTCTCTAATGATTTTCAATATTTCTAATATCTATCTCTAACAAAACTGAAGTGATTGGTGCATCTTTCAACCAGATTATATGAATAATTAGTCCAAATAGAATATATTATTTATTATTATTATTCAAAAATGAGAAATAGATGAATTATTTTACATTTTTCGATTAAAATAGCATACTTTTTAAGCAATGTTTAAAATAAAATCCATTATGTTTTATTATTTGAAATAACATTTCCGTGTTACTTTATAATTAATCCTATGCATTCTTAGCCACACGATCACCGTGGTGGAATAGTTGAGTCTCCTTTTATAATTTCCCCAAATATCGTTTTCTTAGTCAAGAATTTTGAGGTGCTCGTCTTACTTTTTCGTACTTTTGAATAGAATAATTAAACTCTCTCTCTTTTTTTCATGTGTTTTTCTTTACATAAAAATCAAGTGTAAATTGAAGAATTATTTATATATATATATATATATATATATATAAATTGATAATCTTCTTTGTTAACAAATAAAAAAGAATCAATAATGATCAATAAATATGTATTTGCAAATTAAAGTCAAGAGAAGAGTGTAAATTAATATATTTGATCTCACAGCATGGTCCATTTATCTAATTGTGCTCAATGATTTTATTTATTAAACTATTTTTTATTTAATCAAAATTATAGTAGAAAACTACAAACATAAAGCTGAATATATCTATATATATATATATATATATATATATATCTTGCAAGGTTGCACTTATACTATAAAAAATAAATTATTTGTTTTTATTTTTAAAACAAATTTTACTTAAATGAAAAAATATATAGATGAATTAGAAAAATCTCTTCAAAAAGTAAATGCATACAAAATACTTAAAAACAACCATTATTTAAAAATAGCTAGATTAAAAAATAAAATATCACAAAAAATGGATATTAATTTATATACAAATTAGAAAATTGCTTCAAAAACACACCACTAGACATAGCCTATTTAGGAGGGCTTGCTTACCAGCAAACTTTTTATTTATTAAAAAGTTTTGTATTTATTTTGCATATATAAAAAAAAAAAATCATCTCAATCATTTTAATAACATGTACTTTTTTAACAAGTTTTTAAAAAAATCATAACTAAAATATTTTTTAATCCAACTTCTTATAATAAAAAAAACTGCAAAACCTCAAAAAGCTCAAGAACACTTTCTCGCTAAACATGCACGGCTTTTTAACCATTGTTAGATTACTTTTAAAAATAATTTTGTTAAAAAGTGATTCAAAATAATATTTTTTTTTATATTTTAAAAATTATATTTAAAATAAACACACCAAAATGATCTAAAAATATCAAAAATATCATAATTTAAAAAAAAAAAAACATTTTCAACTTTTTTCAAAATCTTTCCTGAAACACAATATCAACTACCGCCTTAACGCCTTAAGATCCTACACAGCCAGCAGTCATTATTCCAAGTTGCCTATCAAACAGCGTTGCCCTGAAATATTAACTATAAACAAAGGAAACTAGTTTGCAAAAATGATTTAAGAAATTGAGCACCATATACAAACCAATCTTCTCCTCCCACCAACATTATATAAAGAATATTACCAGTTTTACAACCAGCAGCTAGCTACCCTTGGATGCCCTCTGCAGTAAGCCCAAAATCTCCAAAACCATAACGCACCAACGTGTCTTGGTGTTTATAGACTATACTCCTTACAAAATGGGATAAAAGAAAAGGAAATAAAAAGAATGTTGACTACCTTTTATCGAAAATTATCATTTCAACGTTGACCTCCCCAAGATGATTCTCATCCCTAAGACATGGACTCTATGCATGGGACACTTCTTGGTTTCAAACAACGGGTCTCAACTCAGCCCCAGAAAGGTAAAGAGTAATTGAAACGAAAGAAAATCCCCCCCTCCCTCCACACCCCAAAAAAAAATACAACATGAAATACAAGGTAGGCGTGACAGGCCTCTTCTGATGTAGAATTGACCAGACTCACCAAGCAATGACTAACCTGAACCCATGGCAGAGAAAGCCGCAGCCCCCTTGTCCCACAATCTGCAGACTAATTGGGAACTCAAACATCCAATGCTCCTCAGTAACTATGAACCGGAAAATTCTTCGGGCCGGAATAACTTCCATGACCAATGAACTAAGCAAATGCTTTAATGAGACTGGCAACGACTCTAATGCAATATGCATGGACTGGACAGCGATGAATAAGTTTGACCGCAAGCCTCGAAACTAGGAGGCACCAGTAGTAGATGCCTTCTCCAATTTTTCTTTTTCAATCACTACCCTCCTCTGCTCGGCATGCTCGGCAACACCATTTGCCAGCGCTTGAAAATGAAAGTCAAGTGTCTGGGTAAGATTCTGAAACCTTAATGGATCTGATGCTTGCATGGCTGATTCAAGGGGACCAAAACGACAAAAGTGACTAGTTATTAGATGGCAAAAAGAAATTAGTCTTGAATTTTATTGTATTTTCTGTACTATAGCAAAAGAGGTTTCCCTTGCCTTTGATCGTGTCCACAAAGAAAATGAAAGGGTCCACCTCATCAATTGGTGACTGCAACTCCTCATCGTCACTATAGTCGTCATCTGAGTCATCGTCATCTGAGTCGTGTGGACGGAAAGATTTTGCCTGTGATGTGCATATGGCAGGTGATGATTAAGTAAAATATTCATGAAAGTGTTGCAAGCATAAACGAGTCGAGGAATAACATCAAACAAACAGTTCACAGAAAATTGAGCTAGATATCACTGGATAAATAAACGCTCTATAAACCAGGGTTTTAAATTTTAATTTGATATGAATAAAAAATGCAAACAATCTCATGTAAAATTCCTCAATTGATGGCTCGACACATCTCATACAGCATAAATAAACAAATTAAAAGATATAACCCACATAAATTAGCAATCCCAACACAGAAGTTCATCGGTGAGATACAGGAATTGAGATATATAAATGGCTTAAAATGAATGGAGATGGCATAATGAAATCTATTGCAAGGTCAGGAAAACTCATGGGACATGGCAGCATTTTGGTCATGCAATATCCTATAAATAAACAAGCAGGTCAAGAGCAGCTAGCTCCATTTGTTTCACCTAATCAGGGGCTATCAAGGATACAGAAGATGGAGAAACTCCAAAACACTTAGCAAACTACTGTACTTGTTATAATGACATAATTTGGCTAATAACACCAACCAAATACCAGTTTGAATTTTTTTATATCAAGGAAGTCATATCATCAACCAGTTACTGGTTTTCCAAAAGAGAGATGCTATATATCAAGAAAGCATAATGAATAAATCACAAACAGAAAATATGGCAAGCCTTTTAATTTTACTCATCTTTTTGGGCATTTATTAGTTCTCTATTTCATGTGTCATTCGCTCAAATTATTAATGACACTGCTTTGCTCTTTCCAAAACTAATCTTTGACATTTCAAAACTTTAGATTTTCCAACAATTAAACTACATGCTATTCTTCTTTGAAAAAGGTCTAGTTATCAGAGAATCAACTTGAATTGCCCCTTGACACCTAATAATTTGCTTTTAAAAAGTCTTCTCCCTTAGCAGTGATGAGGACATGAGAGAAATTAGCGGTGGTAAATGTAAAAGGTAATGTGGGAAGTTAAGTGATGTAGTACGTGCTTTGACTTGTTGAACATGGAAATGCATTTACAAATGGACAAGCAAGCAAAAGTTAGCACTCTCCTGGGATAGGGAATAATTTGATTTCTCTTTTAAACACACAGTAACTCAGGGTTTTGAGATGGAACAAGAAAGTACAGCATGCTTAATATTCATTTCAAATAAAAACAAAAGGAGATCAAGGCTAAGAGCACCACCAGCAAATTCAAGAAAATATGGGGGTAAAAACACATGGATTCTCATTATGGATGAAATTATGAGAAGATGATCACACCTGTGCAGCTAATTTTTGAAGTTTAATGCTTTCAGCTTCATCCCCGTCCTCAGCCTCAACTCCCATTTCCTTGTCAGACTCGTCAGCATCATCATCTTCATCATCAGTCTGGAAACCATCCATATCATCAAGATCTTCAGCTTCTTCCTCCTTTGCAGCTTCTGCCCCAAGACATAATGTCCATAAGAAGATTGATATTGATCCAAACATATATTGAAGAAATATCATAGCTGAGGGAAAAGAGCAAGGAGAGGAAAGAGAAAGACTAAGACCTGCAAGTTGATCCTTGTATTGAACAAGGAGATCAAGAGTGGCTCTGAAAACACGCCCCAGAGCATCTCCTGGTAATTGATCCGCAGGGAGAGCAAGTAGTGATGTCAATCCCAAACAGCAAACTTTCTTATCATGTTCCCTGCACCTCAAAAATTACTCCGTGATCCAACAAATCATAGAAAACAACACACCACTTTACAGCTTATATGAAGCCCAAGGATAGAGGACGTGCATAGGACAAGTTACCTTTTAAAATTTGCCCGAGCACCACTCTTTTTCACTTGTTCCAACATCTGGAACCAAAGAGTAAAGACCTCTGCAGAAACACCAAGTCTGTGCAATATGCTGAGGGTCAAAGCTGCATTGTAGTAAAGAGCATCTGCAACCTGCACAGAAAATTCAGAAGGCTATCCCCTTAAAACAAATGTCAATTCAAACTTGAACAAATTGCTTCCAAATACAATGGGTCACCTCCCAAGGACAAATAAGACATTTGCTCAAAATGGAAGTAATCTTGTTAAGCTTCCATAAGCATTAACTACTAACTCAACTTAAAATAAGAGGTGTTGCAAGAATATCAAGCAATCAGAACATAAGATTTCGATTCTCCCATCAGACAACCAAATATCAGCCATAAAATCAGTATAGCGTACTATAGGGGGTGTAATAACTATGACACCTTGTACCTCTATAAGTGTGGGATGATGCCTACTGTAAGATTAATCACTTCACAAAATCATTTTTTTCAGGCAACTCAAGAAACTGACCCAGAGATTTGTAAGTGAATTCCACCAGGCATGGGACTACCCGGCCCATAGAGGTGCATCCCTCTCCCCTCATCAATAGGAAACTTGTGCTCTTACCAACTAGGAAGCTAACTAGTATGAAAACTTACAATAATAAAAATGTATGTGGTCATGGGATTTTAACAGGTGCCTTGTTCAATAAAATTCATCAGTGAAAATGGCTAGTTCCAGTTCTCAAATGAAAATTTTGGATAGCACCAGCAATAGTTGACTGAAACGCAGTCAGAGAGAACACATGCTGACCCATTAAAAACTGAACAGTCTCAATTTCTCAAGAAATGAATATATGATAAACTAACATGAAATTACAATATCCATAGTCTCATGTGGAATCCTCGATAAGCCATCTTCCTGTATTTGTGTTTATTCCAAGGAGTATGGAGTAACAATCCAAAGTTAACCTCATTATTAAAACAAGGCACTGATTATTTCAAACAAACCCTGAAATTTGAGACTTCCCATCATCCAATAAAGACCTGAAATTCCTATTTACAACCAAATACCTTACATGTTTAGTTGTGAATGTTATTAGTGTGAAATACAAGCAATTTTCCACTCGCACACTCTAGGCCTGTCTGCTCACAGTTAGGATTAGGAACATTGACTGCCTACTTAAACATGGTAAAAGGTGAATATTCAAAGTTTTAAACTACTTGACAAAATCAATCCTGAGATATAATCAATCCCTGAGAGAAAAAAAGGTGCAAGATATGGAATTCAGAGGGTAAAGTATGCTCAAAACAGAAAATTCATGTCAAAGCATTTGTAAAGTAACATTACAACTCCTTACCACTTGCATAAGAAGACATTTCAAGTATAATTTATCAGTTCGACGCAACCGCTGAACTGTGATGCTTATATATGGCTCAACCCACTGATCCACTTGCCCTTTACAGTTCTGAAAAACAACTTCAATAAGCTTCGGTGCTGGTTCTATGTCACTGTCTTCCAAATTTCCATCTACCATTATCTGCAAAGGAACAAAAAGCATAGACCCAAAAAGAGATCAATAGATAAAATAAAATAAAGAGCATTCTAGATTGTCATCTATTAATTGTCCATGATTCAGTTGCACAAAAAGAAAATGAAAGGTGATTAATAATTCTAAAATAACTCACCGATGAAATCATTTTCCAAAGGCTTTGTTGATAATCTGGTTCCCTGCATGCAAGGAAATGGGCAGTTCCCCTCGATATATAGTTGTCCAAGGGAACCAGAATGTCTGCAGCAAAACAAAACGTCATAAGAAATGTTACGAGGACCAAAGAAATTGCTCCATAAGAGAAATATTGACTGAAAACATATTTAATGCATCAAAATATATAAACTTTAATTCATTCAATCACAAACCCTTGATTTTGTTTTCTTGTTCAAGCTTCTAAATAGTATTGCAGTTCAGGAACATTATTTTTTAGCAAATCATAACAACGAGGGTATAAAAAACCAATGACAGAAATAGCTTCCACAATGTTACTAGAGACAATAGAAGTAATAACAATAAACTAGATACATACTTGGAAAGAAATCAATTGCCCATTCTCCCAATGCTTCAATCATCAAGGGCCAAAGAGACCACATTTCCATAGATATCATTGGAGAGAAAAAGGTCATATATGAAACAATTTCCAAAACTTCTTCAAACACCTCTGCAGAAAGACATCAAAAAAGTGTTCAATCTCACAATCCCATCAATAGAACAAAAGGCTCACTCAATAGCATGCAATCAGAAACAATTAAGCTCTTGACTACAGATTTAAGGACCATAATTGATAATATGTTTCCAACACTTTTGACATGGCAAACAAAAAATAAAAATCTTGACGTAAATCTAAGGAAAAACATAAAGCATGGAGTTTTCTCAAGTTTCCAAGACACTTGACGGTCTTGGTTTAGCATATTTTCAATCATGTGACAAGCTGCCACAGAATATAGATTTACATGCTGGAAGGCATAGTTCTCCTTCCCGGGGGAGGAAGAAGAATGGATTGCTGGGAGTTCTATAGAGAAAGAGAACTCCCCAGTTTCCAGCAAACAGTGTTGCAAACTAATCTCACTGAATCTGAGACAACCAGATAGGGAAGCACAACCAAATTCACTAGAAAAAAAAATCAAGAATTGTACTAATTAGAGCAAATCACACATACAAGTTCATATATCCCCAAGCAGACATCAAAGACATCAGCAGGAGCCACTTGGACAAGATAAGACAAGCCACAGGATGAACACATACCTTGGCCATCAGTTGTCAACATTCTACGCATTATAGGAAGCAAAGTTGGCTCAACTTGGACAAAAAGATCAGGTAGCCTGCTGACTGACTCAAGAATTGTGCTTATTGCACGCAAACAACCAACTGCTGCTAAAGCACCAGGATCATCAGCTTCGTCATCAGCTTCTGCGGTATTCATACATCTCCAAAATGCAGCTGCCTGAACATAGAGGTGTAAAGTCAGTCTCAATCAGACAGAAATGACCAGCAATATAACATCTAATCAGAACTGATAAGAATTACCAAATTTTGGCATAATCCAAGAGCATATGGTGCCATCTCCTCACCAAATTTGTCCACTATAGTTTCCAAAGTAAAGACCAAGTCCTCATTCTCTACCTCATTCATTAGTTTGAAGAACTCTGGATGGGAGGAAGAAAATGAAAGCAGTCACATCAGCCCTCTTTGAGCCTTTTTAACAAGGGCTAATTGATCTATTCTATAAATAACCAGTAGAGTTGAATGGAAGGAAAAACTACAAAGAATGCAGTGACATAAATCAAAAAAAGATCTGTGAACAAAGAGAAGGTGAGCTCTATTTAACTGACTTCAGAAATTAATGTCACAAACCAAAATGAACTGTCAATAACATGAGCATAACCACATACCATCAAGAAGCTGAGGAAGAATTGGACGGATCTCATTTAAATCTGTCATGCAGAGAACCCATTTAGATAGAAGGAAGGATGGATGGAGAAATATAGAAAAAGAGCTAGAGAGTAGCAGCTCTGTACCTTTGCAGGCTTCAACAAAGCATCGCAATGCAAAAACTGAGTCAACACGCACAGGAAGCTCAGGATCACGCAACCCAGAAACAACACTGTGCAAGGATTTACGGAAATTGTTCTGGTCTGAAAAGTTAATGTGGGCATATTGTCCTGCAACCCATGCAGCCTAGTACCCACTCCAAAAGGAAAGAAAAGCATAAGCTGACTCTTAATAAATAACATATATGCTTTAAGATTAAGATTAAACTCCTGGAGTCCATAGCAATGGGTATAGCTAAAATATAAAATACCAAACAACAGAAAAATGTGTTCAAGGAAAAAAGAACTGGGCAATAAACCTTTGCTCTAAGATGGCCAACAGGGCTGCTGAACTCGGGGAAAACATGTTGCACTAGCATACGCTCCAGTTCAGATTTGTAAGGGTCAGTCTGTTTCAGTTTATCACAAAGTGCTCCAATAGCAAGTAGAGCACCATCCTTTTGTCGATAGGATTTATATTCCACCGGTGCTTCATCATATCTACAAAAAAAAAAAGTAATAAGAGCATCATTAAAGTACCAAAATATATTTCATCTATTGCAAGCCTTGAAATGAAAAGTACCTCTTAAAAATTTCCACTATGAATAGAATGAACTTTTGAAGGTTCTCTTTCCCACGTTTTCTAACCAGCTCACTGACAAAGTCCATGGAAGCAGTCCTGGGGCTATACAAATCTTCAATGATATCTGCAACAAGGTACATTGTGATGAGTAGTGTTTATGGAGCAAGAGCCGATGTGGCTGTGAAGGGTATACAATTCTTCAGGAAAGTGATTGGTAATGATACTGTTAATGTGTTAAATGTTCAATTTAAAAAGAAAATATAATATTAAACAAATTGCTATGAGGGACATTTTTTATGCTTACAATTCAAGGAAGCACCTCCAAAAGCATTGAATTAATAATTCTCCAAAACATTATTCAAAATTATTTCTTGAGATAAAATAATCTTGAAACGCAGTTTTTGTAACCAAATGGTTTATTGCATTCTAAAGCAGGGTGATCACCTCCCACAAGTTCAACAATAATGCCATAGCATCTAAGTCTTTCAAACAATGGAACCGGATTTTGATACTCACCATAACCCTTTCTAACATACTCATGTGGGTCTTCATCCCAGAGCTTTTGATCATTGTCGTTGAAGCACATAAGAGGGAAAACTATCTCAAAGAGAAGAACATCAAGTCTTGGTTGCAGAAGATTATACATGCTATTCTTTGAGATGCTGCATGTAAACAAAAAATCAGAAATACAACATTAGCCTTCAAAAATACACTAGCAGCAGTGCAACAAAACACATAATTGAAAAGGGAAATGCTATTGGATGCCCTGAGGGCACTAGTTAAGGAACTAGTTTTTGGAAGTTAGTGGAAAGTTTCCAAAATGTGTAAGTTTGGTAATTAAGATTGGATTTGTGATGTGATTAGATGAAAAGTTTGGAATTTTCTAATTATTACAAAATTTAGCTGCAACAAACTAACACTAACTAAGCTTAACAAGTGCCCTAAGGGCATCCATTAGTGGAACCCAATTAAACATATTGATAAAACTGTTATGACAAGCTGTCATAACAGTTTTATCAATATGTTTAATTGGGTTCCACTAATGGGTGCCCTTAGGCATAAAGTTATGTGCTCCAGAAACCAGGCACATTCATTTTCTGTTGAGTGCATGAGCTTGAGTATTTTTTATCATGTGATCAAATGATAAATGCATACAGAGCAAGGGGGAGGGGGAGGGGGATAAGAACATTTAAGTAGAAAGATGAGAAAGAAGATGCTGTCAAGAAAGACAGCCAAACCCTAGGGGTAGCCATGAGAGAGAGAAAAGTCTCATGAGTGCAACAGTTCAAGTCTTAAGAAGCATGCATTCCACCCAAATTGATGCACCCGACAAAGACAATAACTAAGCTTCAATCTCAAGCCCATCCAAACTAGTGCAATCACAATAACAAGCCTTGATCCCAAGTTCCTGACCCCAGCTAGTATGAAGAAACAAACTAGTTTGGAAGACTGACAATTAGAAGTTTACAAAACTGGAAAATGATATATATGATAATGGAAAGATTTAATGGGACATAAATGTGAATAAACTAGAATATGACTGCAGTATTTGTGAGAAAGAATATTTCACAAACCTGTTGCTTAGATACTGAAGAATTAGGTTGATAACTCTGTCAGGCAAATAGCCACCAGAACGAATCACGTTCAATAGATTCAAGTGGCACTCCAAAATTTTCCCAGCAAAATTATTCTGAAACATTTGGGCAAAAGCTTTGTTTTCTGGGTTTTGAAGTTTCAAGTCTCCAAACCTACAAGTGATTTAAATGGCCATGACACTATAAGTGACATGTTTGTCCCAGCTATTCTAAACTCATTTCAAACACCAAAACATTACCGAGTGTATAGCCTGTTCAAAATGTGAACCGTCCATTTCTTCACCTTCCACCACCCCCATGACTTCCTAAGCTCAGGATCCACAGGCTGACCCTCTACAGGAAGTGGCCTCTCCAAAACATTCAAGAAAAGAACCATCCAAGCATTGAAGACATTTGGATCAAAAAGCTGCTTTGGAATCTCCAGCTGACAATAGATTAAACTTGTAAATCATAAGAACAAAAGAAAAGGTTATGTCCCCAGAAATTTCTAGGAAAACAAACCACATACAGCACAGGGATTTTTCCTATTTCAAACAAATATTGTATGTATCATTGACAGCATACCTCTTAATGTATTATGAAATCAAAAGGACTTTATTCCAAAACCAGGGAAGAAAAGCATTGCACAAGCTTTACATGGTATAGTTAGGCACCAGAGAAATATAACGGAAACTTGAAAAGTTTCAGATACATGCTATTTTTGTACGCTAAAATCCATATGCATTGTGACAATATTAGATTTACTTCTAGCACAGCAGTAAGATATGTTGAATTACTACAAATTACAACATGTAAAAAATAGCTTCAACCACTAAAGGAGAGCAAATTTCCTAATTGCCATTAGCTGAACTTAAGGATACACATGTAGGGGAACTTCAGTGTGGCTTACATGACATCTCAAGATGAGCAAAATCAAGTCAATTATTAAAACAAAAGAGAAACACAATTACCATGATAGATATACAGTAACATCAAATAATCAAGGAATCCCTGAAACAGAATTTACATCAGCTCACTATTGAGCTGCCATTTCAGAACTTACATATATAGATGACCAGAATATTTTGCAAATAAGCTTGATCAAATCAGCTACTTCAAGAGAAGGATTTGATATCTGGACAAGCTTGCTGAATATGTTGAGAAGATGAGAGAATGTCTCCTCAACAATGTGATAAACAGGTGTCCTCTCCTCGTCCGACTTGAATCTATGAAACAAAATTTCCACACAATTTATTGAGCTTTCCAACCAAATTCATAAGCAATGTATTCGATGTGTGGAAGAATAAGTTGGGTGACAAGACAGTCTAACATAAACAAGCCCTAAATTTATAATCCTTAAGTCAACTTAGTATACAGCTCAGTTAAAGCATTCATAGACATTGTTGCAGTGCACTAAAACATGGAAACCCAAAGTGAGGACTGAAAAGTGTCCCAAGATTCTCATGCCACCATTTATTTGTCCAGAAAGGGTTCCTTTTCAATGAAATAAAAAGCATCCATGATGATATAACAGAAAACCAAACCACACAATCTAACTTCAAAGCACAGGTATGTGTGCCGAATATATAGCCAGCAAATAAATGACCATGGTGTTTTTTATGCCCACAGATACACGGGCAGGTAAATTAGATAGTTGTGTGTCTCGTCAGCACCACAGGCCAATTGTTCAAAACCAGGTCATTACATCAAGCTCAAACGTCATATGCAAGTTAGTTATTAGTCTTTCCTTTTTTAGTGGGAAAATGATCCCACCACCAATGGTTAAATGTTTATGAAATGAAAAGAGAGAGCTGCAAGCATGTTCAGAACTTGAGAAAAGGTCAAAAGCATAGTGATTGGCATATTATCTTGGAAACAAATCAAAATGTCAACAATTAGCACATCCTTACTCGTATTTTCTAGAAAGAATCCTCAACACGAATAGAGCTCCATAAACTTGCTGATCTTGTAAGTTATGCTTGATCCAATCCAGAAGGTGAGGCCACTGCTCTGGGTAATCAGCATGGATCATTGTTTTAAGACACTCGCCCAGCTGTACCCTATACATCATGACAAGACATTTAACATTAGAGGAAGCAAAAGTAGAAAACCCTCGATGGTCCATTAATTTCCAATGCATATTCCACAAACAAAACCAAATTTGAGAATTTAAAAGGAAAAAAATCAGGAAATCATATTTATCCAGCAAAACACCGCTTGAGAGTAAGAGATTTCAAAAAATCAGGAGAAGAAAAATCCCAACAAGTAAAAACCAAAATGAATGATGAAACAGGAGATCAAACAATTATACCTCAACAAAGGCGGAACTTGCACAAGAAACACAAGGATATGATCCCTCACCATAGCTTTATCACTCGCAGAGATCTTTGGTAACTCACCTACAACAACAAATAGCAAAATCAAAGAAATAGCAATCATCAACTAATCAAAAACAAGAATTTTCAAACAGTTTGCATAACTAATTGAAGAAGGCAATATACCAGGCTCATGGGGTGCCCAATTCTTGGCAATGAAGTTCTTGAAGTGAATACTAGCTACTTGACGCACAGCCATGTCGCAATTATTGTCCACAATAATCTGCAGCAGCCTGACAAGATGCTGGGGTGTGTATTGAAACTGCAGTAAAATCACAAATAATCAATCAAAATTTTAACCTTTCATAGCAATATTAAACAAAAAATGATTAAATATTCAATCCTGAACCTGATCGAGTCTTAGCTCGGCTGCTTTGCGTTCGTCAGGGTTGGGGCTAAGAGCGGCTTGTAGGACAACAGCGAGGCTAGGGAGGTCCATATTATTGTTATGATTATGCAACTGGTCTAAGGATAAGGATTGGTTGATTGATTGATCGATCGATCGAGGAGATTTTTTCTCTCGGTTATGTCTATTGTCTAAACCCTAGCTGGATAGTCGTCGTCGTCGTCTTCAACTAGGGTTTAGACACAGGGAGAAAGAGAGTGCGTGCGTCCGTGTCGGGGCTGCGGAGAGAGACAGCTAGTGGATGTTGTATTTAAATGATTAGGGTTTTACGTTTTGTTTAACTAGAACGAATACTGGCGTACGTAACATGACAGACATACACGTAAAAGCCTGGATTCTTTTTTTTACCATTTATTTATAATTTTTAGTGTTTGTATGTTACTTGTTCTTGTTGTTATTTTCATTGGAAAAATATTTGGGTAAAATTAAAAGAAAATATTTTACCATGATATGTCATTTTCCATATCAAGAAAAAAATACAAATAAAAAATGATGCTCATATAGCATAAACAAGTTGATTTGCCTGCACGTTGTGCTGATGGTTTTTTTATGTAGAAAATTAATTGATTTTTTATATGTTGTAATTAGTTATTTTGATATTTAATTAATGAAATTTTAATAGATCAAATCTGTTAGAAATAAGTTTTTTTTTCCCGCTTAAAAGGAACAGTATAATTGAAACGAAGGGAAGTGGTCCGTATACTTTTTAATTGTAGATAACCTGTGTAATTTTTTCTACCCATTTTGTTTGTAAGTTGCATTTTTTCCTCAGTAATATCATATCTGAAATATTAAAAAAAAATTGTTACAAAAACAATCTAAAATCCAACAATCAATTTTTTCTAAGAAATAAGCTTAAACAAAAGAGGACAAAATTAGAATTAAAACGCAATTTGTTTTTTATTTTATAAGATTTATTCCTCATGTTATTATACTAGAAGTATTTAAGAAAACTTATATTATTTTTTTGTTCTTTCAAAAATCTTATGTCATTTTTTTTCTGTCTATATATATATTTTCAGGTGCTAATATTAAATAAATATTAAAATATATAATTAGTCTCACATATTTATAAGAAAAAAACCTAAATAAATGATAAAATAAAAATAAATATAGGTAGATTTTTAAAAACAATTGACATGACAGATAGATAAAAAGAATCTAAAAAACAACAAAGAGAAAAAATAATAAATATTAATTTTAAAATGATCATCAACACAAATTAAAATGTAAATATTTAAAAAAAAACCTTAACAATAGTGGAAATAATAATAATTGGTGAGACCATAATTATTGTCAGAAAAAAATATTTCATAATTTTTTATTTTATAAGATTTATTACTCATATTATTATATTAAAATTATTTTAGAGCAATGACAATAATTTTTTCTCCCAAAAAACCTAGGTTCTATATATATATTAGCACATGAAAAGTATCTAAAAACACCAAAAATATTATTTAAAAAAATCATTTTTTTTTCAAATACTATTTTAAAACATATAGTCAAACACCCCTCTTAATATTAAAATTATGAAGATGAAATATGAAGCCCACGAGTTTTTAAAGTGTGAAAAAAAGGAGCATGATTATTTTTAGTAGCTAAATTAATAAGAAATGGCACTAATGTTTTATATTTGAGATATAAAATTAATTGAAAATAAATTTTGTACTTGCATTTATATTAACTTAAAAGTTATGTAAAATTTAATTCGCCTATATGATCAACATTATGTAGAAATGTAGCCATTTGTTTTTATCTGTATTAAAAAATAATGTAAAAACTATCTATCATATCTTATATAATGACTTGAACTTTTAGATTAAAATAATTATTTGATATGTTATTTGAATTTTAATAATCAAATAATACCGTTGTTTTTATTTATTCTAATTATATTAATAATAGATAGCGTAAATTTATGTAAATTACAAAATACAAGAGTTTTCATTGAAAAAATATAACAAAAAATAATATAAAATTATTCATTAATTGCCACCTAAATTTTCATACTTTATACCATGAATGTTCTATAACTACAGTAAAATCATCATCCTCATTTTAATAATTCATTAGAATTCAACAAATGCATTTATATCTATCACCCACTCTATTGTACAGTTAGCTAGCACTTATCACCATCCTAGGCACAAAAATATAGTTTGTTTTTTTGTTTTTGAACTGCATTTTAAAATCACATTTGATTTTTAAAAGATATTAAATTAATTTTTTTAGTGTTTTTTTATAATAATTTTAATATAATGATGTTAAGAAATATTGAAAAAATAATCAAATAAATTTCTAGATAAAAAGTATTTTACATCATGATAAAAAGATCAAATCCTCAATTTTAATAACATTACACATTCATACACACTGTGACTGTTTGACATTGTATTTTAAAAATATTTTAAAATTTTTTATTTTCAAATTATTTTATATACATGTATTCAATTTTAAATATGTTAATATCAAAAATATTTTTAAAAAATTAAAAATTTATTATTTTTTAAAATATATATATTTTTTAAATTAAACTTTAGCTATGGTATCAAACAACTATGCGATGAATGTGATTTGACCTTTCCCTCTCTAGTTCACATCTCAACAAATAATACACGACAAATGCATTGGCTGAAAGCCATCGTCATCCATTTCCAGAGCAAGAGAACCACGAGAATTAAAATTGTGAAGTAAATAAAAAACAAACTAGAAAACATAGTAATTTCAACGTACAAGTACAACGAAATTTCAAACAGGTAATATATTTTTTCTTACAGGTTAAATAAAAAAAAAATCTTCTCCAAATTAACAAGTCTTTATTGGTTTTAATGATAATAACTACGGAAAATTAATTAAATTAAAAACAGACAAGGTAGTTTTATAATACATTAATCAAATCTATTTAACAGCTAATAAACACTCATTTACTACTAGAAAAAATATTTTTTTTTAAAAAAAAAATGCAACATACCTTTTTTGAGTCATACATAATTAATTTTAACCGATATATTATTTTGACTTTAAAGTCATTACTCTAATATTATATAAATATTAAAGATAAATTAAATCTTTATTTATTATAAATATATATATATATATATATATATATATATATATATATATATATTTAACTAGATAGATCGACTATATAACATATTAGACTTACATAAAATTCCTTATAAAATAATGTTTTGCAATCGAGGAGTTTATTCTTAGCTCCTAGGCATAATTATAATTATTAAATTTAAATCAAGATTGATTATCCGATAATATAGGAAAAGACTGGGCTGGGTTTAATTTTAAATCATTTTGAAGATTAACTGGGTTAAACCAAATAAAAGACATACTAAGTTAACTTCAAAGATTTTTTTTGTCCAAAATAACTTCAATTTCATTTTATAAATAACATAATTTTAATAATATTTTTCCATTTTTACCAAACAAACTCGCAATTTTATTATAACAATGAAAAAAACTGCACTGTGCATTTTATCATGTGGTCCGAAAAAAGCCTTGAAAGTTTCTTCATGAAACAATATCTGTGCCTGATTTGCCTTCACTGCCATCATAACAGCTGGCTGACTATCCATGCAACATGAGAGGAAACCTGGTGTGGATTAGAAAGCTGGTGATGGTCTCCACTAAAATTTATAGATGAGATGGTTAGTAGCAGTGACAAATGATTACTTCAATACAAACCAGCAATAAAGTTAAGCAAGCCAGGAGGCATGGTACAAGAAGGAAAAGGTAAATCTCAACCATCAATACAGTGTAGCCACCTTGCTCTTGTTCTGTAGACTTGTATTGTACTTCTTTCGTGAATCGTTCACTAATTTGGGATTCACACTCAAGACTGAGCTGGGACTATTAAAATATGCCCCACTGATTTGTTGGTAAAGGCAAGCATATTTATAAAATTTATAACATGCAATTTCATTAAAGATGCAGGATGCTTGCTATACAATTCTCTAAGCAGGCCAGTTAGATACAGCTATATAAATGCTTCCATTTTACTTGTTCATATGTAACAAAATTATTTAAGCTTCCTATATTCAGTTTTCTCTATGCATTGGTGAATTAGGTAAAGGTACCTGAAGACATGATGGAAGTACTGTTGCTGTCAGTTCATTATCTATCGTCCTCTGTACTGGAAGTCTTGAAAAACAACTCTATCTCTTCTAACAATCTCTTGGAAGTTTGGAGATCTCCACAATCCAAATCCAAGGACTTTGTAGATGACATCACGTGAATCAGATACTCGCAAACTTCACCCAAATCATCTGCTGTGATAGTCCTCTTCTCTAGCTTTTCATCTGAGCAGTCATTTTGACAATCTTCAGTATATAGACGTTTCCTGCATTCCTGCCAAAACCAAGAAAGCCAGAACTTATGCAATCTGATACAATGCATTATCTTTTCACCACTTGGTGTTTTCATTTCGTGGACAAGCAAGCAGTACCAATCTCTTACCACTATGGAACTATTGCAGCCTGTTATAAATACCATGCCTAACCATTGTTACTATCAGTTAAAATTTGGGGAAAATAATTGCCTCACTTTTTTTACTCACTTGAGCACGTTTACTTTTTCCTTCCTTTGCCCTTTTATTCATTGAAAGTTATGAAATTAACTGAATTCGGGGTGAAAAGTCCCGAGTTTTTAACATTTTAGTGTAAGAAAACACTATTTTTTCATGTGGCAACCCGAGGAAACCAGGGGAAAGGTTGATACCTGAAGTATCCGATTTAAACAAGCAATTTGCTCTTCCTTCAAGAACCTGGAGTTTAGTAGCTCTCGAAATAAAAGCACCATCTCAGAGCTAATATTAATGACTTCAAGGTTTTTAATGATCCCAGAAATGCAGGGATCATCAAACACAGTTCTCATCCACTCAGGAGATTTCTGAAGCTTTAGCAATGCAACAGCTACATGCACAGCAGGTTTGTGATGATTAATGAAAGATTTGGAAGCTAATGATGGAGCAGCCAAAGATACTGCCATCTCTTCTACAATCAGCCTCCACCAAGTATTCTTTGCAATTACTCTTGCCCCTGTCATGTCCACCTTTTCCCATCCTAAAATCACTGATAGGCAGAGGCTGCAGTTCGTAGAGACTCTGACGTCACTGTAAAATACAAGTCCTTTTAATATCACCATAATGGACGTCAAATAAGCCATGGAGCTTTTTAGTTCTTCATGACTTGTGTTTCTTTGTTCTGATAATCTTGTGATGAGCTCCAGCAGGCAATATGAAGCTACAAGCTTGACTGGAGGAGACCCAAAATGCAGCAGCCTACACAAGTCATGGCAGTGGATGCTGACCGTGGAAAGTGGCTGCATCCTATTCGAAGGATTGAGAATTTTTTTCCAGTCCACAGTCCCAGGGACAACAGTGTGTATACTAAAACAAAATGAAGTTAGAATCAAAACTTGGAATCTTTAAGACATACTTGTTATTAAGAAGTTACCTTCTTAAGGAGAAATAGAAAAGTAAAAGTGCGAACATCAGATTTTCTCCGGTGCTTGTTTCCTCATCACAATCAAGCAGAGAAGGCCCTTTTGAACAGGCTGCATGGATCATGCTGTTGATTGTTGAAGCCAGAGAAGTACTGTAAAATATAGTTTTTGAAGCTTCTACAAGCACTTTGTTGGTGGATTGATGCAAAATCAAGCAAAAAATGGCAACTACTCGTAAACCTTCACCGGACCAGCATTTCACGCTCTGTGTGGGGATGAGGCTGCTCATCAACTACAAAACACGGTAAAAACCAAATTAGTTGCCTGAAATTCTAAGCATATTTAAATGAAGCTGAGTTTAAATAGCACCTTCACAGTCACTGCAAGCCAAGCTTCATCATGGCACAGTGCTTCAGGATGCACTGACTGTAGAATGTTGAACATCAAATATGTCATGGCCATGGATACCTGTGGGGAAGAGCCACAACTTGAATTGTGATAAAGAGTTCGAATAGCATGGCCTATTCCATGCAAACATAGTTGGTCCGATGCGGGTGGAAAGATATTAGTGATCATTGTCAAGAGTTTTACTAGTGATATAATGTCATGCTCCTGGCTTTCCTCCTCTAAAAGCTGAATCAGCAAACATACTGAAAGTCTTGCTACATAATTATCTGGTGATGATGCCATCTCTGAAATCACTTGCAAGTTCATAGTTTGATTATTTTCCCCGTGGACAATGATCTGGTTTCTGTTTGAGCTATTGCTTCGGCAGAATTTAAGAATTTGGTTGGACAATGGCTTGCTGATCTTCTCTTGCTGAAACAACCATTTCAGTGACTCCAAGTGAATTCTTGAAGAAGACAAATCCCATTCAGTTTCATTCAGTAGATGAAACAAGATCCTCTCTGCTTCAGGACTGTAGGGAATTTGGTGGTTCATCATGGCAGCAGCACGGGATAGACCATAAAGATTTATCAATTGTGTCATTTTCAATGGATCTATGACTCCACATAATAAATCATTGCTGTTGACGAGAATGTACTGTTCCAGAGAAGCTAGCATGGACTTCTCATCTGCAAGCCTGAGGAATAAGATACCAACAACATGCGGAAAGACGGGTTATAAACAAAAGATGGCAGTGAAGTTGTTATGAACTATAAACTGATAGAACTACTGGAGATGAGGGATCAGTAGCTCAATTACCTATCATCATATAAAGAGCTGGTATACAAAATCAGCAAAACTGCACACTGACACGAGTCCAGGAATGTATTTTTGGAGCTCTTCTGCCCAAGAAGAAGAAGCAAATCAATTGGATCGGTAGGAAGATTTGAAACGACTTCTCTAATCGGTTCCCCAGCATCATTTCCCAGGAGAATCTCAACAAGTGAACTAAGCATTAGATATACTCTCCATTTCATCTTCTCTGTCGGGAATAATCCTAGACATTCAAATGAAAAACTGAACCAAGAGGATGAAACCAGTATCTTTGCAAATTGTGGGGCCTGTACATCAGAATTCTGTAGCAGTATGAAATGAAATGTTTCCAATATCCCCAGGGCGATGTCCTCGTCCACTTCATTAATAGCCATTGCAATCCAAGGCAATAAATGTGATTTGCATATATCTACAACGCAGCTTCGCAGTTCCATGATGCTGGAGTCATTCATGGATTCCTCTTCAGGGCTGCAGGCATATGCCTCTTTAAGCAGGTATAAAGCATGCAAAAACTGATCGGGATCTTTCTCGGGGATATTTAGACAAGCTAAAACAGCATGAGTTATTGTTTCTTGAAGTGATGTTACCAGATTAGAAGTCCCGTTGAAAGATGGAGAATTCAGAAGAGCTACAAAAATTGAGCATGCCGTAATGAATATCTCTGCAGGCATACCCATCTCCCCATTATTGTGCCCCTTAAACATCCTTGCCAGAACAATAACTAGTTCCTCGATTTGGGAAACCGACACTATTCCGGGGCAGTCAGATATGCCTTTCCACACGAGTGTCAGTGTCTGATGTTGAACAGGATGAAAAGGAACTTCGGCAACATAACGCAGTACTGGAATCAAAGTTGAGAATCCAACAACAAGCCTTTCTGTGAAGCCTTTCTCAGCAGTTGACAAAAGACTAAGAACCATAAGGCAAGAGTTGACAACTGGTTCTTTACATTCTGTCCATTGATAGCAGAAAATCATTAGCTCAGGAGCTCAAATTGTAACACCGGGCTCTATAATTATTGCGAACAAGATGAGTTTAATACTGATACCAACCTGACAGCCTTATTATTTCAAAAACATAGTCCGCAATGTTTTCGTCCACCAAAAGTTGAATCTGTTCAGGAGAAACACAGCACAGATAGTGAAAGATGAGATGTAGAGTGCTGATCTGAATTTGGGTATCTGACGAAAGCAAAGGTCCTTTAACAGACTCAGCAAACAAGACATATATCAATTGATCAGCTTCTTCATCCCATCTCTTGGTGCCGCCTTTTCCATTTGTATATGCGCTCTCGAAACACCCTTGTCGAGCAAGAAGTGTCAAAAGCGCTGAACAAGAATAAAAGGACCAACGTGTTAACATATAAAAGATATAGATTCATCTGAGTTGAAGTGAGTCACAAGCAAACAGGCCCACCCACCAAGGCAGTTGAAGCGAACAGTATCATTGTGAGTCTTCAAGAGGGCCTCCAGCAACAGATGCAAGAGCTTAGGACAGTGAGTGAAGAGAGAAGGAGCTCCTCCCCCATCATCCTTACGGATGATAGTACAGAGTTTGTATAAAACAAACAGAATCTCTCCCCTCATTTCCTCACTGCTGCTCAAGTTAAAGAGGTTCAAAATATTAATTTTGAACTTAATTTTGAGAATTATTGATTTGTTAGGAAGAAATAGGCATACCTTGGCAATTGAAGAGCAGCAACAAGATTAGAGAGAAGACCGTCTTCGTCTTTGATATGAACATAGCAAGGATTGCTACTGCTACTTTCGCAGTGCAAGAGTAAAATCCCAAAGCAGTGGAGCTGTAGTTTTGATTTAATTATTTTTAAAAAATTAAAATTAAGAAAAATGAGAGAAAAGAATACTGATAAATGAGTGAGTTATACCTACCAGGTAGAGTTGAGAGGGGGTGGACCACGCAGTAGAGGAGGAGGAGATGAGATGAGCAAGTCTGGTAACAAACTCAGAGCAGACGGAGGAGGAGGAGGAGGAGAGGGCGGTGATTAGAGAAATAAGGTTGCGAGCGATTGAATCGTCGTTGAAGAAAGAGAGGGAGCGAAGCAGAGGGGAAGTAAGGAAGTGAGGATGCAGAGAGAGGAGAGAAGGGAGGAAATGAGGGTGGGAGAAAGCGAGGGAGAGTTGGGAGAGAGCGTAGGAGACGTGGAAAGTGGGAGCGTTAGGGTTGGTTATGAGGTTGGAGAAGCAGTGGAGGCAGATAGAGCCTCCACCACCTCCTCCGCCGCCGCCGCCATGTTCTGTTTGAATAGTGAGGGTCGATCTGTGGCCTTGCGAGCAGCATAAGCGTTGTTGTATTAGATGATGCGGGGTTGGAGCTGCTGACTGTATTTCTTCTTCTTCTTCTTCTTCTTCTACGAGATCGAGATCGAGATCGTCGTAGGGATCTTGTGAATCGGCGAACAACATGGCGGAGAGAGAGGAGGAGAGAGAGACGAGCGAGGAGCTCTGAGTTTCAGATTTTGGGCGCCAGCGTGAACAAACGAATCAAAATATGAAATTTCACCTTTACCTGTTCTGTTTTGGAGTGGAAGGCAATTGCAGTATCATCCCTGAACTTTTGCATGTTTAAAAACTAATCCTTAAAGGTCAAAGGATATGTATGGTACTGGTCGTAGTTTGAAAAACAATTTAAATTATATATTATATAAACCATAAAATATCATAAAAATATATATTATATAGAATTTTGAGGAATTTAAAATAATTTTAAATTTAAAAGCTATATTTCTTAATTTCTTATTAATAAAAAAATACTAACTAGTAAAGTAATAGTAATTAGTTATAGTAAATGGTAATTCGCAATAACACGTCCCAGGGTTTTGGGTCCTAACGGAGCAGGCCTGGCGAACCCTCCAGAAAAACTGTGAAGCCCAAGTCAGCCAGCAAATTTGGGCAATCCACCCACCGAACCCAGCGGCCCAAGAACAAGTGCACAACTTCTTAGCCCCAGCACCTAATTGAAATTCCCAAAACATTTCGGGACTTTTTTGTCATTACACCAACAATTTTTATTTTTTCATACCACAATATCTGGCACGTGCGAAAGTACTTTGCCAGATATTGTGTTATGAAAACTCTCTCCCTCTAGTCCCCCCCCAAAAAAACAATTTAATTAAAAATAACAATTAACGAGATACTGGATTAACGGGCTCACTGGCTTACAGTCCCCTCCCTCTCCCCCTCTCTTGTATTGCACACGGCGGGCGGGAGACTGATTATCTGGGAACATCCCTCCTCCAAACCCTAACCCTAACCATAACGCTTCTTCTTTCCTCCCTTCAAACTACAGATAGGTCAGGTTCTCTTCCTCATTCATGGCACTTCTACACAAGCCGCATACAGAAGACAAAATCCACAAATCACCTCTCGATGTCGAAGAAGAAGCCGGGGACACTTCTATACGCTACGTGTCGTTGGACCGCGTCTACTCTGCCGCATCTCTCTATGGATCATCCAACGTCATGTCAAAGAAAGTTAAAGCCCGGAAGTTTCTTCCCAACCACCATCCACGTGTCAACAATCCTCCTTCGTTACTCTACGTTTACTCTCGCCGTCCAAAACGACTACCCCACCCGTCGTTTTTTGATTCGTTGGTTCCACGCGCTGCTGAGCCTGAGTTGGTGGTGAAGAGCGAGATTGGTGAATTTGAGGAGGAGCCGATGATTGAGTTGAACAAGGAGAAGAAGAGGAGAAGGATTGGGAGTAATGAGTTGCTGAAATTGGGTGTCGATTCTAATAATCTGCTAGGGTTTGATAGGCCTCGTTTGAGGGATTGCCGTAATAATACTAACAATAATAGTAGTAAGATTGGAAACTTTAAGAGAAAGAAGCGTGATTCTATGGTTACGAATCCTGATAATTTTTCGTCCCTTCCAGCTACTAGTAAAAGATGGGTCAGGTGGGTATCTTTCTTACGTAAAAAACGGGATGAATTTTAGTGAAAATTACTGACAAGATTCGGCACCAATGTAGATGCTTTTAGTTATTAGAGTGGTTTTTATGTAAAAAGTTTTAATGTTTATAAGCTGCATTTTAGGTTTTGAGACGTTATAGCATGAATTTTAAAAACTCTTTGCATTGTCCTCCAAATTTTTTTCTGATTGTTCGTGTGATTTTTTGTGTAATGTGTGTAAATTATGTCTTCAATAGGTTGAATTTTGAAGGTGTTGATCCAAAATCGATCAATGGATTGCCATGCAAGGCAAGCTTATGCTTTACCTTTCTTCGTTGATTTGTGAGATTATCCTTTCTGTTATGTGCACGATAAAACTGATTTTTATAGGTCTACTGGCCATTGGATGCTGATTGGTATTCTGGGCGTGTGGTTGGGCACATTTCAGATACCAACCGATATAATGTATGGCTTGATGCCCCACTTATTTTCTCATTTAAAATTTGAGCTGCTTTAGAATTATAAAGAATATGCTGGGGTACTATTGTTGACGAGAAATGAACTACAATGCAGATTGAATATGAAGATGGAGATAAAGAGGATTTGATACTTTCAAATGAGAAAGTGATGTTCTTTATTTCTGGCGAGGAGATGGAGCGGCTGAACCTGAGTGTCTGTGTACAAAGTACAGATGTTGATAGAAATTATTACAATGAGATGGTTGTGTTAGCTGCCAGCTTGGATGATTGCCAAGATCTCGAGCCTGGGGATATCATATGGGCCAAACTTACTGGTCTGCACCGTGTTTCTCAGATTTTGTCTTTGGATATTTTTATCTGTTTTCACTGTTTGCATACATTTGCCATAAAAAAACCAAATATATCTAGAGATGCTTTGAAATATCAAGGCCCTGTAAGACATGAATTGAAAGCTAAAATCTTATCCTTTTTCTTTAGATTAGTGTTTTGACACCATATTACCAAACTATCTCTTGTGTGTGCCTTTGCAAACATATTTTTATTGCTTCCGACATGCTCATCTTGCTTAGATCATGCTTTATAGTTTCAGGGTCAATGAAAACCAATGTGCTGGGTTAGAATGACAATTGATTGAATGTATGGTCATTTACTAGCATAGGGATCAAGGGAATTACATAAAATGTTTACTGGGCAATAAAAAGAAAAGGAAACAAGATCTATGATTCTGTTAAGAAGTTGTATTAAGCATATTATGCATTTAAGTTGGATGGTCTTGTTTGTGTATGCATTAGTGAGCCAGGATGGTGGTGGAAAGGATCTTTTGCATTCATTCGATTCCTATCCTAATGTTTGGGCAGTTTTCTGTTGCTATGTACATTTCTATCATCATTTAATTTGTCAAAACTTTGTAATTACAATATAGATAGATAAATTTACCCTCATGGTTTTACACCAACTATATCTTTTAATTGTTCTAGTGCAGGTCATGCTATGTGGCCAGCAATTGTTGTGGATGGAGCACTTATTGGTGATCATAAAGGCTTAAGCAAAAATATTGGAGGAGGATCACTATCTGTTCAATTTTTTGGCACCCATGATTTTGCAAGGTTTGTTGCTCTTCCAAGTTTGAAGGAGATTTTGTTTGCGTCAATCACTGCCCAGTCTGTAGGACATCTATTTCTCTTTGAGGTTGACTTCATATTTTATCTTTCTACTACCAGAATTAAACCAAAGCAGGCGATCTCGTTTCTAAATGGGCTTCTTTCTTCTTTCCACCTAAAGTGCAAGCAACCTCGTTTCACTCAAGGCTTGGAAGAAGCAAAAATGTAAGGTTGATTTTAAAGGTTCATTTAATTGAAGTGGCATGATAATATGGTGTTTTGCACTTAAGTACTTTTTATTCAATCAGAATTGTCTTTATTCAATCAGAATTGTCATCATGTCCCTGTGAATGTGAATCCTTCCAGCTGTATAAGTATCATTACTGAATTCTGCTATCAATTTATCAATATGAACATGCTTTCGTCACTTGTAGAGTTGGCGGAGGCTATAATATCAGGGGACTATATTATCTTGTATCTGTCTCCTTGTAAGATATAGTGTGGTGAAACCTGCGAAACAGGGTTGCATGCGCTAATAATGCTCTTGATTCAGCCTTTCAGTGGCTCCACAATTCAATTGCTTTCTATATTGAAAATCCTTGGATTTTTGTTCTGAAGGCTTGATGATGCTCAGGCCCTGAAGTTGGCTATCGATATTGGATCTCTGCGTTTTTTTTTTTGGCCTTCACTTCCATTCTCACATTACCTTCTTGTTATCATATGGTTACCTGAAATATCACTTTATAAACTCTCTTGGAACAGCTATAAAGTGCAGTTCTTTTAGAAAACCATGAGCTCACTTCAAATATTACATGCACTGCTGGGATCCTGATGCAATGGGCATATTGTTTTTACCAGGTATCTCAGTGAACAAAAGCTTTCTATAAGAATGCTACAGCTGCAAAATGGCAAGAAAGCTGATAGCTGTGAAAGTGTGACTAGCGAGGATGAAGGGAGTACAGATTCAGGAGAAGATTGCATGCAAGATGGAGGGATTCAAAGGATATTGGCTAGGCTGGGTACTTCTCCATATGTAATTGGGGATTTGCAAATAATAAGCTTTGGTAAGTTTCAGCTTCTGGAATTTTCTTCTTCTACTCGTGTTTTTTTAGCTTAAGACATGATTGATTTTTTTTTGCATTTCATTTCATCACCTTTTTTGTTCTTGATGGCAACACAGTGCCTGCAATCTCTTTCTGCTACTTGATTGAGGAGATAGGGTATTTTGCAATATGCAGTTAATTTACATTGTGGCAACCAATCATTTACACTTATAGTCTCGTACATTGTCCTCACAGGAAAGATTGTCAAGGATTCTCAACATTTCCAGGTTGACAGATTCATTTGTCCTGAAGGGTATACTGCCTTGAGGAAGTTTACTTCAATAAAAGGTGGCTATTTTAGAAATAAGTAGTGGGACTTTTGTGTATCACATCATTTCCACCATAATCTCATTTCTCTGAGATTTTTCTTTTTCATTCTCTGAATCATCTTGACTGTATTAGTTCCTTGACTTGTTCTCTTTTTTGGTTTCGACTTTGTGGGGTTCAGATCCAAATGCTCGTATGATATATAAAATGGAAGTGTTGAGAGATGCCGAGTCAAATATTCGGCCTCTATTTAGAGTGACTTTGGATAATGGAGAGGAGGTCAGTTGTGATCAACTAACCTTAAAACCACAAACACGTATCTACTCCAATTATCTTTTGCATTACAAAGTCACTCTCCTATTTACTATTCTTTGTCTCATCTTGTTATATGATTCCTTTTACCATGCATCATAGGTCATAACCACCTTTTGCAGGTTATCACTGTGCACTTCTCATGCACAGATAAAGGATGATTGAGGAAACACAAACCATGTATGACATCTTTTTCATTGGCATTATAAAACATGATAAAATGGTCCCTCATCCTTGAGAGATAACAAGATGGGAATGGGATAGAATAGATCTTGCAGTGATTTTTTGACTTGCTTGATATTGGCATGTTGTTATCAATAAATGGACTTTTGTGATCAATAAACTGTGATGTTTCCATTTTGTTTTCAGCTATTTCTTCCTACCCATCAAACCAAAAATATGATTGGTATTCCATCGTCAATGTTGTTGCTTGCTTCGCTACTTAGTGTCAAACTTGCTGATAGAGTATAAGTCAACGATATTTTTTTTTTATTGTTGCAGATTAATGGATCCACTCCGGATGCTTGCTGGGATAAAATTTACAAAAAAATAAGGAAGATGCAAGATGGTACTTCTAATGGTTTTAGCAGCCAAAGTGGAGGAGGAAGAAAACTCAAATCTGGTTCTGACATGTTTGGTTTCTCTAATCCTGAAGTTGTAAAACTAATAAAGGTTTGCCTCTTGGTATTCAATAACCTTAAAATTTCCAATAGTGTGCCTATTTTATATTGATGTCAAATTTTGTCTGCTGCCATTATGTGTCGGAACCTTTTCTGAATTACTCATTTGATTGCCAAATGGATAATGAATGGTCTGGAGTTAAATGTTGCTGATAGTTTCTGTTAAGATAGAAATCTAATTTTGCTATTTTGCAATTTGATTTCAAATCATTAGTCTAAATTTTAGTTGGATTCTGAAACTTCTTAGTGCTTCAATTAATACTTTGTTGGGGATGAATGCTAGGATTTTTAAAAACCAGTTCACTTCAAGGCAATTGTTATGGGATAGATAATTTTCCTTTCTTCTTTGCGGTGTCATTCTGCTGGAGTTTTTAGGGGAGTTTCTTTTGGTTATTCAGTGGGATTGGGCTGCTCTTTTATGCAATTTGTTTTGCTTTATTATTTGGGAGGATGGGTTATTCTCCCTTAAGCATTTGTAATTCCTTTTGCTATTAACACAATATTCGGTTATCTAAAAAAAATAATGGAGTGTTAGAGAGTTGTTCTATCACTTTTTTTATTCATGTAAAGAAGAAATTTTGTAAAATTACAGTAAGGAGAAAGAAATATCCTCTAAAATAGAATATACCTTTTGGCTCCCTCTAAGTATCATCTCATCTATGGTAACATTACAGCTCCAAATATCCTAATGTAGAAAACTCCGGGAAGGTAATAACCATCCTGTCACCTAATAGTTCTTTGAAGATAAATTTGTTTTTAACTATCCTGGAATTTCTATCACCCGCACTGTCACCACAAACATGTTGCAGCTCTAAAGAATCTTGGAGTGATTCTCTCCCAAATGCCCACATAAATGCACTTATTGTGTGATTTGATAATCAAATTGCTTGCATGTTCAATAAGGGTCTTCTCTGGAAGCCACTTGGGAAGTTAATGTTGGAATCAAGTAATTAAAATAGATTGGTTGTTGAAGCTAAGTATGAGTGGGACGTGAATCATAATGGGTGGAACTCCAGGGAATCTAGTAATGCATATGGTTGGCGTGAAGAACATGGGAATAGGATGGGAGAACTTCTCTTTTGTTCGCTTCAAGCTATGAAGAGGGAATCTATATTATTTTGGCATGATTAATGTGTGGAGGAGCTCTCATAAAATAATTCCTTTTAACTTTTCAAATCGATTCTGGATGGAGATGCTTTGATGAGCTCTTGTTCAGCTGTAAATGATGAATGTGCTTCTTGAAATGTTCTTTTTCCAGAAGGGCACGTGATTCGGATCTGTGGCTGAGTGTGTGTGTGGAGTGTGGTGTTTGCTTTGACCATTAAATAATTTTGTATAAAGAGAAGATCTTAGTGAACCTTTTTTTTTCCTGTAACGAGGCTGCTGAATTTGTTAACCATCTACATTGCACATGAGCTTCTAACTTATGATCCAGTCTTAACAAATACATCACGGTAATTTACAGAATTATCTAGATCCAGACTTTACTGTGACGTGATTTGCTTACAATTACAATAACTCACAAACTGTTTTCTCCTTTCCCTATCCCCAGAGCAAAGAAAACCCTCAAATCTAAATTTTAACCATCAATCAGAATTCCTTAGAATCACAAATATCCTATCATTCTCAGAGTTGGCATGACACCCTCTACTGATCGATAAAAACTTCGCTAAATCTATGCTACATGCTTCTAGGATAAATTCTTGTTCTGTCACGACATAAAGTTATTTTTAAATGGACTGGTGAATTCAACTTTTATCTTTTTCTTAAATTGGATCAAGTTCCTTGATTTTTCCTTTGCAGTAATGAGATGTTTTGGGCATGTATTAAAAGTTTTGGCCTCATCAGTATTTCTTTCTGCTCAATTGGTGTCTTTATAGTGCTGTTTATTTTCTTGCTTGTGGAAGTTCAGGGGTGTTTTGAGCTTATGGTGTTATTGCATACTTGCAAGTGTCAACTGTTGTAATTTTGATTGTAAATTTCCTCTAATTTCCAATGGTTCTAACAGGGATTATCTAAATCCAGACATTCTTCCAAAATGTCTACGTGTAAGTTAACATCCGAAAGATATCAAGGCATACCTGTTGGTTACAGACCTGTTCGTGTTGACTGGAAAGACCTTGATAAGTGCAATGTCTGCCATATGGATGAGGTGAAAGCCTAACTTCTTCCCATAATGCATGGATAGAACTAGCTTGTTTGGGCAGCATGCTTATGCTTTCCTGGCATCTTTTTCTTCAATTTTCCCCAACTTTTGCAATTCTTTTCTCTCTCTTCTTTTGCTCTGACTTTGATGTTTCCTTGGTTAGGATTTTCTAATTGCAGCTCTTTATTTTCAGGAATACGAAAACAATTTGTTCCTGCAGTGTGATAAATGCAGAATGATGGTTAGGGTTTCTATACTTGTTTTTCTGCAATCAGTTTCATGGATTTTGCATAATGGATTGTATTATGACTGCAGCTTTTCAAAATTGACAGTGTTTTTTCATTATTTATTGTTAGTTAAATTAGCAGCTTGCTTACCTTTGTTGACAGCATTTTTTCCTCTTCCATATTGGAGTGACATAACCTTTCGTTCAATTTCATTTCATATCTGTAACCCATCTAGTCTCGTCATCAAGTTAATCAGAATTTGTTGTCTGCGCAGGTCCACGCAAGATGCTATGGGGAATTAGAACCTGTTGATGGTGTGCTGTGGTTATGCAATTTATGCCGACCAGGGGCTCCTATCTCCCCACCACCATGCTGCCTTTGTCCTGTTATAGGTGTGTGGTTGTCTTAGAGCACCTTTTTTATATGCAATGAGTGACATTACTGAATCTCTGAATTGACTTTCCTTCAGGCGGTGCTATGAAGCCTACAACTGATGGGCGTTGGGCTCATTTGGCTTGTGCCATATGGATTCCGGGTTAGAATCTAACTTACACCTTGTTTCATCTTTCCTTGTAATGGCTTGTGTTGATGCACTTATGGACTGCAGAAACTTGCCTATCTGATGTTAAGAGAATGGAGCCCATTGATGGGCAAAATAAAATCAATAAGGTACATCAGCTTGATATTTCAGTTTGCATTTTCTTGTCCTATAGAATGTCTTTTTGTGGTGGGTGTGGGTTTATTCTTTATATTTTACACTCTGTAACCTAGTAATTCTGAGTACTTGGTCTGGTGCAGTAAGCTAGTATCATAAGTGCTTCTTGACTTCAGAATCACTACAATCAGATATTTTGTGATCAAGCAATGTGCATGTGTTTTCCTTCTAATTTGACTTTTGTGATTGACCAGGATCGTTGGAAGCTCTTATGTAGTATCTGTGGCGTAGCATACGGAGCTTGTATCCAAGTAAGCTCAAAATAATACTTGTTAATATGCATTGTGACTTTCTGGATAGGTTCTTACGAGTAGCTTTCCTGTTTCCTTTTTGGTGTTCCCTATTCTTATGTAGCTCTTCTTGTTTAAGTATCCTTATTTAATTTATGTTGGCATATTTGTAATAGTTTTTTCATTTTCTGGAGCTCACAAAGAATTCAACACATTTCAAAGCTCTGTATTTGAATGACCAACACATAAAGCTAGGGACTCAACATTCCTAAATTGAAATCTTGTGAATGGTAACTGTGTGTCTCCCTACCCTACCATCATTTATGCTATTGAGATTTGTATTGGAATTGTCAGAGCTTATGTGCTGCCTGCCCAATCAACTCGTCCAAAAGCCACAATGTTAACATGATCGGAAATAAGAAATCTTAGCCCACCTTTTCAGCGAGACTGGATTCTCTCTCAATCTCAACTATCGGCTACTTAATGCCCCCTTTTTGAGAAGGTTGATATTCAGCTCTCTAATTAATGTTGGAAATGAAATACACATATTTGAAGGGTGCTCAAGTGCTGCTATCATCTTTATGGGATTTTTAGTTTACTTTTTTCGTATAAATTGTAGCAGATTTATACCATGAGATCTTCACGACTGAACTCCAGTCATGAAAATTGCATCAGAAACTCTTTCTAGTTATTTAAATAAAGGGCAAGCTATGATAAGCAAAAGGAAAATTCTAGAGTGAGCTTTGAGTTGTAAGAACCTGAGATTTTTGTGGGACAAGGCTCTAATATCATATAGTTTTTATTGGGATCACCAACTTCAAGTTGCAGTGTCTGTCCAGTCAAATGCCCCATTTTCTCTCTTCCATCAATAGCCAATTTGATGGATTGAGCCCACTCGAGATAGTTGTGTCAATTGAGTTTTGTAGTAGTGAGACAAGGGGTTGAACTATGTGAATAATCAATGTATACAAGTTTGAGAGAAATATTGGGATTGTGTGGCATGGTTTTTGAAGCATCAGAAGAGTCAGATTGATTGGGAGGATTTCTTTGGTCATCGGTCATTGCTGATTTATATGACATCGTTAGAAAAAGAACAGAACATCATTAGAAAAAGAACAGAACAAGAGGCTCTGATACCATGTATTTTTTTTTTATGAAGAACTTTCTCTTATTTATTAAATTGTTCTGATTACAAGATTCATAGTAGAAAAGGCCATAAAATCAAGAAGTCAAATTAAAGAGCAAAACTCTAGGCTAGGAAATACAAAATTGAAACTCATAAAAATCTACAACAATAATTCCAGATTTTATTTGCAATCTCACTTCCTATTTTATTTCCTAGAAATACCACACTTATCAGCCTCAAACAATTGGTTTAAGATTTTTCTTTGGATCAAACTTCTTACATATCCTAAGTCGAATACTCATAAAATATCAACTATGGATGAAATAATAATGAATTACTATGCTGGAGAATGAGGCATCCTCCTAGAGTAAAAAGTAAGAATAAAAAATGTGGCAATTTCTGGTCTTACTGAACATTCATTTTGGAGATATTGGAGAATTTTGGAAAGGTTGCAAAACTAACATGTTCCTTAATGATTGCTGTGAAGGAGACTGGTCCTTAAAGACTTCTGCTTCAACCAGATACCGCAATTAATTGCAAAAATTGCACATCGTCATAAGCTTTTTCCTCCCTGAGCTCATGAAGTGTTTCCATGCAATTTCCCTATTTTATTTAAGATCTCTGGAGATTCTCTAGAAATATCAAAAGGCAGTCTGTCTCACCTATATCTAACTATATTGGATAATTTAAGAATACATGAGTATGCATCATTCCACTCTCGTGGCAACCGATACATATTAGGTGATAGGGTCTTGTATGGCTATTTAAGAATTGTATATTCTTATGAGTTTCCCACAGTTAAAAATATTTGGAGATAATCATTCAGTACAAGTTGAAGTATGCAGCCACAACTTCTTTTTCTGCAGATGCCCACTAGAACTGAGGGACTGATGGGTCATTAGTCTCTGTTAGGAATTTGCTTTCTGCTAAAGGACTAGCCTTTTCTACTGGGTGCACTATTTTTTGCCATCACCAGCTCTTCCGAGCTCATTATTTATGAAAATATTGAAAAAAAGGCTAATACATGATATCTTTTTGCCTGGCACAAGAAGGATAAAAAAGCTAATATTTCAAACCATTTTATCTAATGATTCACTTGTATCTTGTCATCCCTTGCCCTTTTCCTTTCTTTCTCTCATTTTTTTATGGTTTGTACCTAGTTGTAACCCTTTTGAAATGCTTGCTGTATACAGTGTTCAAATAATACTTGTCGGGTAGCATATCATCCACTTTGTGCACGTGCTGCTGGCCTTTGCGTCGAGGTATTCCTTATCATGCACTCAGATTTGTGCTGTGTTTGCAAATGTGTGCACACGTGCATTTTTACATGTCCTTGCCTGCATTTTTATATTATTCTCTGCTAGTTGTTGATAGAAAATACAGCTTATAAGTTGCAATATTTTATCTTTCTTTTATGATTGCATAGCTTGAGGATGAGGACAGACTCTATCTCCTTTCCTTAGATGAAGATGACACAGATCAGTGCATTCGTTTACTTTCCTTTTGCAAGAAGCATAGGCAGCCTTCTAATGACCGTATGGTCACAGATGAACAGGCTGGTCGAATTCCTCGTCGGTGTTCAGAGTACATCCCACCATGTAATCCATCTGGCTGTGCTCGTACTGGTACGTTTTTCCGTGCTCTAGTGTGGTTCTATTTGTAGTTCTTCAAGGTCAATTACTTTATAAAATATTTATTTCTTACCCTCTGACTTATGTTCTAGTGTGGTTCTATTTATTTCTCCATTGTTCTCTCTCAAGCATGCCTTCCTTCGGGCTCTGTTTCCGGTCTTTGAGTTGGCAGCAGAGTTTTATGTGAACTGTTAATAACTTTGGTTGCATACAGCAATTGCATCTTTTTTGACAAACTTTTCCTTATTATATGTGTAGCTGCTTTATAGAATCTATCAGGTCAAAAAGTCTGAAGATTATTGTTGTTTGTATCTTTCTTTTTATCCTTGCAGAGCCTTACAATTATTTTGGGAGAAGGGGAAGGAAAGAACCAGAAGCCCTTGCTGCTGCATCCTTGAAGCGATTGTTTGTAGAGAATCAACCGTATTTGGTTGGCGGTTACTCTCAACATGAATCATCAGGATGTACAATTGCTTCTAATGGAATCATAAAGTCTGTCTTCTCTTCTAGTCTTCAAAGGCTAAAAGCCTCTCGGCTTAGTGCTCCTAATAACATTCTCTCTATGGCTGAAAAGTATCAACACATGCGGCAAACCTTCCGCAAGAGATTAGCATTTGGTAAGTTGGTATTCCAAATTTCCATTTGAATTTTCCAGTTTATGTGAAGGAGCATTTGGGACTCTACATGGTTGTTGTTTTTTCTTTTGCTGACCATTGAAATGTATCATGCTTTAGGCAAATCTGGAATCCATGGATTCGGCATCTTTGCAAAGCATCCACATAGGGCTGGGGATATGGTAAATTAATTTGCAGATGTGATATGATAATTCTCTTTTCGACTTATGTTTGGAATTGATTCCTTACAAATACGTGATGTTTTAGGTGATCGAATATACTGGTGAACTTGTCAGACCTCCAATAGCAGATAGGAGAGAGCACTTTATATACAATTCATTGGTGGTATGTTTCCATTGAGAATGTTGCCATTGCCCTTGCTCTTTGTATGCATGTATTTGTCATCTAGCACAACTACAAACTATCATCCGAAAACTAATGTGATTATTTCTAAAATGTTGCTTTCTTACTGTGTTGAAGTCCTCCAGAAAGCTTTTGAGACCGATGTTTACCTTTTCTTATCCTCATTAATGTAGGGTGCTGGGACTTACATGTTTAGAATTGATGATAAACGAGTCATTGATGCCACAAGGGCTGGAAGTATTGCTCATCTGATTAATCACTCGTGTGAGGTGTGTATCATCTGTTCATTCTGTCTAACAGCTTTTCTATTGGATATAAAAATATGTATGGAAAGGTCTATGCCATATATGATTTATAAAAATGCTTTATGATTAAGTTTTGGCAGATAGATTTATCCAATTTTAGAACATTTTTCTTGCTTTAACTTTTCAAATTTAATTGAAGATGAAAGGTCACATGGATAATATGCTTCTGATATTGATATTTATTTCTACATTTGCTTTACCAAATGATAAATCTCCTTTTGCTTTTTTTTGCAGCCCAATTGCTATTCGAGAGTTATAAGCGCTAATGGTGATGAACATATAATTATATTTGCAAAGAGAGATATCAAAAGATGGGAAGAGCTCACATATGATTATAGGTTTCTCTCAATGACTCTGACAAAAGTTCCTTTTTATTCCCTCGGGATGCTGACTTCATTTCTTTCAGATTTTTCTCAATTGAAGAAAAACTGGCATGCTATTGTGGCTTCCCTCGATGTCGTGGTGTGGTTAATGACACAGAAGCTGAGGAGCAAGTGGCAAAGCTCTATGCTCCTCGCAGTGAATTGACAGACTGGAAAGGAGAATAAAAGAGGTGAGCAGAAATAAACGTCAACTTAGTCCTTTTGCATCTCTTTCATGTTTGTTGAATCCAGTGTGGCTTATGAATGCTCAAAATACAAGGTTGATAATACATGAAAGAAGGGCATGTACAATCACATCAAGAACCCAGATAGTGATGATATAAGCACCAGTTCATAGTGTTATAAGAACATTGTGCAAGTTATGTAACTTGGATGAGAAAGCTAAAGAGGAAAGGAGCTTGATGCAGGACAAGTTTGGTTCTTGTCCCACATAGGGATTTGCAGTGGGCTAGAAGTTGAGAATCAGGGTTAGGGTTTGTTGTGTGTGGAATTGGTATTGATTAAGGATGCCTTTTTTTTTTTAATAAAAATCCGGGATTCTTATTGTGGCTGTAAATAGTTATCCGAGGTTATTGTAGCAATAAAGAATAGAGTAGCAGGAAGAAGGGTGCTAGGAAAAAAGATGAGGATGAAAGAACATGTTAAAAGCATTTCAATGTAGCTGACTTGGTCTTATTCTTTCTAGCTTTGAAGCTCAAGTAGTTCTATTTTCTTGTAATGTGTATCCTGTCTTTGTTAGTGATTAGTTATTCAGGAAGTCTTACAGCATGTTTCTGTAACGTTTTTATCCTAGCAAGTCTGTTTAAGTGTCTTCTGCTGTATTTGAATTAAGAGAGAGTTTGAGTTGATTTAATGTTTATTCAGAATTATGATACTGGTCTACCTCTGCCTCTTTTTTTCTAGCAGAGAACACATGGCCTCTACCCTCAAACTCATCTAAAATACTCGTAATGCCATTATTCAAAGTTCTTTTAGTCAAGGAAGAAGTGTCAATGGTAGATTTATTATGGTGGGGAAAGGATCAAAAACCAAAATGTTGAAGAGGTGTTACTTGCATTCCAATGAAGGCATTGAATCCATGAGGTATGAGGTACATCTAAACTGGTTTAAGTAAAAGAATCAGATATAACAACACTACCTCTAAAATTTTCTCAATGTTATAGCAGTCTTGTTTATACTTCTAATGGTGCCCAAGCGTATCTGGACCTTTTTTTATTGAGTTTCCCAAAGCATAGGATACTTGGATTTATGAAACCTACTAATGATGTGCTGATAATTGTTTCTCTCCTGGGTGCTGAATGACCACCCATGTGAAGAATTGAACAGTTTGCTTTTTGTAGTTACTTTTGCTGTCTTGAATTGTTAAACTATTAATTGATATGATGAACTGCTACGAAATGCTTGAAATTTAAAACAAGCAAAGATTTGTTTGAATCAATATCTCCATCACGATATGAAATCTTTATAATATACGATATGCTCTCTAATTAGTTGAAGTAGCAGACACTAATGATTACCAAGGCAGGGCCTTCTTCCTTTTCTTGTTCTATTTAAGCTCACTTATGCTATCTTCTGTCATCATGTTGAGACAATGCTAAGTGGCTTGGATGATGGATTTCTCCAAAGGTACCGAACAAAACTAAATCCTTTCAATTAACTTGTAATTCACAAATTGAATCACAATAGGCACACTGCGTGATACTTGTATGCTTCTCTGTTGTGATTTTGCTCTTGAGTTCCACAGAAACATGCTCTTGTACAATGAAAATGTAAAGTTTGAAATCACAAACTTTGCGAGTACTTAAAAGCACTTTCTTATAGAGTACAAGTACTTCAAATTATTTCCTTATATTTCTTGGAAGTAAAATATGTTATTTTGTATTCAAAGTGAAATGGTTTAATAATATACTCCCTTTGTCCCATGTTTGTCCATTAAGCAAAACTACAAAAAAATTAATTTATTTATCAAAGGAAAAATATATTTGTAAAAGAGATAAATTAGGTATTAAAACATTAAGGGAATGAGGTATCCTCCTACAAGTAGAGAAAACAATAACAATAACAATAACTATAACCGAGACATCTTCAAGAATTAGCTAAAGAAACTCCTCAAGAAGCCTTTCGAAAGGAATATCGTACCATTCTATCCCAAATCACTTTCATCAATGATATGCAATCTTGAGAAGTCACGAAGCCCTCTCAAAATGCTCCAAAGTCAACACGACATTTCCTATTTTCCATTTTTACTTATTCCAGTTCATTGAAGTTCATCCATTTTTCTCCTTAGTGTCTTGTCTCTCAATGCCATGTCCCAATTCAGTATAAAGATAGTAGAAAATATAATTTTTATATAATTTTTATCAGGTCCAACAAATATGAATTCAGAATTGGTGAAATAGAGGAAGGATTTTAATGTAGTGTATTCCAGTTAATTTATGGTCATGGTTAGTTGAGTTGACATGTACGTTTTAATTAAGTGCTCTAGAAATATATAACCATGGCATGCTTAGAGTTCAGGTAATTATGGGAATTAGGCAATTAACACTTCCTTTAGCAAGAATTGTTTCTGGTTTCTCAACTAAACAAACGAGAACTTGGATCAACTACAATTCACTTTAGGTCAATAGAGATTTTAAAGATTGTAACTAAGAAAATATTATTGTTACTCCTCAAGTTCTTAGAATTTTTGAATAAATGCAAGCCATGAAGCATACACCATTGGGGACTTTGGGATAAGTTGGTGGTAGATATAATATCTAAAGCATAGAATGTCTCATGGTCTCATCATCTCATTCCATGAAAATCGATCCCGTCCACAGATGAGCATGCATTTGCACTACCACACTCGTGTGTGTCTTCAAGACTTCTTTGTTGTACTCCCCTTTTGCCTTTCTCCAGTTGAAGCTTGCTATCAAATTTTCCATTGTATCTCATGTTTGTCTGGTTTGATCTTATTTTTCCTGTTATTTTTCCTCTTGCAAATCCTTTTTTTTTGGTTGGGATCACAACACTCTTTTGGCAAAAAAATGCTTGAGCAGAGTTTTCCTTTGGCACCCTGTACTGACAATCCTTTCCAATTCCTTTTTGCAGAGATCTCTCAATTACCGGATATGCCCATGTGAAACCCTTTTGAAGACTGATTGTTTCCTCTTCACAATTTGCTCATCTCATCTAGATTATATGTTCTTAAGTGATTCGACTTCTTTTCCTCTCTGATCTTTCCCTACTTTTGAACCTTGATTCACTAATTGAGATCACTTGTCCATAAAATATTTAGTTCAGCACACAGGTGGGCATTTTGCCTCACCTTGTAACTTTACTCAGATACACTAATATATATATATGCAATTAGATATAAATGAAATCTCATCCTTTATTCATCCATTATATTGACCTGTCCAAACTTTTGATTTCTCTTTGTATTTCTTTTTATAATTTTGTTTTAGGCTGTTCATTTTTCAAGTTTGCAATTTATAATTTGAAAACTATTCCTACCAAATAGCAACTGCCATTTATGTTGAAATTGGATTTTCATAGATGAAGGCATATTCTGTACTAGCTATAGATTGCATTTATTAATATTTGGCCGCAGGGAATGCTATCAAAATTAGGCCAATGCCCGAGTCCATTTTCCTGAATCTTTCTAGGCTCAAGCTACGAAGTCTTTTAGTAATTTCTCTTGAATCAAGTGAATATTATTATCTCAAGCAAACTCTATTTTCAATTAGCCTCTCATTTGACGGAATCCTCATGCATTCATAATTTGGAAAGGATAATCCAAATTTATTTCTTTGGCTTCAAACTTGGTGTCCATTTTATTCTCTTTTGTTTTGCTGACCCTGCAAACTCTGAGTAGGTTTTTCCTCTCTCTGAGTAGGTGAGCACCAGGAGGATACAATTTCTCTGGATTTTTGTTGAAATCTCTAACTAGAAAAGGTTGATCATCTTATTTCATCCCCAGACTGTTCTGGTCACAACAATGGCGCCCGCACTATCTATGAAGATTCCCAGGTGCTTACTTTGCTGGAACGAAGAGACTTAAAAAGCTAAAGAAAGAACAGAAAAAGCTGAAGAGAAGAAATAACAAGGGTCCGGAAAAGATTGATATTGATGTCAAGAAAATTACATATAAATAATAAAACTGAAATTCAATAATAAAAATAAATAAAATCTAATCTAATCTTGGGCTTAAAAATTTTCTTTGGCTTTCTTTAGCTGACACGTGACACACCAGCGTGGAATAATATTTTGGTGATGATTTGATGAGTTTGGTATATTTAGAAAATTATTGGACTTTAATTTTTGGACAATTTAATTTGTGATGGGTTATTTTAATAAGCTTATACTATGATATATCATAGATGCCAAGATTGTTTCATTCAATACAAATAGATTTAGCTGGTGCAGTAAGAAAAAAATGCAAAAAATTAAAAATCTTCGACAGAAAAATCAAATTAAAATTATTTTAAGAATTATGGAAGTTGGGACTTGAAGATGATGAGCGTGATTTAAAATACGGAGTGGATTGGGGTGGGTCGATTCTGTGGTGGCTCACTTTCCAACTTCCAATACTCCCTGCAAAAGGTAGTCTTTCCTCACTCTTTTAATTTATTTATTCTCAAACGGATACTTTAAAATATAATTTAGGCTGCTCAATAAATCATATGAGCTAAAAAATTATTTAATAAAGCTTGTTGTAAATTTTTTTCTACACAAAAGAAAAACAATGAATCTTCAAATATACTAAAAAGATATTAAACAACAAATTAATATAACAAGACATGACGGGCTTGTTTAGATGAAAAACTGGATTTATTAACTAAAAAAACACATAATATATAGAATTTATTAATAATTCACCTTTCAAGAACAAATTTATCGGTTCTTTTTACCATAGCTTGATTAAGATTAGAGTTTCACAAACGTTCTTCCAGATCCTAATTAAGGCATCCAAATGACTGATCATAACACGTACGAAACCAGCATTGTCTGCAGAGATCGAGCTGCCTAATATATATCCATCTTAAATCCCAAACAGCTACCTGATCAGAAAATAATTTCAAGAAGGAGAGGCAGTGCTAGAGAGAGAATACAAAGGGAAGAACACAGGCAGAATTATTAAAATGTACGGTCGACTATAGCTAGTAGGTGCACAGATATGTTTACTCGCACTGGAAGGACCAAGAAGAAGGGTGCATGAGAAACTTCTGATGAGAGTAATTGAAGGAGATTTTTTGCAGTGGCGAGAGCGGCAACCCTCCATTAACGACACAGTCATCAGGGGCAACCACTTTGAGCAGCCTAGGGTTGACGAGAGGTTGAAGAAAGCCTCCACATTTCAAGTGGATGTTGATAACTGGGCACATAGGACAGTTGTTTTGCACTTCGACCATAAATTTTGGAGGGTAGCCATTCCCAACCTGAGTCTGCTGCACGCTCGGAGCATTGGCCGCACACTTCGCCCCCAGACCTGCAACTTTCCAGGTCAGTTTCTCCTCGATCGTTTAACAGTAATGGAAACCTGCAAATTTTTATAAATTTGAAAGAGAGAAGATTAAACGAGAGAGAGGAGCACGTACTGTGGATCAGAGAGGGAAATGTGAGAGATGCTGTGAAGAGAAGGAAGGTGAGGAGTCGTTGCTTCTGCATTTTCATGGGGGACGTACGTTTAGTGAGGGTAACAGACTGTAGTGTATGGAGAGCTTGTTGATCTGCAGATTAGTATATGTAGACCAGCAATGCGAGCAGAAAGTGGGATAGAGCCTAGCTAGGACTGAAAGCAACCAGCTAGAACTGAGGTTGTCAATTACGTTTTGAAGTGTTTCGGCGCTGCGTTTCGGAGTTGTGCTGTTTATGTGTGTGTATATATGTAATTAAATATATTAATTAAAAAAATTTAGTTCAAATTTAAAAATAAAATTATTTAGAATTGTATAATTTAATCTAAAAAAAGACATGATAAAATTATTTTTCTGAATAAAATTATGAACATGTATAATATTACGAGAATGTCGTCATCAATCTCGCAAGTTCATTATATTCTCTGGCTGCTCTGAAATTTTAACATAATAAATATAAATTTGTCAAGAGACTCGTCGTAAAATTTCATCTCAATCTAACAGTCGGATTAAGAGATATGATTGATTTTGTAAAATTATTTATTATTTAAAAAAATACTATTTAATCAAAACGGAATAGACAAAACGGAACCAGAATGTTTTGCCCAAAATTTTAAACGATGTAAAAATTATATCATTTTATCTTATTTTATCTTATTTTATCTTATTTTTTTAACTGATATAAAACATTTTTTTTTTAGATATCCATATAGGAATGGGGAACCACATGACCTAGAAAGCGCACTTTATGGGCCCAGAGCATGCGTAAATCTCCGGCTGTCACAGGCTCTTACGAGGAGGGATTGTTTCCCGGGCTTGAACCCAGGTCGACCGAAACAGAACCCAAGCGCCAGCCGCTAGGCCACCACCTCGGGGACCTGATATAAAACATTTCAAACAAAAACATAACGAAATCAACAACAGTACAGTACTGACCAGAACATGTCTCGTGTGGCTGTGATGCGAGGAGAAGAAGTATGGAAAGAGAGAGTCACATGCAATATTCAGGAGTGAAAAAGAAGTAAATATTGGAAAGAAAGCACTGACAGTTGAGTGGAGACTTGACAAACATGCTTCAACTTCCCTACCAAACACCTTCCCTTCACATGGCCCTGGTCAGACCCATGCATTTTTCAAAGCCCGCAAGCCGATAATATTTCTTTTCCCAGAGCTGATGACCCTCTTCTTTTTCTCTCTCAGATCCCCATCACATGCCTCTTCTGCTAACTTGACGGTGACGGTGAGGGTGAACAGTGAAACCCAGACAAGCCATGTGTGCAGAATCACGTACAAGTCTCAAATTCTGGATCTCTGCCTAGCTAGCTAACCCTACCTGGCTCACTGCGGGTGGAAAAGGAGACTGCCAAATACTTTTTCTTTACCTTTTTCTTAATGTTGTTCATGTTTAAAAACAGAAATAATACTATTATTTCTGGGTAATTCTGTGTTGATGATGATCTGCTGGTCGAGAGAAGAGCTGACCCACCAAAACCCAAGACTTCAACTGTGAAAATAGTTCATAAATTGAATGTGTTTTGTCTGTGTTTTTTATTATATATATCTTTTTTCAAAATAAATACAAAATTGTCGTTTTATTTCGTGTAAATGGTCATATATACTGTTGCATGGTGGTCGTGTAGCCAGTCCACGAGTTCCGAAATTTGGAAGCAATGAACCCTCACCTCTCAACGCTTCAAGCTTTATCTAAAATAAATGTCTCCATTTTTTTTTCTCAACATTTCAAAAAAATAAAAACACTAAAAAGCATTAGATATTTTCTATGCACGGAGACTTATTGTAACGTGAAATGGCATCTTTGCCTTCTATTCCAAAAAAATGAATGGCCTATATTCAAGGGTAAATATAATTTCTTTATATGGATCTATTTGCTATTATAAAGTTGATTGGAGTTATAATTAAGTTAATGAGCAAGGAAAATTTCGGATCAAAAGAGATAAGTAAGTGAGAGAAATAAAAATAAATATGATCGATGTAAATGGAGGAACGACTAGTGACCAGAGTAATGGCCCGGTTCTAGTGTGATAGATTCATTCCTTTTTAACCCAAACCTCTAACTCAACCCACTAACTCTTTCTTTGATCCATTTAATTTTAGACCTCACATTAAAACCAAAATTATGGCATAAATGAAATCATATCATTTTTTTCTTTATCATTTATAGATTTTAAATTTTCTAATTTTTTTCCATAAAAAAAGTATGAGGTGTTACAATTAAACCTATCTTAGCTTGGCAAGTCCCCTATACCTTGTCAACCTACCCCTTCCATGAGCCAAGTCTCAAAAACTTCAACCTAGAGTTAGGTTGACCTAGTTGATCTCGTTGATCAACTTGTCACCTAGTCAAAATCAATAGTATATTTTTGGTGTTGTGGTTTAAGGTAATTTTTAAAAATATTTTTTGTTTAAGAATTCATTAAAGATAGAAATAATGATTCGTAAAGGTACGAACTAAATTAAGTTATGAATGAAATAATCATTATGATGTGATGCATTAAAAAGATTAAAATAAAAATCCAGGAAGAAAATTTAGCTGGGATTGATAAAAAAATAGAAAAATATAATAAGACCCGTGCTCTTAAGAAAAATGTATAAAATGAGTTTTGATTATAAAATTGCAAATGCTTTATATATTTTATTTTGAAACTTTATATATATCACAGGTAAACTACTCTACGGATTCAGAGGTTGTTCGGACTTCCATTACATATAGGTAAAAGCGCACAAAAAAATGAGGGGTATTACAATTAAACTTATATTAGCTTGGCAACCCCGGCCCTCTGTACTTAGTCGACCTAACCCCTTGCATGAGCCAAGTCTCAAAAACTCAGCCTAAAGTTACGTTGACCCAGTTGATCTGGTGGATTAGCTCGCCACCTAGTCAAAACCAATTGTGTGGGTTTAGTACTGCGGTGTGAAACTGTGAGGTGATTTTTAAAAATAATTTTTGTTTGAAAATATATTAAAATTATTTATTTATTAATTTTTTATATCAGCATTTCAAAATATTCAAAAACACACTAAAAGAAACACCAGTATGATATTTTTTTCATGTCAAATGCATTTTCGAAATACAATAATATGTCTCTTATATATATAGCATGCTTTTTTATTTTTTATCTGTATCATACATACATACATACATACACATATGTATAAATATTTCTTTTTATGATCTGGTCAGCTATATTATGAACTAGCAATATAATTATTTGTGCTCATACATTTGTACGGTTTATGGCTTTCTGCAGCAGAAGAGTAGAATAAGTGCACGTTTTCAAACCACACTTTTTTTTACTGATACCGATACCGTTTCTGGATAATATAAGAAAAATAATGTAAGAAAAATAATTTATTGTGGGAGCATCAGCTAGCTAGCCCGCTTCAACTGTATATTACAAAACAACTAAAAGCCGTGGGATTTTACACTGTAGCTTCCCTCACAATCCACTGTGGATTGTGGCAGTGCCGTGACAAAAATGGGTCTCAACCTCAGGCATTTTGTATTTATTTAATGGGGGTGTTTTCGGTTTTTGGCTTTTTTTTTTAATTCAGCCGCAATGTGCACAGTGTAATCACGCAAAAACCCCTCGAAAATGATAAAATAGTGCACAGGGACAAGGGGCGCTGTCGGTTTTTCCCTCCTTCAGTGCACAGACGATAAAGGGCCTGGAAAACGACAAAACACTGCACAGTAAACGGGGACACAGGCGTCCTTTCCCCCGCGGTTTTTTCGTAGATCTGGGTTGGGTCAGGGGTGGCCTGGTAATTAGCCTATTTTTTTATTATACTTCCGACCGAACGGCTGGCGCGTCGTCAGGACGCGGAAGCGGCCCTCAGCGCCAACGCGCCTTTCAGGCGGCGCGTGCGGGTACATACGACGGTCAAAATTTGTTCGTCGCCGGTGATTACGGTGCGCCTCCAGGTGCTCTGTCTTCCGTCGCGGCGCGTTCCCACCTTTGATGCCCGTGTAAGCGTCGGTGGCCGGTTTTGTGGCGGCTGTCGCTTTTCTCTCTCCTGCGGGCCCAATGTCAGGTCCGGTCCCTCATGTGTGTGGAAAGTTAATTTCGGTCCCTGAGGTTTGGATTTCGATTCTCTGCCTGATTTCTTGAATTGAAAGTTTTATTGTTTTCAATTGTGCCCTTCAATTAAAACTAATTATATAAAGCAATTTTAATTCGGTCCCTGTACTTTTGATTTTTCGGTTTCTTTTTGGTTCCTGCAATTTTTCCGGTACCGAACTTTTGTTTTCTTTAATTTCGTCCTCCAATTGCAATTGGTAATATATACAAAGTTTGATTTCAATCCCTCTTCTTCTAATTTTTTTATACAATGACAGCATTTGATAAATATTTAATTTTTGGTCCTCCAATTATTTTTTTTTTCAATTTTATCCTTCAATTGGAATTAATTTTATATATGTCATTTTTCATTTTTGTCCTTAGTCTTTTAATTTTCTATTTGATATTAATTCATATGTTCTTTTTTCAATACAATAATAATAATAATAATAATAATGATAATAATAATAATAATAATAATAATAATTTAATTGTTTTTCTTGCTTACTCTTTTGTTAATATTTTTTTTGCCTCTGGATAATTTGATAATTTTTATTGTTTTTACAATAATAGCAATCATAATTTTAATTTTTTCTTATTTTTTCTCTTATCTTTTGTTAAAGTTTCTAGGATATTTTTACTCTTTCATTTATTTTTTTCCTTTCATTACTAACATAATAATAATAATAATAATAATAATAATTTAATTATTTGCACAATAATGATTTTGTGGTTAATTTTTTTTTCCTTATTAAAATATTTTGCTCTGGTTTTGAAAATGTTAGTTCACGCTCTTTTGTGATCTTTCATAACGTAATATCTACATTCTAAAAGATGTAATCGATGCTTGCGCAATAAACTGTACTTAAATTTTTTTACATTTTATCTCCTGATCGATAACTTTTATTTAGTTATATCATATAAATTTATCATTGTTGATTTAATGATGTTAAATTATATACACAAAAATGCCCGCGGCAACGCGCGGGCAATATAGCTAGTATATATAGATAGCTGGAGTGGAAAAGGGTTGAGGACCATGGATACTCTCTGGATATATCATTTACTAAATTGTTTTGTTCAGGCAGAGTGAGCTCTTCTCAGCCTTGTGATGATCAGCTTCGAAGAGGATACGGTCCCAACGACGCCGAGAAGCAGCCCAAACGCCAGAAGGGTAGTCGCGTTTAGGATCAGCGCCGGCTTGGATATTTGAGCCGATGAAATCTTGATGTAGAGGCATGCTTAGGGTTATTTGAGAGCTCACTCCTGGGCCGAATAATTTGGCTCCTGTGAACGCTAATTAATGATGTGTAAAGTGCTGTCACCGATGCGAAGCTCACTATAGATCATACCTGGAACCAAAATATTCTCAAACATATCACATCAAAGAAAATATATATAATGTTCAGGAAGCTTTAATTTATTCGGAAGGAGAAGAATAAGAACAGCAAACTAAGCACAAATAACTGGAAGTGATCGATCATGATCATGATACGTACGTACCTTGGTAAACTTAGATGGATCTTTCATGGATTTATACAAGTTGGGAAAGACGGTGTGGCCACTATAGCTGAAGATGTAAATGCCAGATCGATATGGCCGGAATCTTACGGAGGTGGAGCGCTGGTATACTCTGATTAGCTTTGACAACTTGGAAGATGGCGGTGATTGCCACAGAAGTGAAAATGATGATAGACATGAGAATTCCTCCGAATGAAAGGAAAGATACTTGTATTTAAATATATTTGGCTGGATGCTTTAGTTTAGCATATTTTTTTCTTTCATGTTATTAGCAATTTCATCATTATCCTTAGCATTGCAACATGTTTTTCTTATATGAACTTTGACATGTCTAACAATATGTATTGATATGGTATTTTCATATCAAATGATAGAAAATTAAAATTTATCCATATATTTACATTAGCTTATTTATAAAATTCATGAAGGGTTCAACACATATTAAAAGACCCATTTGACCGATGTTTAAAAATAAAATAAATAGCAATCGAAAGAATAAAGACTAAATATAACAGGATGAATATAAGTTGAGTTAAAACTTCTAAATATATTATGTTTTTATTATCCTTTTCTATTTTTTCTTTCACCGCCAGAACTAATTAATTCAAAACTCATTTTTATTTAACCTTTGTTGTATTTAAACTCTAATATTCAATCCTTGACACCATTAGTAAGGAACTAGAATGGAGGGGTGCATGTGAGAAAGCATATAAAGTACAGGGACTTTCCTGCCCTGATGTGAAGTATAGGGACCAAAAGTCCAACCTAGAGGTACCAGGTCTGTAGTTTACCCGAACCCATTGCAGGCAGCCTTGCAGCACTATTCCTCAGTAGGACAACAAAACCCCTCCCAGTCCCATACCCAGTCCCAGGTATTGATGGCAAACAGCAAGTACGAGTATGTCAAGTCTTTCGAAGTTGAAGACGAGATCATGTTCCCTAATCTCATCGTTGTCCGAGTCGGAGGCCGCCATTTTCAAAGGTAAAGCAAAACAGAACAGAAACAGAATCCCATTTACAGTTCTTAGGAATATTACTCAGCAGTAGTACTTTGAATCTTGTTGTAGATTCAGCGAAGTTCACGAATTTGAGAAGCCAAACGATGAGAAAGCTTTGAAATTGATGAGCTTATGTGCTACTTCGGTTTTACAAGAATACCCAGATATTGTCTTCTCTTTTGGCTTCAGTGATGAATATAGGTGGTGCTCTTCTTCATTTTTTCCCCTTCCAATTAACTCTTTTCTTCTTTTTTGCTAATATATTGTCTGGCTGCAGTTTTGTTTTCAAGCAGACGACTAAGTTCTACCAGAGACGAGCCAGGTTCTTTAATTTTTTATTACCTGCTGTTCTTTATATTTATTGTTGTTGAGGTATTTATTTATCAACTGTGTGTGCAGCAAAGTTGCTTCCATCATTGTGTCTTTCTTCACTTCCGTGTATGTCACAAAATGGAAAGAATTCTTCCCTGAGAAAGAATTGAAATATCCTCCTTCATTTCATGCCAGGCCTATTGTCTGTGCATCCCTAGAGGTTCTACAAGAATATCTTGCGTGGAGACAACAGCATTGTAAGTATCGACATGAAATAGTATGCAAATGCTCGTAGCTTGCTGCATTTTGTATATGCCAAATATTTGAATTTGTGGAAACTTTTGAGAAGCAGAAGGGCAAAGTGTTTGAGGTACATGGATTATAAAATAGTATGTGTTTCTTGGTTTTGCAGGCCATATTACCAACCAGCATAACACTTGTGTTTGGGAGCTTGTTAAAAGTGGCAAGACTGAAAAGGAAGCGCTTGATATTTTGAAGGTGCTTATTTCTTATTCCCTTTCTTCTGGAATCTGTATTTGTGTTGGGATTCATATGTGCATATTTTATTTTTTTGTGAAAACTCTTAACATTCAGCTGTAAATATATTAAAATTGAGCTGTTCTATATGTTTTCTATGTATGTTGTTTATTCTATTTTCTCTCTGTACAAATTTCATTTTTGGTTTTGTAAATTGTGCACTTGTGTATGCTTTTGAGCCTTCACTTGTATTCTTACGTGTTCTTACAGGGCACTCAGAAACAAGAGCGAAATGAACTTCTCTTTCAACAGTTTGGAATCAACTACAGAACTCTTCCTCAGATGTTTCGTCAGGGTTCTTGTGTTCTCAAGACAGAGGTTATTCCCATTCTATTTTATCACAGTTATCTTCCCAGTTCTGGTAATTCTAGGATAAATGTTGAAAGAATACATGCGATTTTTTGTGCTTCTTCATTACAAACTATGAATTTAATATATTGCTAGTCTGTGCTAAATTTGTAAATGCCTTTGGGCTTTTGTAATCTATTGTGCTCCTTATATTACCCTGATATTTTGAAGTTTTCAAGCTAATACTTTTGTTGGGAGCAATTTTTCATTCACAATAAGTGTATACTTCCTCTCTCACTTATAGTGGTTATCATGAAGGATCCACAGAGAGTATTCTCAAATTAAATAATCTCACCTTTTGTTGGTTGTAGGTTGAAGGTATTGTGAAGTACAGTGAGAATGGAACTCCCATTAAAAGAATGAGGAAGGATCCAACAACAGTCCATTCAAAGAATATTGCTGGGAGAAGTTTTTGGAATGAGCACCAAAGTCTTCTTAAAGAGCTGGGTGTTTTTACTAAGGATGTTGGCAAAATTAACTCAGATTACATAAGGTCTTTCCTTTTTGAAAGCAAATTGATGGCATCCACTTGGATTGTCATTAGAATTGATGGATGCCATTTTCACAGGTAAAGTGACTGTGCTCGGTACTATTTTTACCACTTTTTCCATCTAACAATTTCTTTTTATCTAAATGAACAATGAGTCTCAGTTTTTTATACATGACTGCTCCTGTGTTTTTGTATTGTTTTTTGGAATTCAAAGATTGTCTTCCTGTATACAATTATCTCCGTGGATGACTGAAAACTTGTGAGAACAACATGAAATTAACAGAAAAATCTTTACAATGATGGTGTGATTACTATTCTAATCAGAAGGAATTGACTTTTAACTCCAATTACATGTTGTCATCAAGTCTTTGATGCATGAAATTTGTTTGTTGGCTAACCTGCTATGATGCCTCAATGGAACTTAAGAGTTAAGTTATATTGTTTATGGTAGATTTTCTGAAGTTCATGACTTTGAGAAGCCAAATGATGAGCAAGCTCTGAACCTTATGAATTCATGTGCAGTGGCTGTTCTACAAGAATTTCCAGATGTTGTTTTTTCTTATGGTGTCAGCGATGAGTACAGGTACTGGGTTTTTTTTTTTTTTTTTTTTTTTTTATATTTTGGTATCTTAACACTGTGCTTGTATCTGTTTACGTGATAATATCTTGTTGTACAACTTCCAGCTTTGTGTTGAAGAAGGATTCTCAGTTTTGCCAAAGGAAAGCAAGGTACACTTTAGGCATTTTCCAAGCTGACATTCAATTTGGATTGGAAGAAAAGCAGAAACTGTCTCATTTGTTAAACATAGTGCACCTCAGGATTTTATATTTTGTTTGTTGAGGTGCCCAAGTTCCTGAATAGATCCTTCTAATCATCACAAGATGTTGATTTCAATGCTTTATACTGCAGTGGTCTAGTTGTGGCTTAGCAATATGAATAGCCAACGAAATTTAGATGGAATGTTCTTTATGGGAAGTTCTGTGTCCTTGCCAAATTTGTGCTTGTCGTTCTTCTCTTTTTTCACCCAACTGTCTGTTGCACTCATAGACTCAAGAATTCAAAGGCTCTCATTGGCAAGCATGCTTGAGGCTGATGTGCCCCAATTTTTGTCATTGATTCCTGGTAAAAGATTAATGTGGACAAGGACTTCTAAATAAGACCCTTGTATGTCATAATAGATCAAATACAAAATAATTGAATCTTTTTAGTTGACTAAAGTTGTTTTTTATAGAAAGCTTTTTCAGCATAATATTGTTTCTATGACCTGTGATTGAGAGATTCGATATCATTTTGGTATTTTAAAGAAGCTATAGAAGTTGTGGGTTTCACTCCAACTTAATTGACTTTGGGAAGAAGTGGTTCTCTAGCGAATCTTTCTAATGTCAGTGTCCCTTTTCATCTGAAATGGGGCAGCCAGGATTAGAAATTATTCTGGCAAAATGCGTCATTTCAGTCCATTTATTCTTATGTATTGCTTGCAAACAATTAGTTTGCTATTGGTTTTCTTGAAGATTTTTACTGATATATCATTGGAATTCATTATCAAAAATCACATTCAGCAACATTGTGTCTATTGTGGTATCATTCTTCACCTCAATGTATGTGATGAATTGGAAAGCATTCTTCCCCCAGAAAGAGTTGAAATATTGTCCGGCTTTTGATGGAAGGGCTGTATGCTATCCATCAACTGAGATTCTACGAGATTACCTGGCATGGAGACAAGTTGATTGTGAGTAGTCTTAACTGATTTTACTGCTTTGCTTAAGTGTTTCTAAAATTTTATGGCTTTGAATCTATACGCACACTGATGCTGTTTTTACCAACACTGCATTGAGGCTTGAGTTTCATGTTGGCTGACACTTGAATTTGCTATTGTAACATGCTTATAAAACCCTGTGTTGATGGTTACAATCTTCTCAATTCTCTGGGTTTGTACTTTGCAGGCCACATCAACAACCAGTACAATACTTGTTTCTGGATGCTTGTTAAGTCTGGAAAAAGCAAAAGTGAAGCTCAACGTACTTTGAAGGTGCTAATCTCCACCCTCTTTCTCTGTGATGTTTTTAAATGTACTCATTGTATTTGCTTTTCTATACTTGTAAATAGTAACTTGGGAGTTGAGATTCATGATGTGATTTGGATGTTCCTTTCATAATTATGTTTCTCAATTCTTTTATTCTGCAGGGAACTCAAGCACAAGAGAAAAAAGAAATGCTTGCTTGGTTTGGTATTGATGACTACAATGCATTACCAGCCATGTTTCGGCAGGGTTCTTCTGTTTTCCAGGTACATATAATTTGTTCTTCCACAGAAATTCCCAGTACAGCATTTCTGAACATTGCTATCCAAAAAAAAAACAGTACATGACATGAATATCTCTCGCATGATTGGGAAGCATATAGTAGCAGAAAAATACTGGTTGATTATGCCAGTTGCATGTATTGCTCGTTTCAGTCTGGCCTTGAAGAGTAATTGACGCGGATCCCCGTAGTTATTTTTTTTAAATTATGGTTTGACTTCAATATTTTAGTTTCCAGGACTCATTATATTGGCAGAAGCATCATTAGCAGACATTCCACTTCATCATATTATTATTGACTAAAATAAAAACTGAGTTTTCTCCAGGATTAAACTTGTCTCTCTTATTCTGGTCCCTTCAAGATCGAGTATGTCTCTCTTAGTTTGGTGATCTTATTCTTTGGTTCAACATCAGTAGCCTTTGTCCAAGTTAGTGGCCCATTAAGAAGCACCAGCCACATTTCCAGCCAGATTCATGTTGCCATCAAATGCTACCATTTCACTGCGGTGAAATGACCAGGCAGAATAACTGTACTTTCATATTTTCATTCCCAATCTCTGGTTAAATATCCTTTAAACTGTTGATTTGGGGATTTGGGCATGGGATGAATGTGAATTGATAGGGTGAACTATGAGGTTCACTTTGTGCATAGAAGCATATTAAATCATGGTCTGAGGTTAACTTAAATGAAGATCTTACAACATCATCTGTTTACTCCACCTTCCAACATGCACAGAATCATATTCTGCACCCCATTGCTTGAGTATTGTGATTGTATTTATACCACCGTGTTCTTATATGTGTTCAGCCTTCCTGCAGTTTATTTAGTAGTATTCTGGTCATGCTTGCATGAACTTGTGTGAGAGTGAGTTTGTGGGAAGCTGAGAAGGTTTAAATATTGGTAGCAAACATTCCCTAACAGCTAAAGAATCTACTTTCCATAAGTTTTTATTTTTTCCTGTATTCAAAATTCAAAAGATTGTGGTGTTTTAGTCCTTCACTTGTGTGAATGGTGAGGATGATTCATTGCAACTCTTGGAGTGACACGGTACGACATTGAAGGATAAAATGTTTTTGATGAGTGTGGCCATGGATGGACCTTCATTGGACACCCTAACTTGTTTTTAGGAGATTTAATGGAAGAAGTTTGAACTGTTTCCAACCACATTCCAAGCTCAGGACAACATGAATATTAATCATTATCATTTCAAGCTCAGGCCAACATGAATATTAATCATTATTCCTCTCTGTACCCATTATCCGACGAGTCCTGAATTTGAGATTTATTTTTGCATGCAGGATGGCATGGTCCCGGATGAAAACGGAGCAGCTTGTTACAAAGTAATTGTAGAACATTGCAATATAATTGAGCAGACCTTCTGGGAAGAACACCCAGGAATTCTTGAATAGGATAGCATTAGACACCAAGTGATAACGAACTTCTATATTTGTGCTACTTTGAAAGCACCAGAATTCATGTCTTCATGAAATTGCTGTCCATGTCTCTGCAATGAAGGTCATTTCAACCAACATATTTTTATTATTTATTCATGTCTCATCTGCTATAGAAGACACTAATCAATCACGGCCTACAAATTAATTAAGTACTAGCAGTTACTAGATTCGTTTTTTCTTCTTTTTTAATAATTGTTTTTGTTTTTAGTGAGACCATTTTTGGCTGAAACAAAAGAGACAATGGCAGGTAGCTAGACAACCACGATGACAGTCATTCGGTGGTGAAGCATTTTCAATGGCAAAGATGAAAATGGATTGAAAGATTGTTAAAACTTGTTGAGATTTAAAAAGAATTAGGGTAGGAAAATGGCAAATTGTCGCTTGGGATTCACTCTATCTGTGAATCAAATTCAAAGTTAGCCTGCATCACCAAGAAAAAAAAATCCAGGAGAAGGACTAGACATGTTGGTGGCTTAATATGCAAGAGAGGTAAGTCAGAGATGAGCCCACCTATAAGAGAATAATCAAAATCAATGGAGAAAATATATAATGACAAAAAATGTTGGTTTGTGGGACTTTTTCTATTCTACAAGTTGGAAGTGATAATATCATAGGCCGAGTTGCCTAGTTTAACTAGCCACCCGCTTCAACCCATATTGATTGACCCCAACCCGGGCTAGCATGACCTGAAAAACTCGAGACTCGAAGCTTGATTTAGGTATAGTTTTTAATTGAACCGAACAAGATATTAACTCGATAAAATTTAGTTGATTCGACCGGAATTTTAGTGATGAATTAAACTTGGTTAAGGTAATATTATCTTCTTTTTTATATAAAAAAAATCTGACCGAGGTTGATCCAATGACCCATGAGTTAACCCGGAAACCTAATAACTCGCCCCAATTTCCGGGTCAATTCACATTTGAATATGACAACTATGCTGCAACCCACTCTATAGTCTATAGAGTCTAATATTAGTCTCACTCTCACACGCGCACAGTAGCAAAGTTGGGTGGATCTTAACATATTCCATGTGCAAATCATTCTATCTTGCAAGACAACCTACAGCAACCCAATACAGCACCTCGATATGTTTTTCATGCCAACTCTTTATTTCCACATCTAATCCTTTTAGATTCTGTGTTTGGTTCTGTTATGTAAATATAACATGAGAGATCACAAGGAAAGATTTGTGGTTCATCCCTTCTCCCTCGGCTGTGCCTCTCAGTCCAGTGTCGCGGTGGCCGCCACCGATAAACCCTGCCGGAAAACAAAACATGGGACCAAATCATCACATGCAGCAAGTAATCTCGCCTCCCTCTCCCTCCCTCTCAGTTGAAAGTCTTTTAACAGTTCTTTTTTCTTTTCTTTTCTTTGACTTTAGGAAGACAGGAAGGCCGGGAAGAAAGCTCTGGTCAAGAAAAGACGAGGAGTAATACTTTCAGTTCCCTGGCTCTCCCAAACCCTAACATGTCCAGTGGCATGCACAAGCTGGTCAGGGGCATTAAAAGCCTGTCCCAAATCTTTGGTAAGTGATTGCTTCTTCTTCTTCTTCTTCTTCTTGTCCAGGCAATGCAAAAGATGAACACATTAGCATGTATACAGATTAATAATGGTCAGGTGTATTAGAAATTGAAACTGGGTTTTTTGCACCTTTAACCTTCGACCAAAACCTGCAGCAGTGTCTTGATTCCAAGTTCATTAGCCCGGTGGGTTGATTGGTCAACGTGGTGAGTTAACTTTCACCTGGTTGCCTAGGTTTCTTTGATTTCAAATCTTTTTATAGAATTACTTTAGTAGAATAAAAAAAAAGATTTTTTGTACGGTAACTTTTATTACCAACCAAACACTAAATTGTTTGTTGTTAGTAAAGAGAGATTTCAATTATAATTATTAAACTCGTTTTGTTATGGCGAGTTAACCTGATAGAATTTGAAATGACTGAAATATTTTGTATTAGTTAAAAAAAAAAAGATAAAATAATATTGTTTTTATCTCGGTTTAAATTCCGATTCATTTCAGATTTTTCGGTCAAATATCGACTGAAACGTTCCGGTTTCTTTTCGTCCGTTCCGTTTAGGCCAAATAATATTTTTTTAAATGATAAATAATTTTACAATATTAATCATATCTCTTAATCCGACCGTTAGATTGAGATGAAATTTTACGAAAAGTTTCTTGATATACTTAAATATTAATATGTTAAAATTTCAGAGCAATAAGAGAATATAATGACCTTGCGAGATAGATGATGATATTCTTGTGATATTATGTTCATAAAAATTATTTTATTGTGTTTTTTTAGATTAAATTGCACAATTCTAAATAATTTTATTTTGGATTTGAACTAATTTGATTTTTGAATTAATATATTTAATTATATATATACACAAACAATATAACCCCAAAACAGCACGCCGAAACACTTCAAAACTAAAATATTTTATTCCAATTAAAAAAACAAAACATCAATCAAAACGGAAACCATGTATGCAATAAAGTTTCTCAGCGTTAATATTTTCTCTTGTATGAAATGTCTGCCCACATAATGCAGTGTACAGAGAAGAAGAAGAAGATGACGAGCAAATGGAAAGAGAGATGGAAATCGGATTTCCAACTGACGTGAAGCATTTAACACATATCGGATTGGATGGCACTGCTACGACGTCGAATCCCATCAAGGGCTGGGAAAGCCTGAAACCTCCAGAAATAATCTCATTCCCTTCTCTCTCCTTGACCCACTTCGAGCTTGCCATGGCTGCACAGGCTCATGGATCTGTTTTTGAGGTCGATCATTCCAACCTCTCATGAATGATCGAAATTCTTTAACCCTCGTGTCCTCATCCTGTTTCTGTAGCACCTGATGAGCGGGAGATGAAGAGGACCGGTCAATGTTTTTGATGGAGGCCCTTGCTCCCTGCTTGCTTGATGTGATCATGATATTTGTACAGAACTTGACAATGTTTTTTTTTTTTTTTTTGGATGGAGATTGTGCTGGAAAATTATTGTTAATATAAGAAAATTGTTTGCATAAAATCTATGCCCGCATAAAAATAAACATGCACAAATTTTTTTTAAAAAAAAAACATTGGATTTATATGATCTACAAAATATAAAAATAAATAAATCATGTAACATGACGATTATTCAGTCAAATAAATATTGAATTGAAAAACATGCTTTTAAGAGAGTTACGGTCTGTTTACGAGTATGATTGATATTGATATTATTTATATCAAAATGATATTTTTTTTAAATCGTTTTTAACATCAATATATGAAAATGATTTAAAAATACCAAAAAAATAATTTAAAATAAAAAATTAAAACGGATCAAAATCCAACATGGTTCAAGGTTGATGAAAATTCTCTGTCTATGTAAATTGCTGAAAATTATCATGATATCGTTAGTGGTATGTATTTTTTTTTTTATGAATAAACCAAAAATTCGATCAATTTAATTATTCTTAATGAATTCTATTGTGATGTAATAATGGATAAATCGAAGGAAAAAAGAGTAATAAAAAGCACAAATCATCAAAGCCAACGGATACTTAAGCCCAGCCCAACAACTTCCCCACACACATCAATCCGTATGCCCATAGGAAAATTTCTCTTTAAAAGCAAGGGTTTGTTTCTCTCTCTCGCCAGGTAGAAGAGGCAAAGGGAAGAGCAGAGAAGCAAAAGTAACCGCTTCATTCTTTCCTTCCACCATCAACTCACAGGCGACTCCATGGCTACCCCTACCCCCAGTTTGTTCTCTTTCTCACCATTCTTTATGTATCTTTATGGAAGGTTAAGATCTGTAAATCTTTTTGGTTTGGTGCAGCAATGGCACGGTCTTTCCTTCAGGTTGCAGCCACGGAGGAGGTTGCTTCTCCTCTCCGTGTTGTTCAGATCGAAGGACTGGTACTTTATTATACTCTTATAATTTAACAACAACAACAACTATTTAAATTAATATAATTAGTTTGCAGGTTGTTTTGAAGATAATCAAACACTGCAAGGAGTTTTCGCCGTCTTTAGTGACTGGGCAGCTCCTAGGGTTGGATGTTGGTAGCGTTCTTGAACTTACCAACTGCTTTCCTTTTCCGGTATGCTGATTGTTTTAATTTTGAGAAAAAAAGTTTTCTTGGTTTCACTGCCGAATTAGTTATTGTTATTGTAATGTAATGAAGATTGGGGAGGAGGATGAGGAGATTGAATCAGACGGTGCTAATTACCAGCTTGAAATGATGAGGTGCTTGAGAGAGGTCAATGTTGACAATAATACTGTTGGATGGTCAGTTTCTTTCATTCTTTCTTGAAGGATCCATGTATTTTATTGGTTTCTTCTGCATTGTTTATGTGAATTTTGAGATAGAAATACCTGATTGGATTACAGCTGATAATTTATGTGATAGCTTTCCCTTTATGATATTTCAATTTATCATCACTTGTTAGATTTTCGCTTTCTTTTTTAGAATCAAAGTGTTTGAAATAATACCATAATTTTTTCTACAGTTAATCAGTTATGTTTACTGTCATGACCTTTAGGCTCATTAGCCATCCTTTGATGGACTTCTTTTTAAAAATTTTATGATTTTTAATGCTAACTTGGCCATTAGTTATGTTGAACATAAGGTTGGGCTTGTCGTGGTTAGATTCTACAACAAAATCTGAGATGGATTAGCATTAAACAATTGACTTGGGAAAGAAGATCTCAAATGCTTGTTTCTTATATTTTGACACTTTTGTTGTGATCAAGAAAAAACAAGGTTGACTGATGTTCGGTGCTGATGAGGTTATCATGTTATCACTAGGGAAAAATATTAGTGTTTCAATCCAAATAAAACAAATCTGATTGCAATGGTATTGCAACAACCTTTTGAATTGAATATACTCTTACAATTTCTTATATTTTGGAGAATTTGAGTTGAATTTTCACTTTTCATGGTCTAAGAATATGTTTGTGGGGTCTTGTGGTTCTTATCCTTAGAACATGGACTGTATCGATCACGCAATGCAGTGAATGAATTTAGCTGGTTCACTGGACCTTTGCAGACCATTAAATTATTTAGGAAGGATTAGTTTTAGGCCTGATTATTGCATGTTTGTAATTCTTTTTCATTGTCAATAAATGGAAGTTTGAAAAAGAAAAAAACAATGATTTCCTGTTTTGAGTGCAAATTCTAGGAAGTATGGATTTTCCCTAGTAAATTTTCTTTTATTAGGAGCATTTATTTGTGAAGCTTTTACCTTGAGACTCATTTTTAAATGGTTTTGTATGTGCATGCTGTTACCTGAATGTGTCTATCCATTATAAGAGGTTGTGACATGGACCTTTGACTACTTTATACCATGAGTTCACTGATCCTTTTCTACAACATAAATATTCCCCTTCAAAATAAATATGTACCTGGGCTTCTGCATGCTCATATCAAGTTTGCTAGTGCAATCTGTGATCCATTACTCTCTTCTCAATTTTTAGGTATCAGTCAATGTTGTTCGGTTGTTTCCAAACAGTGGAATTGATCGAGACATTTATGAATTACCAGGTACAAGGGTTTCCTCATCGTTTTCTTTTTTGACATGGCATGCTTACAATTTGAGTGATGTATTCATCTTAATTCATTTTCCCTGCTTTTATTATTGTTGTCTGTGAAGTTGAAAGTGTAGGAATATGAAAGAAGCAAATGAAAATAGAAAGTTAGCACTGAAATATGAGAGAAGCAAGTGTCTATTTAACTATTAAGTGGTTACATCACTGGTTAATTAGTTTTTTATACTGGAAAAGGTAAATAGTTTGTGTGCTAGAATAGCTTTTGGCCTTCTCCTTATTAAAACTAGCAATCCTCAAACAGAAACTAGTATCATCTGTGCTGTTTTCCTGAAATTTCAGTCATACTTGAAAGTGAAGCATGACTTAGTGGGAAGGTCAGCTTGAACGTGGAGGAATTGATAATGAAATGCTTTTAATTGCTGTACATCCATTGACATGGTAATTTGATCATATTGAGGGTCAGAACAATCCTTTCACCTTCTTTAAGGATTGCTGTTGACGTCTTACATATTAATGGTATAAAGGAAAACTAACATTATTTGCAGTGCTTGAAAGATGGTTAAGACATTTGATGGTTTAGGACAGCCCTTTAAATTGCAAATTTAGGGGTTACTCTACAAATATGATGCAGGACCTTTAACTACAGAACCTAAAGACTGGGATTTTCAGACTATAGCTGATGTGGTGGATTTGGAAATTGAGGAATAGGTTATAGTGGAGGATTGGGATATGTTCAATGGTATAGTGAATAGGTAAAGGATAAAAGTTATGGGGTTTATAAATGCAACTGTAGATAGATTTAGAAGGCTGCTTAGCATTTTAGCAGTCGGTTTTTTTGGAATCACCTAGAAGATGAAAACCTTAGCACATAGTTCAAACTCTCATTCATTCTCTAAAGGTGGATTCTTACTAACATATATATATGGAGCAAGTAAGAAGGTGCCATAAGGTGGTGCTCCTTAGGTGGGACCAGCTGACCATCCACTACTTAAGAGTGAGCAGTTGACTGCTCTACTGTTACAAAAATATAAAATTAACCCATGAAGGACAATCACTGAACCATCGCAAGTAGTTTAGACCAAAGAATCTTACAATCTTACAATACCAGCTCAGCAATTTAATCTTCTTTGGGCTGTTCTTGCTGGGGATCAAGCAAAATGGACATGCTTGCCTTAAGGATCACATAAAGATGTATGAATTCTAATTGTTTCAGTATCTGCATCAGTTTTTTTTCCCAAAAGGAAAATAAAAGCATTTGCATATATTTCATTTTATTTTTTACTTTATTGAACACGAATTTAGCATCTAGTTTCAGGACGTTGGTTTTGAATATGTATGAAATCATTACAGGACATTGGTTTTGAATATATATGAATTCATTAATGAATTTGGTTACCATCAGTTGACACTGCAGCTTGCTACTGGCTTTCCACTCAAACTTTTCATGAATGCAGGAAAATATTAGGCGGTGTGTTTGTATAATTTATGATCCTTCAAGAGCTAATCAAGGAGCCTTAGCTCTCAAGGCTTTGAAGCTTTCTGATTCTTTCATGGATCTGTACCGCAACAACAATTTTACTGGAGAGAAGTAATAACTTTTCCTGAGGTGAAGTTGGAGAACTGGATTTAAACTATTTAATGCAATCTTATCATGATGTCTCTTTTGCTTCCTTAGGTTGAGGGAGAAAAACTTGTCATGGGTGGATATTTTTGAGGAAATTCCTGTAAGATTTCAATTTTTTTTTTCCTGTGCAAGAGTAATAAAATATTGCTGACTCTTCATTAAATTGTAAAAATTGTTGCCTGAAGAAGGGGTACCTGTTTCCATATGGGTAACATTTTTCTTTCTCTTCTCAGATCAAAGTTTCAAATTCTGCACTAATCAGTGCCTTCATGACTGGGCTTGAAGCTGATACACCAGTGACTCAAGTACAATTTTAGTATTTTGAGCAACTATTGGGAACCTAAGCTTCATGTTTGTAATTTGTCTTACAGTTGTTTCTTATGCCAGTGTGATTATGACCGCCTGCAATTATCAACCAGTCCATATTTGGAAAGAAATGTAGAGTTCTTGATTGACTCGATGGATGATTTGTCAATCGAGCAGCAGAAGGTTGGTTTTCTTGTTATCCCATATTACTGAATAACATGTTAGCCTAACATTATAATTCCTTGCAGTTCCAATATCACTATCGGAACCTTTCACGCCAGCAAGCTCAGCAGCAAGCATGGCTTCAAAAGAGAAGGTGAAGTGTTGATTTAGTTGTTCACTGCTCTCTTTCTATTTAGATGGATGGTACTGTGTTTTGGGTTACATAGTTGGGGATTTTACTGATTCTTGGGTTGCATTATGGTTTGTAGAAGTACTAACTATCATAGAATTTATGTTTATAAAGCCCCTGAAGCCAAATATGAGGTGGAACTGTTATTTTCCGATATTCACTTCCTTTTGCTATGGATGCTTTGACAGGCAATTGCTACTTTTTTACCTGTAAGTTGGTTGAATGCAGTAATCACAGTTCACTTCATCAACCCTAAGAAATCGATTCCACCCCCATAGGCTGGCATGAATCCTTAACCCCTTCACAAATTAGAGTGTCTTATTTTTATGTACAAGTCGATATGGAGCATATCTGTCTTGGGTTTTGACATGCGTGCACACAGGCACCCAGAGGACATGAGAACTATTTGAAGGACATGGGTTTTCTAAAGTTAGGATATAAGATCCTTGTAACTCTTGACCAGTGGATTAACAACATCAAAAAGACTAAAGAAATAGAGCTAACAAAAAGAAACTGAAGCTGTGGGAGAAAAATCTGTCAGATTTTAGAGCTGTGTGGTCTTTTTGAATTAAAGTTCTTGACACAAATGTACCTGTTTGTCCGCAACTTTTTCTAGTTACTATTTTATATGCTCATGTAGGCACCTATATTGGATTCGTTCTGTTTTGCAGGTCAGAGAACATGACACGCAAAGCTGCAGGAGAAGAGCCCTTGCCTGAGGAGGATCCTTCAAATCCCATATTCAAGCCAATCCCTGAACCATCACGTTTGGGTAGTTTCCTGATAACCAATCGAATGGCAAATTATTGCAACCAAATCAACGGGTATGCTACTGATCTAAAAGCTAGCTGATCTAAAAGCTATTGATATCATATCCTGTTGTATTGCCTTAACCCCTGCTAGAAAGCTTGACTACCATCGTTGTCATTAAGTTCATTGGCTGCTATTTCCATGTCCACTCTCGATTGCTGGGAAATTCTGATATGTGATGGTCTGGCTGTTGTCCGAGATTTTCTGTGCTTTCTGTATTTGCTTTTTTGCTTTGTAACACCTGCTTGTTCTAATTACCACCTTTTTTAGTTGAAATGTTAAAGAGAATGAATTTTGGACATGTTAAAGTGCCCCAGTTGCGCTTCAGTCCCCGGCATCAAAATTGTATTGCTGTGTTATTTCATCTTCCGCAATATGACGTTTGCAAATCCCTACCCATCTAGATTGCTCATTTTATTGGAGTCTTGACTTTTTCCTCACTAATTATGCCTCTGATGATCACGTAGAAAACATTAAAAAATGAGAGACCATGTTTGGATTTCTGTTGTCTGGTCGCCTCTGAAGAAGTATGTGTTTTTGTAAATAGTTCTTCTAGCTGAGCTCCTTGTTTGTTGTCTGATGCGGGATAATACCACTTAGCCATTGAGCCTGGAGGAACTGTAATAAAAGAGATGTTTCTTTCTTTCTTTATGACAAATTTACCTATTTATATCAGAATACAAACTTGCATAATCTAGAAGAAGGGGTAATTAGTTTGTAACTTTAGTTGTTGATGCCCTGGCTCTGGGAGTTAATTGTTTTTTTCTCCTCTTATTAGGCCACACTTATCCACTGCCTCAAATCATTGATGTTTATAGTCTCATTGTAGCTGATTATCATATAACAAATTTATAATTTTTATGCAGGGTTTCTGGACAGAGCTTCAGCCGATTATACTTGATGAAGGCTTTGCATAAAAATTGATGCTATGTGAGTTTGAATGGCATGTCATCCCTCCTTTCAGAATTATTTATTGTTTGTAGCCTTTGTTGACAGCGAGGAGGATATCTTGGTAGGATGCCTGCCATTTTGGATGAAAATGAAAAAATTTTGGGCAAACATTTGATGCGTAGAAACAGTGTTTTAATTTTTGAAATGTTTATAGAATGTTACGTAACATTGTTTAAAACGGGTTCCATAGTAGAATTCCAAGTATGATTTGCTGCAGGGTTGTCTTTTCTGGCCAAACTTCGGGAGCAGACAACAAAGGTTATTTTCTATTTTCTACTTTTTTTTATGCATAGAATAATAACCTGTTATCAATATTAGTGCCACCATACCATCACTATTATTTTTTATTCTCATCACAAAGCTTTTATCATTTTTTTAGCAGGGAATAAAAAGATGTTTTTACAGGCGGTAATCTTGAAAACCTATAGGAAAGGCTGATAATCCTTCATAAAAAAATATTTTCTAATGTTGAGAAAATCCCAGGACAGTTGTTAATCATAAAAAATAAAAATTACTACATAAAATAATATTAAAGGGAGAGATATCCTATATGATTTCTCTATGCTGTTCTTAAAGTTGTATCTATATTTATCTTTTTAGTACTAGTTCGATTTAATATAATATAGAATCTAATCTCGTGAGTAATTTGGTCTTTTATAGAAGTTTATTGGTTAAAAGATTGTTCAGATATGTTAATCTTTTTTAATTTTTTTGTACAATAATATTATACTTTTATTCTTGAAGTCAACAAAATTTAAAACTATTGACCATAAATTTGTACTTTTAAAAACTTTTAAATGGTAAAAAAATACCTTTTTTTTTTATTTCCAAGGTAAAAGAAAAGAGTTGTTAATCAAGATTTTCTTACCCTTCTTAGGCTATAATTAAAATAAGACTTCGCCTTTAGAAAAGGTAGAAAAAAAAAATACAAGATAAGCATTTAAAGGTGTTTCTGTTCTTTTACTCATGTTTATTTGTAATTTTAAAAGTAATAAGAGGTATTTGGGTTGTTTATGTTGATGTTTTTCATATATTTTTTATCCTAGAAAACTACTAGTGCGTGCTCATTACACGCTACTAGGTGATCAAGCCTCACTTTTTGTCGTGTTCTAAAAAGTGTCACTCTTTTATTTTTTCAAGTATGGCGTGGATTACAGATGATTCACTGTTTATCAATGGTGGTTATTTTTTTCTTTCCATTCTCTCCTGCCAAGAGAAGTGCACGCTTGTTATCTTTGTTTGTGGTATTTCAATTTTCTTTTGATTTGTTTTTGTTCTATCCCTTTTTTATAAGTTTTGTTTATTTTCGATTCAATTCTTCAATTATAGTCTCATACATTATCTGTTTTATTTATTTATTTTGGCTCTTATTCTTTTGATTTTTATTTATTTTTTTTAGTTTTTTTTGTTACAATTTTATTGGTTTTTAATTTCATCTTTCAATTGAAATTGATGTTGTTTTATCTTTTCCAATTTGATTCTTGTTTTTTATTTGATTCTTGTTTTTTTATTTGAATTCAACCTTTTAATTGAAGATTTTGTTTTGTATTCTAATTTATTTATTTTTGATTTTTACCCTCATTCATTTAATTATATATTTTTTTAAATTCTTTTGTGCAAATGTTTTTTTTTTTAGTCTTATCGTTTGACATTTGATTTGTTGGGGATTGACTTCTTCTTATTATTTTTTTTCATTTCTAGTCTAATAACTTGATGATCCGAGTCATAGATTTGAAAAGTTAATGTTGCTCACATTTGTTTTTCCATTTTTTGCTCATTTTCTTTTACGACATTTTCATTTTATGACATTTTCATTTTACATTACTTTTTTTTAGAAAAAATGTTTTGTTATTATCTTCATTTTTTCTTCCATAAGTTTATTTTTGTCTCATGATCTAAATCACACCTTTTACATGTCTTTTTTTAATAGATTTTTTTTTTTAAAATTGTTTTGTTTGTATTTGATTTTTGAAATTAATATTTTTAACTCTACATTTGTTTGTTGTTTTATATAGAAAAACTTTATTTTTTAAAATAATATATATTTTTTTAAAATGATATTCTTGATATGTTTGACCTTGCATAATATTTTGTAGGATGTGAGTTTATGTTTTTGTTTCTATTAGATAAACAAATTAAGTAAATACAACCGGGTAAATATTTCATTTCATGTGATCAAATATCTTGATCCACATTCATCTTTTTTTCTTTCAATTTCTTAGGTTTTAAAGATTTTTTTATTTTCCTTATACAAATGATTATCAATTTATTTGACTAAATATTTGCATAACCTTTGAATTTTACACTTTTTTTTTTTTTTTTTTTTTATGTATAAAAACATATCAAACAACCTACATACCTGATATATTTTTAGAAAAAAAAAATACAACCCACGTCAAATCACGGGTTAAACAACTAGTTATTATTTATGTGATTGTTAGTTTAATCTATATTATTCTTTAAAAAGACTTTGTTTAGTTTTAGATGACTTGCACATTTTGTATATTGCGGGTATAATTATGTTGGTGGATATTTGTGGTTAAAATATGTAGTTTTAATATTCATTAGGTTTTGGATGGAAATCTAGTACAAAAAAATATTCAATGAAGGTTAAGTTTTAAGAGGTAAAACTCGAAAATATCACTATTATACCGGGTTAGTTTTTTTTGCTCCTTATAGTTACATTGATTTTTGAACAAGATATATTGAACAAAAATTTAACCTTAAAAGGATGTTACATATCTAGAAGTAATTATTGTTTGCTGAGTCCTTAACCCAGCCAAGAATATGAATAGCTAAGAAGAAAATATTGTATAGGAATATAATCATACAAAAACAATTTGTAAGGATATTTTCAAAAGTGAACTCCCAAGTTTTGACCAAGAAAAAGAAGCTCAACATTGCTAAATAAATCCATAGACCATTGACGAAATAATTAAATAAATTAACACCTCCACATATTCGATGTTAGGGAGTAGAAAAAGAAAAAAAGCATTCAATTGCTTTGACAGTAGAACTCTATAGCCAAATTTCGAATCACAGCGAAACGATCTTTCGTTGAACATAATCCTATATAGTATTGGGTGTGTTATTTTGAGCTTCATGAATTGCTAATCCAATTCCACATTTATTTCATTTTTAATCCAGACGACATTATCCTTTTATCTTTAATAAGAATATGAACATGTTTTTTTTTTTTTTTATAAAATAATCAAGGCGTTGAAAATATTATATTGTAATTATTAAATTTTAATATTATATTATCTAGCCAAGTCTGATAATCACGCTCTATTGGTTTATTTATTAATGTTACAGTAAATCTCAAGTTTTTGGTCCTAAAAGCTCAGGGTTACTTGAGATTGAAGATTTCAGTTTCATATCCAACCAATATACACGATCCAATTATAAAATCGGCTCAGATATTATCTACCATGAAAATAATAATGACGAACAACGATCTAGGGCAGAAGCCATTTATACCATCAGACAACTCTGACAACCAGCCAATGTACGATAGTGAGAAAACATTAAAAAAACACCTAAAGGTTTGCTTCTTGTATACATAACAGTACTCATCAGAACAAAAATCTCTTCAGACCTGCCGCGGAGACATCAATTGTTCAAAAGCACTCTTTAACGCAACCAAATAATGATATGATCTTAATGCACAACCAAAAGTAGCCTTCCAAAATAAAATAGAAAACCCGAGAGATTCACTCCTTTCAAACAAATAGCATTGCTGCTAAAACAAAATGGAACTAATAAATAAGGCATCTGCTAAAGTGAATCTAAATATCCAAATACAGTTCTCCATGAAACTTAACTGGGTCTATATTAGCAAAACTTCCTCAAGCCTACTTCTCAGAAGAGTTTGGTCCACGCTTCTTCCCAAAACCAACAACTGTAAAAAAAGACAGAAAAATCATCATACCATCTCTATATTCTCTATGCAATTCACACATTCAGTATTTAATCTGAAGTTGGCAATAGAATAGAAAAATGAAGTAGAATCTCATTAACGATAAGGACTTAGCTAAGGAGCTATCTGTAGCCATCATGTTCATTCAATGGTATGGCTATAGGATGATGTTACTATACGATCTATCACAACCATAACCATTATAAAAGCACAATCAAACTGAAACTGAGCACGCAAAGATTCATATCACGATACACTTCCTTGTCTCTTATTTTATACCATTTTGATCTGTGCTATGAAAAACCCTACCTGACCCTGAATCACAGCTGAATTTATTAGCGATCACTTTTAAAGACTGAAAAACTGTGATTGTAACAGCGATCTAAGAAATCAAAGTTCTAATAGTTAAAATGGTGCCTTAGCAACCTCTTCTTCCAACCCCTCAAACCCTAACAAAACACTTATGACTTCCTGAAACAACCACAAGTTCTGATCACAAAAATGGAGCCTTAGCAACCCCATCTTGCAACCCCTCACGTCTTTCTACAACAACCACAAACTAAATCGCGGGCACTAAGCGAAAAAATAATCTAATCTAAGACTCAAATTGATCAGAAAACCCTAATTACCCCATAACTTTTTGATAAAAATTAAACAAAAGTTTGTTTAGCTTAAAAATATAAAAGCAAGGAATTGAGACTGACCGGCGGTGACAAAGCGGCGGTTGTACTGCATGCGCTTGTGGGCACGGCCTCTAGGCTTCTTCTTCTTATCTTGCTTGGCCACTTTTGGGGTTTGACCTCTCACCTTCCCTGCACGGGCCAGCGATCCGTGTACCTTACCTGCAAAATCAAAATCAAAATCAAAATGGGTTTGGAATATCAAAATGGTGATTTGGGATAGAGAGTGAGAGACTATCTCATTCTAGAGTTAGGGTTTTACCCATGATTGTTCGCTACTTCCTCTTCTACTTTGCCTGCCGCCGTAAATGAGAGAGGCTGCGTTCTGCGTGTGAATTTTGAAGTTAGGGTTTTCGATGCGGCGAGTGGTATTTAAATGGTTTTCGCTCCATAACCGACACGTCTTATTTATCTTAATCGACGCTGATAGTATCGTTCATGAAAGAGCATCAATGATTTACAAACGACATGTCATGTGAACAGAAGAATTCTACAATCAAACCTCTATAAATTTAACCATTAAAAATTATTTGTTAATTAAAGTATTATTTAAATTTAAAATTTAAATCATAACCAAATAAAATATTATTTAATGAATGTTATTAATTTATCAAGTATAAAATATTTTATGTTTTTTTTTTAAAGAAACCAATAACCCTTTATTTAATTAATATACAACATTAATCTATTTCTAACTTAAAATGAATTCTATTTAAGTTATTAACAGGTCACGTTACTGTTGATTTTTTTATTTATTTAAATCATAGAACTCTATCAAATTCTAGGGTTTATTTTTTCTGGGAATTTGAACAAGCCATAGATCGATCGTAGCCGTGCTCTGATTGCTGCCGTTTCCCCTTCTTTTCTTCTGTCGTTTTTGGTGGAATAGGGAGAGTGATGCATCTTTCAAATCTTGATACACACCAGAAGATAGCTCTCCAATCTCTTTCAACTTCAGCTGAGGAAAACTATCCCTAAATTCACAGGAAACTGTACAGTACAAAGAAGCTATCAGACCATGCCATGGAGATTAATGCACGAGACAAAAACATAATGAATGTTGAGAATTTGAGATTATTGCACCTCATTGTTCAATATCGAACATTTCCTATTTTAACTGAATGGTTTTTATTTTTTGTTCCTTTATACATTGTTTTCCTGATGCTTAGATATGCTCATGTTCCCCAACTCCTGTTTCTAGATTTTTTTGTTGGCATCCACGTTGGCTGTCTGCACCGATTCATATCTTCAAGTGTTAGAAAAGCCAGACAAATCAGATAAAGCAAGTGGAGAGCCGCAGGTGCAACCCAGTTCGCGGTTGAACCTGTGGTGTGGGAGACGAGGATGAAATAATGACCATTGACATGGAAGCCTTAGAAGCTCTGTTGATATTGTTTGTATTTTGAAACTGTAATTTACTCACATGTCTCATTAGATTTGTTTGCTAATGTTATTCCGTCTTGTTTTCCTGGACTTTCTTCTGTTTGATCTCACGTTTTTTTTTTTCTTGTGTTCTATGACATCAGAGTCTCATTATGATCCCATCAGACATGGAAGATTGTGCTCTACGTTTTCGACTCTAGTTCTGTAGAGATTTTAGTAGTGTTCTTGCAATTCTGCAACTCATTTGGATGAGTCTGGTTTCACCGAAACACTCTTTTGATCGGCATTGTCTTGAATAAGTTTGCCTCAAAAAAGAAAATTCCAAATGCATGGTTATTATAATGTTAGCTTTTCAGTGTAGACTCATGCTATTTCCATCACTCTGTTACGAGAATAGAGAGAAATAGAGAGAAATAGTATAAATTATTGTTTCCATTCTTCTTGAAGCTCGCAGTGGCAGTGATAACATCTAGGAATGGAAAACGATATAAAATCAGTAACCACTCAAACTTCTAATTAACCTACTCGAGCTCTCTCTCTCTTGGATACATGGACTTCTAATGGATTCTTCATCACCACTGTAAACTCCTGCTTCTCTGACAAATCAACAGAATCTCCATCTACAGCTACCCATTTGAAATCCCAGATCAAATTTGCTAAAAAATACTCCAGATGAAGCATTGCCAAGCCATACCCGGGACAAATCCTCCTTCCAGCCCCGAAAGGCATCATCTTTATCTCCTTACTTCCAGTTATATCGAAGGCTTCCACATCGATAGAATTATCACTGTTCATAAATCTCTCGGGCTTGAACATCATGGGGTCTTCCCACACCTTGGCATCCCAACCCATCTCTGCAACCATGAAGTTCACGCTGCCATTCTTGGGAACTCTGAAGCCATCGAGAATCGTATCCTGCGTCACTGCATGTGGCAGCACAAAGTGCCCAGGAGGATGACGCCTCAATCCTTCCAAAACCACTGCTTTCAGATATGGCATCTTGTGCAAATCATCTTCTCTAATCTCTTCCTGTCCAGCATCCACAACCCCTTGAATCTCCTCGAAGAGCTTCTCTTGAATACGAGGGTGCTTCACTAGATTCGCCATGATCCATTGCAGTGCCGTCGATGTCGTGTCCGTTCCTGCATCGAGAAACTCCGAGCATAAACTAACCATTTCTCCTTCTTCAAGCTTTCTCTTCTCATCTGGGAGTTCCAAATCAAGTAGGGTGTCCACATACGAAACAACAAACTCCTCTCTGTCTTTGCTTAAGCTTTCCTGCTTTGCGCTCTTTCTGGCTCTTATCAAGGGAACCAGCACGCTCTCATGTCGTCGGCGAAGCCGAAAGAGCTCCTCCCAGCGTTTACGAAACAGTATCTTTGTCAAACTCGGCCAGAAATTCAGTAAGTTGAAGCGAGGAAAGCTTAGCAGCATAATCCGTTGGATTTCTTCTACCTGTTTGATCTTGTTTTCCTCGAGTTTGTCCCCGAAACACATTAAAACTAGCAAGCAAAACATAGCATACTGGATATGATCTTTGACACGCACGCGTTGATTGGATGTTGACATAGGCTTGAGGCTGTTGATGAGAATATCCAGCACCCATCTGCGTGCATGTGAATATGATTTAACACGCGATGGATGGAGGATTTCAGAAGTGAGATTGCGGCGTAATAGACGCCAAGTCGGACCATAGGAGGCAGAGCTGATGTTATGTTGGTTGCTACTCATGAACTTGGAAGTGGCAAAGGGTGGGGGCCGATCGGCAAAAACCGCACCGTTTTGAACCAGTGCTTGATGAGCTAGTGAGTGAGTGGCGATGAAGATAGCCGGACGACTGCCGATATGCAGGGTGACGACAGGACCGTATTTGGCTCGTAGGCTGCGGAGGATAGGCTCAAGCTCGGAGAAAGATTTAAGCAGCCATGAAAGGCTGCTGAGGATGGGAATGGCAGTAGGACCGGGAGGAAGGCTGTGCCTGTTAGTGGGCTTGAGACGGGTAAAAAGGGATTGGAGGAGAGCACAGAAGCACAGGGAGACAAGGATCATAAACCAGGTTTCCATTCTTCTTCTTCTTCTTCTTCTTTGTGGTTGAACTTAGTTGCGTGTTGTGTGAAATGCTATAAAGATGTGTGTGGATAATAGAGTGGATATCCAAGATATTTTTTCTATCAATTATACGATTAATTAATTTTTATTTTTTAATTAAATCATCATGATAAACATATTTTGCTTAAAAAATATTGTTACAAAACTGAGCTGGGTGGCATCCAAGTTGTCATAATCAATTTTAGAGGTGAAGAGAAAGGGAGGCCAAATTCATAAAATAATGTAGCATTTTAAAATTTAAAGGGCTTTGTGCTCTGCTTTGATGGATCATCTTGCAATAGCCCATTGTATTTTTGAACTCCAAGAAATCAGATTTGGACCCATGAAGCATATCATAATTAGAGCAATGAGATTTGGATTTGTAATTATTAAATTAATAAAACTTTGATATTATGTTATAACAATCTAAAAACTTATGAAGATATAAGAAAGAGTTGCTAAAGGCCATCTGCTAAATTCTGTGTTTGTCCATAGACGAGGTGTCATCATTAAGTGTGAATCATTGAGCCGTCGTCGTCGTCGTCGTTGTGGACAGTGGAGTGTAATCCAGCCTAGGTCTTTAATTAAACACTCATTTGTAACCCACGGGTTTACAGTGAGGTGGTAGAGAAACCAATTCCCATGTCTTATGTCTCATTAGGGCTGTTAGCTCATCGGACATGACCCTCCCCCATTTCAGGTCACGAAGAGCTTGCCTCGCATAACGTGGTTTAATGGCAAAGGGAATCGGGTGTTTTATGACAAAATGTTACTGCTTAGGCTTGTAGATATTGTTCATCCAACGGGTGGTCATGGAGTGAGAGCAAGATGGGCCCTTTGTTGGTTGAGTATCGACAAAGCACAAAAAGGGATTCGAGTTGGATGGTTTTGAGGTATGAAGTCTGCATGATTTGTGGATTTTTACATAGATTGAGTGTTCCGTGCGAGTGAATTTATTGCACAAATTGAAATTTAGGTAACTAGGGTGATGAAAAATAAGGGAAATACATGAAGGTGATGCGGAAGTAGGTGCGCGATCCATTCGCACTGGTGGTGGTTACAGCTTTTGAAGATAAACCATGATTTTTCTAGAAAGTTGCTTGTACCACCCATCGATCAACATCCTCTCATGTCATTTGCAAACTTTTTTTGGAGATGAGCCCACCAATGGGTACTGAAGCGTGTAAACACCGTTTTCACATGCAAATGTGAGAAGAATCGCCCCTATGATCGAATCGTTAACAAGAGAGTAAGAGGGGTGAAATTCAATAAAACATGGCCCAATTGTCGCACAGCTAAGATTGAGGTTGGTAAGGGCGATGGCTTGTGGGCTTCCCTCCATTTTTGGATTACTTCCTATTGTCTCTCATTTCAGTTTGATTTGTATGTCCTTGCTGCTTATTGAAGCGCTGGGAAGCACTGTTGTCGTTTGAAAGCGATTGCTACCAGATTGAGTGGAGTTGTTCATCGTTGCCACCAGTTGGTGTGTGGTGACATATCAAGGTGATGGAGGTAAGCCTCATGGCCCACAAGCAAGTCGTGCAGCTCCTCAAAAACGAGAATGTAGAGAGCGAGATCATCATCAGATATGGAATGATCAATCAGGGCAATCTTGTTTGCAAGAGATTTGAATGTATGGAGGTACTCCCGAATTGTTTGATTTTCCTGCTTAATCAAAGTGAGCTCTTCTTTGAGCCGCATAGCTTTGGTGCGAGACTTGCCAGCATATATATAGAGAGTGTTTAGCTTTTGCCATACTTCCTTGGAAGTCCAGATGAAGGGAGTAATTGAGGTGGTAGTGGACGCTAAAATGGCATTGACGATTAGAGCAAACAATGGCGTTTCGAAAGGGGATGGTGGAGTGGAGATTGGATTATGGGAATTGTGAAATGGGTTCTCGTTATAGGGCAGCTCTATTCCATGATGGAATTTGAATGTTGACTGTATATTGATTACAACATTGCAGTGCATGTGCAAATGAATTGAGAGCTATACATATAGAAAGAACACAAAATCTATTCTAGAAAAGTTGTGGCTGTGAAAACTGAAAACTTGATTCCTGTGATTAGTCTGACAGTTACATCCTTGATTCTTGGCTATTCTTTTGTGATCTGATCTGTGGCATTATCTCTGGAAGTGACTAACTTGGAATAAGCAAGGGTTCATAGATTGAATGTGTTGAGTAGCAGAGATTCGTCCGAAGTCCTTCCATGGATAGGAAAGCTTTTTTCCAACTCAAATTAGTCCTAAGTTTGACATGAACCCTCTTGGGAACAGTCCTTTACTGGAATATTAATGGCAGTAATCAGATATGAGATAAGCAGAAAGTGTTTTGTTAACACTATCTCTTTCTGGTGGCCTGGAATCTCCCCTGCATACGCCAAAGAACTTGAGCCATTGTTGAATTTCTAAGCAATATGTGGTCCGAAACACAAAAGAACACATCACCAGAAGCCCTGTAGTATCGACAAGGCACAAAATATAATACATCAACTGGTGAGAGTGAAACCACTCTGAGCATCGAAATGCATTAGCCTGGAGGATTTTGTGTCCATCAATTATCATAACAGATTAAAAAAAAAAGGATGATGAGATACCGGTGCAATTAGGGGAGGATGAAGAACTAGCTGTTTACAACAGAAATAAATCAAAAAGATAGCAACTGCTGATAATGAAATTCTCAGAAACCAAAAGGTAAAACAAGACATCATGAGAAAAGGAAGGACATGTCTTTGCTTTTGGATTTCGTAGAAAGTTGTTCATTTCTTAGAAAAATTCTGTTCTCTGTGGAACTGGGGTCTTGATGACCTGCAATATTTGCACCACTTCTGCCATGGAAGGCCTGCTGGAAGGTATGTGAGAGGTGCATACAAGGGCCAGTTTAAGCACTGGCAGTACCTCATCCTCAGGATAATCCCCCATGCTTGGATCAACACAATCCAAGACATTACCTTGTTCAAGCAAAAACCTCACATGATCATTTAGTATCAGCACATTGTCCTCACCATATTCCACTGGCCTTCTTCCTGTTACTAGCTCAAGAATCAAGATTCCAAAACCATATATATCACATTTCTCATTGATCCTCAAGCTCTGGCATGCTAGTTCCGGTGCCACATATCCTAATGCACTCTGAAATCGAGTACTTATAACATGCCTATCAAGCTTCGTCAAGAGCCTTGCAAGTCCGAAATCTGAAATCTTTGGGTTGAGGTTCTCATCAAGAAGAATGTTGCTTGGTCTTATGTTGTAGTGAATGATGGGTGGACGGAAAGAATGATGCAAGTGTGCAAGTCCCTTTGCTGTTCCAAGCACAATCTTGAATCTGTTTGCCCAAGAAAGACGTGGTGTAGACGGTATCCTCTCATGAAGTTTGGCTTGTAAGCTGCCATTAGGTGCATATTCTGATACCAGCAGCTGCAACTGAGGAGTCCAGTAATACCCTTTCAATGATAAGAGATTTGGGTGCCTTGCCTTTCCTAATACCTGAACTTCTCGATCAAAATCTTCAGGATATTGGATAATGTTTGGTGTAAAGAGCTTTTTTATTGCTACCATTCTTGCCTCTGAGCCCAATGAGACCTTGTAAACAGTTCCAAATACTCCTTGACCTATCTCAGCAGCCTTATTAAGGAGTGCTTCTGGATTGCTGATCCAATCAGGAGATGATTTCGAGTCGAACAGGACCAGCTTGCCTGTGGAGAGAATTCCGGACCTGGAAGAGCTCGAGCACATGCTTTCCATAGCATGGTCAACAAATGCAAGCCTCTTCCGGACAGATAAATTTAGTAGACTTATGAGTATCACTCCAAACAAAATGAATATAGCTGCTGAAATTGCAATGATAGTTGAAATACTGAGAAACATATGGTGATGGAACCTTGCGGGGTGAGAGGACACTTTTCTTGGTTTCTTACCATCCCCTTGATTGCCATAGGCATACGGATCAAGGACTAGAGGCTTGGGAACATTCATCTTACATGGTCCCTTCAACAATGGTGAGCAAATTCCCAAATTCCCCTGCAGTGCACTTTGATCCAGACTTGGAAATATACCCCCAACAGGAAGCCTTCCCACTAGCTTATTATAAGAGATATTTACAGCCAGAAGATTCTCCAGTATTCCAAGCTTTTGCGGTATCTCTCCAGTCAGCTCATTGAATTCCAACTTCAGAATCTTGAGCTTGTTTAGCCTTGAAATGGACTGGGGAATGGAACCGCTCAAATTATTTTGGGCCAAGCTCCTGCAAATAAAATTAATGGCTTTCACATTTGGTACGTAAACAAGCATCGAATAAAGCACTAGTTGGAGTTTTGAGGGGGGATTGATGCAAGACTTACAGCAAATATAGTGACGAACAGTTTCCAATCTCTTCTGGAATTTGGCCCATCAATGAATTTCCGTCCAATTGAAGGATGTTCAAACTTCCAGACTCACATATATCTGCAGGAATTAAGCCAACTAAAGCACTGTTTCGAAGATCCAACACCGTCAAGCTCTGAAAGTAGCCAAGCTCTCGTGGCATTCTTGATTCCAGATTGTTCCAGGACAAATTCAAGTATCTCAAATTAGATGAGAGACCCTTTTCAGCTGGAATATGTCCTGTGAGATTGTTCCTTGAAAGATCAAGTGTATGAAGAGATGAAAAGAAAGTACTCGAACCTGATGGAATTGAACCTACCAATCCATTGTGTGAAAAATCTACTTCCTCGAGCCCAAGATCAAACAAGCCTTCTGGTATGCTACCATTGAAGCTGTTACTTCTCAACCGAATCACTGATAACATCGTGCAAGAAGCCATTGAGGTGGGAATGATGCCAAAGAGTTTGTTATTGGACAAACTCAAGTAGCGAAGAGATTTCAAGTCACCAATGGATGATGGGATGCTACCAGTTAGACCATTGCTCGACAGGTCCAAGTATTCAAGATTGGTCAAGCTACCAATCCACTGAGGGAACTCACCTGCCAACATGTTCTTGGATAAACTGAAAAAGTTCATTGAACTCAGCCTCTGAAGAGACTCTGGCAGTGCTCCACTAAAACGATTGCTGCTCAAATCCAATCTATTCAAGTGCGGGCACAATCCAATATCTCCAGGCAATGATCCGGAAAAGCGATTTCCCTGTAATTGTAGCTCTTTCAAGTTGTGAATGGCTGATGCCCCTTGTGGCACGGACCCCGAAAATTCATTGTGTGAAAGATCCAATTTTCGAAGCCGCTTCAATGACCAAATCCCACGACTAAAATCTGGGTCGCCGGAGAAATGGTTGTTGGACAGATTAATAGTGTTCAAGGAAGAGCAGCTCAGTAGTGAACTAGGAACTGGCCCTCGAAGCAAATTCCCAGCTAAAGAAAGGTAACGAAGAGACACAGAGTTTCGAAAAAGGTCATCTGGGAGTTTTCCGGAGAATGAATTCTCAGAGAGATCAAGAAACTTAATGGAACTCATGCTGTCAAGAAAAGATGGAATGAGTCCTGAAAGACTGTTGTGACTAAGGTTAAGTCTTTCAAGATTTGACAAGAAACCAAGCTCGAGACTAATGTCACCGCTAAAATTGTTGCGGGACAGTGATAATGTCTTCATATGCTGCAACTTTTGGAGCCCTTTACCTAATCTACCTGATAATCCCAAGCCATCGAGCGAGACTTGAGAAACTCTGCCGCTCACCGGATTGCATTCTATGAACTTCCATGAACATGGGGAGTCATCGTCTTCGTTCCATGAGCTGAGATAGGAAGATGGGTCGATAAGGTCTGCCTTGAAAACAATCAAACCGAAGACATCATCGTTGATTTGAATCGGCACACTATCACTTCCCATGCAACCCTTAAGAGAAGCAACCATGGAAACTAGAAAATATAACAACAACTGAGAAAAACCCATCACTAGTTGGGTGGCCATTAACAAACCTGAGCTCTCTCCACCTGGTTCTTGGCTATGGAAAGACCAAGAAATTGAACATAAGCTGTACTATCGAGATACTGCACTCACCAAGAAACCTAGTATGGGTGACTGTTAGGTGTCTGCCCGCACTTGCTACAAAGAAAAGAATGTCGCATTAAACTGTTTGTTCACGAGAAAGTGACTGTGAGACAGGGAGAGAATATTTTTTCTGTATTTTTTTACCCAAATGGAATCTCTGTACCATTTAGTGATCCTTGAACAAATCAAGAAGAGGAGGAGCTAGGAATGTGTGAGAGATCAAACACAGTGTGAAGCTAAAAGAGGGAATGTTACAAATTATTTCCTCATGCGAAGCTGTAAATTAGAATTCTGCTCAAGGATAGAGGTGAAGACAATAGGTCCAGCATGCTAGATGGGTCTCCCCATCTCGAGTCCTGACACATTCCCACCGCACACCGAGTCTTTTTTCTTTTGTCTACAAGCTGAGTAACGTGACTTTGCTGAGACCAAACTTGTCGTTTCTTAAAGCACCTTCTTCTTCTTCCTCTTCTGTTTGAAATTTCAATAATGCAGCAGCATATGACACTGCTGTTGCAAGTTTCAAAACAGCTTTTAGTGACCTTATAAAAATGGTAGAGATGCAACTAGCTACTTCACCTATTTTGCTGCTGGAAATACGTATTTTGCCTCAAACTGGACGCCATTAAGGTATGTGCCTCTTTTGCAATGTTAAATTTGAAACCATGTTTTATATTTTTATTTAAAAAAAAAACAATACAGTTTAAATTGACTCGAGAAACTCGAGTTACTCACTCGACTTGACATCTAATCTTGAATCGGATGTTATAACCATGAGTCTTCAAAGAACGTAATGACAAAGAGCCTACGATCTGTACAACAAGTCTCCAATTTGAGTCAATGCATACACTCCTTGTAATAGTCTGAAACAGCCGAGATTCTACTCGTTCACATGAGCCCACAAAATATGCTTTTCAAGAAATGAAGTTTCCTCTCATGATTTTTTTATTATTATAACCATGAATTTAGAAAGATTGTGTAATAGTATGTGTTATCCATGTGATAACAGCAACTCTTCAACTCCTAATTTAACATTATTGTGAGGCAAAGCATGCTAGTATTATCATGTTGATGTTAAAATATTTTAGAGGATTTAGTTAACAATTTGTGTGGTTTAATTCTAATTCATTTGAATAATTATATTCGAGTAGGATAAAATAAATTGTTTATAGATCCTTGCATATCTTTCAATGCACAAGTAGATAGGCAGCATATTCATGTTGCCCCACACTTAATTTGGCTTGTGTTAGCACAGGGGAAGGAGTACTTTATATATATATATATATATATATATATATATATATATAATGGGGAATATTCTCTCCAATGTTCTTTCAAGGATTCGAAAATATATTTTTAAATAGTAATTTGCAAGTCTTAATAGTACCTTAAAAATAATGTATTATTGGATCGTTATACACGCTATGATTTGGACGTAAAAATAATGCTAGTATGCTATAAAAAAATTAAACTATATACAAATTAATATGAAGTAAATTAGTCAAATTTATTTTGACGTTCCTCCATCATATCATCATGACTCTCAAAATCATGTGCAATAGCAATACCAAGCTAAGTATAACGAGTAGTGGGGTCCTGAGTGAAGCCTTGGCTAAACCTTGACAAACGATATCACTTTTAAATATTAAAACAATAATATATTATATTAATAAAGTTACTCGAGTCATGAAATCCTGTTAACTCTATAAAATAAAACATAAAAATATTAAACTTGATTCTATATCAACCCAATATTTATTGATAAAACTGGAAATAAAATTCAACTAAAAAAAATAAAGTTTACAAGTTTATATATATATATATATATATATATATATATATATATATATTCACGTTTCTCTCGTTTTTTTTTTTTTTTTTTACTTTTTGAATGAAAAATACCCCTAAAAAATATATATGTAAGAAAGGAACAATATATTATTCGATTATCATAGTCATAAAAATAGATATAAATGAAAGAAAAAAGAAATAATAATAAATAAGAGAAAAACTAATATAAAAATAGATGAATCAATTAAACTTTATTACAATATAATCAATATAATTGTATTAAAAAATCTAGCTAAAAAGGAACAATATATTTATTCGATTATCATAATCATGTATAATTATGGTTTCCAAAATTGAATTTGCTCATGAACCCTCCACGGGTTGATTTAAAAAAAAAAAAAAAAAGGCAATATTCACAAGTTCCAAACTTTCCTCACGGGTTACCTCTGTGTTCTTCCCCGACCTGCAGGCCATTTTTCTGTCAACACGGCTCCTCTATTCCCATCATATCATATCATATCATATCATATCATATCATATCATTGTATTGTTGATTCTTGGTCGTAGAAGATGCCTCTATTTATTATGATGATAAATTTATTCCGAGTCTTTGACTCCATCTCTTTATTCTTTTGAATTTTTTGGTTTTGTTTTAATTGGGATAAGATGAAGTTTGAAAAGTTTGGAGTTATTTTCAGTTTCAAAATTTCAAATCACTAAATAGTGGGGAATATATATATATATATCATAGTTAAAACTTGCTTCGGTTTTTTGGGTTAATCTAAGACCGTCGATTTAAGATCTGGACCGATCCAATTGAATCAGTTTGTTCGGATAAAAAAACTCATGTTGATTTACATCATAGTGACATGATGAAATTCGGTCCAAACTGGGTAAAAAAACTCTTGAACTTTTATTTGTCAAAACGATATCGTTTTAGTATTTTTTAAAGAAAATTTTTGGGTTTTCTGGGTTAATCTAGAACCGTTGATCTAAGATCTAGACCGATCCAATTGATTCAGTTTGTCCAGATAAAAAAACTCATGTTGATTTACATCATAGTGAACATGATGAAACTCGGTCCAAACTAGGTAAAAAAACTCTTGAACTTTTATTTGTCAAAATGATATCGTCTCGGTATTTTTTAAAGAAGAAAATTTTGGGTTTAAGAACTTGCCCCGGTTTGAATTTAATAACTCAACTTTTGATTGTCCATTTCTTTGATTGAAGATTTGAGGTTAAGAATCCATTTGATATATTGAAGAGTGTAACATCAAAGAATAATACATGGTGTTTTCTGAAGCTGATTGATATATGTATGTGAGATATAATAAGAGATTATTGTTGTTATATTTAATGTCAAAGTTTATGTTCCACTTGCAAGCTTGTGCTGGACAAAATTTATCCACTCATTCTTTCCAAGCTATCCATACTCTTTTTTTTTATTGGACATTTTCCATATATCTTTTTAAGAAAAAAAATAAAAAAATATATTATTTATGAAAAGATAAGATTAAAGAGATTTTTTATATGGAAAATAATGAAATTTGTTTCACATCAATTAGTTTTTAAAATACTTAAATTTATAAATTCAAAACAGATTCAATAAAATAATAATCTTATTTATGAATGTAATTAATTTTATTAAATATAAATTATTTTTTAAATAGAATAATAAATAAATTTAAGAATAAATCAAATACTTATTTTGACAAAATTATTATTTTATTTTTGAAAATAAATATAAATTAAATAGCACAATATAAAATGATTTTTTTAACATAATTTAATTACATGACTTAAACAAAGTAAAATAAATAGATTATTATTTTCATACTTATACGAGAGTAAAAGTTCAAAAATGATTTTATTTAAAAACTTTTTTTCCCATTAACCACAAGGGTATCCTAGTAAAATTTATCCCCAGTCGAGACTAATTTTTTTCTATTAAATATTCAGCATAAGAGTTTATGTTATGTAGTATATATATATAAAATATTTTCTTATAATTTTTTCTATGATTGAAATCTTACATTGTTGGAAACTTATTGTCCTTTTTCATAATACAAGAAAGGACCAAGAAATTACTGGAGATAAATCACATGATTAGCTAGAGCGATTCAGGGATTAGTTGATTTTCCCTGAGAAAATTTAGCATGTATGATAACATGGAGAGCATCATAGTGGTGGTGGTAGCTATGGTGATGAGGTGGTGGTTCTGGTGATGGGTTTTGGAGGAGCTTCAATGGGAAGGTGAGTAATCATCTGGGGTATACAAAGATTGGTGGGTTTTTTCCCAAAATAAAAATGCCTGCTTGGGGATATTGCAGATTGCTTTGAATTGCAAATCATAGTGTAGGGTCAACTGGGTTTGTCTAAAAATCTAAGAAAAATATCTCAAAATCGAAAGAGAGATGAAATAGATGGTCTTTTGGGGGGTGGCAAGCGCAAATGGAGTTTGCAGAAAATATGGAAAAGTGGGGTTGACGAAGACAGCTTTCATTACATGTAATGATCAAAATGTTACTATACATGTTCTAAAGAAAGTTCTAACCAAGAGTATCTTATTCTATCCTCATCTTTGATTTCATATCAAACCTAAAGAGGAAAGTACAAAAGGGTGGGCACACGCTTGAGCAGATGCTTGGTGAAGAAGGTACTTTGATACACAACTACAAGTAGGAATCGAGATATCCATATGAATGCCTTTTGTTGTACTGTAACAAGCTTGCATAAGTGCGGTCCCAGATTCCTATATACAAAGATTCATCATCTGGGCTAAGAGCCACTCCTGAAATCTCACCAAAGAAATCGATCTCTTGCCGTCTTCTGTAGTCATCCTGTGTGCTATAAACATGCACAAAATCTGCGGGTTCGGCTACATACATGAATTGGCCATCTGATGAAAAGCAGATCGAACGAACCGCGCCCAGGTTTCCCTTGAGGATAGCAGTAGGCGATGACAACTTTCTTATATCCCACACTCGGCAAGTCTTATCCTGATTCCCTGTGGCAAAAACACGTCCATCTGGGTGCCATGCTGATGCAAAAGAATAATCTAGGTGACCTTCCACAGTGGATACAGTCTGCAAAAACATTGACATAATTATGATTTAAGAATGGCAACAGTATTTGGCTTCTTAATTGAAAACAAGAAATACAAAGATCTAGTCTAGAGAAAAAACCCTTGAATGTATCACATAGAATTTTGAGCATGGATGATGACAAGTGGAAAATAAAGTTATATATACTCTTCTGTAAATAATTTTCCAACTGGACATAACATAAAAAATAGCACAGTTGACAGGGGCAAGTGGAGTAGTGGATGCTTTCCATTTCGTTTTTTATGCAGTTTACCTGTTTTGAAAACAACCAGTTCCTCCCAGAGAAAAAAAGAAACACAGGCAATTCTAATTCCAATGATTAAGAAAAAAAGCTTTAGATGGAAAACTTCTTGTACCTTCCCACTCTGTGAATCCACCAGCAATCCATCCATGTTATCTCCAACAACTGCTATTAGCCTGCGGTCAGGGCTCACTGATGTGTGCTGTAAAATACAAGCTAGTCTAGTCATCAAATTGGAAGTTGAGAAAGGCATATAGCAGTTATCAGGTTTCACATCAGACAACGACTAGATAATGAAGAGTCAAGGACCTTTAGGGACACTTCAAAAACCTGCCTTGTTAACACCCAATCTGAAACAATTCACAATTGGGAAAAATGAATTGAATTTGAATTCATCGATCCCAGTATATATGATGGAAACTGAATTTACTTGGCATGAAATGAATTGAAATTACAACTCAAATGAATTGACATTGCCAAAATCAACCAAAACTGATTTGGTATGATTTGTCAATTCTTTGTGGATTGTGTTGCAGCAATTGCTGATTCCTATTTTTTCATGCTAGTGTTAGCTCAGCTATTGCTCTTCCAAATAGTTTTGGATAGAAAATCCATATGCAATCTATTCTGTTTGATTCATATATAAAATACTACAAGACTTCTAATGCATTTTGATTGTTTAATTTTTCCCTCCTCCTACAATTATTGCACTTCCACCTATTTTGTGTATATGAAAAGAAATTGACGAGGAAAACTTGATCCCAGCTAGTAGCTCCCCTGTGTGTTGTTCCTTCCTAACTATGAGTATTCATGTGGCAGTCACGCAGAAGTTGTCCCCGATAAACACCAAAATCAACCAGAAAATGAATATTAGGCTTCTTGTTAGATGCTGCAAGTAACAAGGATAACTTACATTCACTGGCCAAGGGAAATGAAAGTGATTCAAAGGTTGAAATGTCTCTAAGTCATATTCTCTAAGGCCACCATCATTGTTGGATGACATGAAACGGATTCCACCCCTGCAAGAGCAGTTATCATATCAGCCTGTAATTCCTGAAAACAATTTATGATACCGAGCAAAAACAACACAATCTTACTACCTCATGCTGTCATATATCTCAATAGCATTCGTGATGGCATTGTCATCATATGTAGTGCGGGTACAAAAGCTAACTCCTTGTCTATCCAAACGCTGCAGCAGATAAGATATCTATTTAGAGAAAGAATTTCATAGAAGATGTTTGAGCAGCATATTAGCCTTATCATTATATCGATTGTCATCCTATGTCATTTTTCCTGTTTGCAGGAGCAGAGGATACTGAAACCCAGAAAAAGTAGAGCTACAAATTACATTTTTTGTTATCTTTCCTAAAACTCAGCTCATACATACAACATCAACAATTTCAGCACTTCATCAAATGGACAAACTGTCTGTTGCAAGCATGAAGCATCAAATGGAAGCCATTCAGCATTACAAGACAGAGGACAACAGAAGGTCACTTGTATTCAATCCTCATTAAGACATCACCACCAGAGCAGTCTTGATATAGTGTAGAATTGCAATTATCACAGTTCACTTAAGCTCCGGAAAATTGTATTTTCACAATTTCATCAACATCCTAATGGTGCTATAGAACAGACAAAGGAGTAGAACAATGCATTGCTCACTTTCAACATATTTCACATGCCCCCAAGTGTATTAAGGTGGTTATATCACAAGCAAGTTAGCTCAACTCAGCAAAACGGTTGGGGATTATTAAGCAAAAAGAAACCCATCCATATCTCAAGTTCATTCTGAGCTGTTCACATTTAAGATTCCAATTTCAAATTTGAAAATTGGCAAATGGCATGTTCTAACATAGCTCAATTCTAGGAAGAGCACAGTGACCTGCTAATAATGCTATGTTGAACCTTAAATGACAAAACCACTACTTTTTTAGATAGGGTAAATTTAAGAAAATTTGATGAGATGATATGTTTATGACCCATGTCCGTGTGCATACACTTGTGTGTGTGTGTGCATGCACATTTTTGAGAGGGGTAGCAACTCACTTTGCAAGTAAGCTCTCCGTGGAAGCCCCCAGCAACAAGAAAATTATCTTTGACTGCAATGGTGCTGATTTGAGTTTGGGTGAAGCCTTCTAACAAACTTCCAGCATGTTTCTGTATATTTAAAAAAAAAAAGAGTTAATGAGTTAATAGGGGGGGGGGGGGGGGTATATACAGGCTGACAAGGAGCTTTTCACAGAAACATAAGAGGTCTCATTCAAATCATACTTTGACATACAGATTTGTTATCAACTGAGAAGCAAACATGGAAATAACCACAATACCTCAGAAGGGGCTACATGTCCTGCAAAATCGATGACCTCAGACAGATTGCCAGATATGGATGACCAGTGCATGACTGAATAATTAGACATAAGATATACATCATGCTTCGAAGTGGCCCAGACCAAGTTCCTGAGCTGCAGAAACCATAACACAACATGAGGCTATCAGGAGTCAAGTGGGCGATATAACTAGCAAAAGTAAATGAAGTCAGCTACCATGCAATATGGCTTGAAAGGAAACTTGATACTACACGCAGTCCAAAGAAACAAATCAAAACAGTCACTTTATAAACATGGAAACAAATGGTTGGAAACTAACACCTTAACATTTAAGATATATGACTACGACTAGCAATTACACGGAGCAAGTTTCTTCACTCTTTCCCTGTTCCAGAACTTTGTCAAGACAAGCATGAACACAAACCACACGGTGCTGACATAAACTAGTACATAAAATAAACTGCTATCCAAACACAAGTTGCAAAATCCACCAACCTGAAAATGAAGAATGGTGGGCTTAACCGATCTGGTATTATAAAAGAACTCATAGTAATGGCCACCCTTCTCCATTTGTTTGCACTCCTACAACAACCAAGTACAAGAATCATAACAAACTCCAAAACCCAGAAAGCAAATCAACAATTAACAATATAAATTACCATTAAAGTACCTTATCGACAGCTTCGCCGGATAAAGGGATGTTCTCATAATTCTTGTACTGCTCAAGCCTCGTCGATCTGTAATTTTCCCTGCTTATATTCAATCTTTCCCAGGGAATACCCTGTATGTCCTGCCCGTTTCTGGCTTGCCCAGATGATGTATCCGTAACCTTGGTAATCTGCTCATTGTTATTTTTTTACCCAGAAATTAATTAATTTTATAACCTTCCATCTAAACTAACAAAAAAAAAAAAAAAGAAAATTGAGAATAAATACCAAATCGTATTCGTCAGCCTCAACATCTTCTACAGCATCGGCAGCGGCGGCGGCTGCTCCTCCAACCATTTCATCGACGAAATCAACCATTTCTGCCTCTTCCGCCATGTAATTCATTTCTTCTAACCGCTGGTAGTATGACATATGCTATTTATCTATTTATATATTGCCTGTTCCAAAATTAAACATAAAATCAACTTCCAAGTCAATAATTATCGATTATCTTTGTAATAATAATAATAATAATAATAATTGTATATTAGTTATATTCATGAAATATTAAAAGATAAATCAAACTCAAGGAATAACTAAAAAATATTTGACAATCTGAAGGATTAATTTAATGTACTAGATTATCAGAGATGAACCAAAAATAAAATCTATATAGCAAAAAACGAAGAAAAATAAATTAAAATTACAAAACAAAAATCATGGGAAATAAGTAAACAACTAACTGTTACTAAATTACACAAGAAATTAAAAAAAGAAGGAGAAGAAGGGAAGGGATTCTCTTACCCACGCAGATTGTAAAGAGAGAAGAAGGGTGATGATTGTTTTTGTATGGGGTCAAGTTATTAAGACACTCTGTTTCTACTATTTTTATTTATTGTGTGGGATTTTGAGAGAAATAATAATTCAGGTGGTAAGTAAGTTAGGATCAAGTTTTAAAAATCTTTTTAATCTGAAAATAAAATAAAATAAAGAGAAGATATATTTTTAAATATATAGAAAAAATTGATAATAATAATTTAATAATATAATATAAAAAGATAAAACACCAAAAATAATAATAAGTTTTAAAAAATATTGTTATAAACAAAGCAAAATTAACACTCAAAAACTCACTCTTATTCAATCGTACATATGAAATCAAAATATTGTTCCCTATAAAATAAAGTTAAGACACAAAACTTATAATTTAATACATGAGATCAGAATAATCCTATAAAAAAATAAAATTATAAAAGAAACAATTATATAAAAAAAAACTAGAAAAAGAAATATAAGGTATCCCAGTCAAATTTTTCAATAGTAACCCAAAAAGTTAACAAAACCCTAATCAATAAAATATTTAGGGATAAAATAAAAAAAATCCAATAAAAAATTAAAAACAAAATAAATAACAATCAAAATAATAAGAACCAAATCAAACATAAAATAAAATGAACTAAAATATTAAGAGATGTAATTGAAAATACAAATATCCATTTAAAAGAATGATATAAAAGATTGATGGATGCAATCAAAAAGATAATTTAATTGAGAGAATAATTTTTAAAAAAATCAAAATAAGAGAACGGAACAAATGAAAGTTTAAGAAAAACAAAGGAGGACTACATTGAAAGAAAAATATTTTAATGATTAAAACGTAATCATGGAAGGAGTTTGGTCACTGAAAGGTCATGTACACGTTGTTCAAAAACCATAAGAGAACCTATACACGGTTGTACAAATACCACTCTAAAGTCATTTTTTTAGACTAAATAATGTTTTTTATATATTAAAATACTTAATTTAACCTGATTAAATTATGTAACATATATAAAAAAAAACTAAAAAGATTAAAAAAACTTTATCCCAAAAGTAAAGACAATTCTCATCCAATGGTTTTATGGTAGTTTTACTATGAAAATAAAATGAAAAGTCAAAATTTTATTAACACTTTTTCTGTCTTGATAATTTGATGTATGATTCATTTTATAACAAAAAAAGATGGACAAATGAATAACTTGATTTCCTATCATGGTGGGCAATGAACTTCAAGCAAAAGAGTTAATCAAGTAATGGAATTATTACATTAGGTTATGTAAAATTAAACTAATTACCATCTAATTTTTATACTATTACATCAGGTTACTAATTAAACCATATATATATATATAACATCAACATATTAAAACAACTAAAAAACACTAAAAAATATACAAGTTGAAACTTTTTTTTTCTTAAAAAGATCAATCTTAAATTCTAACGGGTACAAAAAGCTAAAAAAAGAAGAAGAGAGAAATGTGTATGATGTCCTCCCTCGAGAATGAAAAGCAATGAGAATTTCCACTTGCCAACCCACCACTACCACCAAGTTGTATTTAGAGATATTTTTTTCAGAGGAATGGCTGCAATTATTGTCCCCTCCCCTGGCTGTTTCCTTCTCTGCGGCCACAGCAATGTCTTGACTATATTAAATAGCATGGTTTTGGGTTCTCTCCATCATTAACAAGAATCTGACGTGATGAGGCCCTCCCTGGAAGCATTATGCAGACAATAATTGTATGTGAAGCCATAATCTGTATCCTTGCATGTTCTTGCGAGCACCAGCTTGTCATCGTGTGGATAATGGCATGGTGCTTACTTTACATACTTCCGTATTGAATCCACAATCCATTAGTAGCAGTAACCATGCTCGTTGCTGCTCAGAGAGGCAATCCCTGGGCCCTTTAACTTCAACAAGCTTCGCTTCACCTTCGCATTCTCCATGGAACCGCCACAGCAACAGGTCTGGCATTCCGCTGGACCAGCTCCGGTAATCTTGAGCAAGGTGTCGGCAGAGTGAGGCCAAACAAGGGCCTCCGACGCAGGTAACGGCTGCTCGAAGTTCTGGGAGAGAATGCCGGTCCCAATTAACACCCCTACAAGCTGTTCCTGAATGCAAATCCCATGATGTGATGAGGATCATCTCCGCCATGCCGTCGTATATTTTCTGCAACTGGGATTCTATAAGGCTCTTTCTTGCTGGATAGAAGCTATCAGTCTCTAAATCCAAGGGAGCAGTCTGCAAAATAATAACAATAAAAATATATATATATATACACTTTTTTTTCTTAAATTATATAAAAAATAGGCAGAGATTGGGGAATCAAGCAACAAACTACATGGAACAAAAGGGAAAAACCGATGAAGAATTAAGTAACAAATACACTGAAACTACATTGAGAAGAAGCTCTTAAATAAATAAAACTGCGGCACAAAGGCTGCCAAAACTTAACAAATATTCATAAGTTCTCATACGGTTTATTATGTTTTAGAAATCATTTTAAATAATTCGTTATATAATGAAAATTCAGAACATTAAACTAAATGATTAAAAATAAATGAAATCTGCAGGGAAGCCTGAACTGTCTTTGTTCCCCAACTTGGGAAACCTGATTCCGGCCATATTGTTGATGGGGTGGTGGAGGAGGCTAGATCCACTTCCACCCTACCCCACTACCATTTCTAAACTTCTCTTCCACAACCGCAATGGTGATTTTTTTTATAAAAAATATATATATATATCTTCAATACAGCAATGATAAGACTACTCTGATGACTGATGATGGGGCAGCAGCTGTGAACGACAATATAACTTTGGCATTCTGATAGGCTATTTGTCTACCATGAAGTTTTAAGCATCAATATTTCACAGCAAAACATGCCATAACCCAAAAGCTGAGAGTTTTACAGATTGAATAAAAGCCATACCTGAAATTTGTTGTGGAAGACATTTGGTAAATCAGAAAATATAACGTCCCACATAAGAAGTGCAAAAATTGTTAACCAAATTCCACTCTCTGTATGAACACCCTGCCATCCACCACCTTCACCAGCATAATACTGTAAAGCAAGCTGCTCAACTCCACATTGGGCCCCATCTTCTCCATAAAATCTGCTCTTCATTCCAGCTTCACAGTTCAAAGGTCTTCCTTGAATATGAACCTTTATTGACAGTAGGAATTTGTAAAAGCAAAACATTGATGGATGATGGCATATTTTGAGTTATTAACTTTGAAATACAATTTCGCTAGCATCCCAAATCTGAAAGAATCACCCAATCAGTTACCTCTCTGATCTTCCTCTTGATGCATGATGAGAAACTAGGAGCTTTCCAGCGCCTTGGTGGTTTTCCCAGGCGAAGCACACGCCTTTGCAATGCCATTCTTGAACCGGCACGTACCCATGGATCCAGTAACCCATCTTCAGCAACTAAAAGGCTCTCATTGGGACAGCCCATGTGCTCCAAATCAATAGACAATCTCAGTGTCCAGTTCCCCCTTCTTCCATCACAAGTGAAATTAAGAAGCAACCTCTTCAACAACTTAATTGCATCCTTGTACCTGAAGAGAACTCCAGTTCATTTAGACATATTTCATGCAATTTCATATAATACAGCACCGTTTTCTTGATGCTCAAATTGTCTTATTTAGTAATTCACATGATAATACAAACAAAACAGATTTTGACTTGCAGAGTAATCAACAGGAGAACACGAGGGTGCATTTGCACATCCATTACCAAGGACTATTCCCTTAAACACAAGCAGAAGAGAGATGACCTTGCTCAAAATAATACAGCTGTCCTTAAATGGATATACATTATTATACAGCTGAACAACAATTTTGTTACCAATAAATTCTGTGCAAATAGATTTTTGGCTTTGACCAAAGCACTCACCAAATTTGATTCTGAAAACCAGGATAAAATCTTTCTATATTGTATCAAAAAGGAAAGGAAAAACACAATTTTTTACACTCAAGCAAATGATGTAGAGCAGGAATCATCCAATTTCAGATCGCCTTTGACCAATCAACACCCCTTCCAACATCCTAAAAGGATATCCATGAATATACTCTGAAGCAACTTTTCATTTTTGACTGTTCTTCCTGCTCCTGGTGTATGATTTTAGAACGGAGCTAATCAACCCTATGAAGCAAAACAGTGAATTGGATGGAAAGAACTAAAGAAAGAAAAGAGATGCATTGTACAGCTGCCGAAACCACCAGCACCATCATCGTTGCTACCACATCTTTTCCACTTTACCATCAATTAGCAAGTATATTGAAGGACTTTTTTGTTAAAAGAAATTATTTAAAATGGTGTTTCATGAAAAAGACGGTTGATTTTTCTGGTCTGCATCCATGTTATGAGTTTTAGATTTGAAAGTGTAGGAGCCTTTGATGGTGGAAAATAATTTTAGAGGTGGCTTTTGTGCCTCACCTTAAAAATGCAGCAAAAAAATTCTGAGCACAAAATATCAATGTAGCACTGACACAGCTAGCTTTAATAATATCTAAGGTTTCTAGTTCAAAGAAAGTAGGGGAACTGACAATGCAAAAGCACATGATCAACATACTGTGTTTGGAATCAATATTAGCCACTTCAAAGACCAAAGTGGTCAAAATAGTTTTTCCAGTATGAATTTATACATGTATAAATAAGCAAATATAAATTCTACCACGTGATCATGCATAGGTACCCACCATACTGATTTGATATGCACAATTTCCTTGTAACTTAAAACAAAAATATCATTCAGAAGTATCTCAACTTTACTAAATTTCACTTGCAAAGAAAAATATGCTGCAAAATGATCTGCTTCTGAAATTTGCAAAAACACTACAAGGGGAAGGTGGAGCCAAGAACTTCCTGTGTTGTTCGGGGGAAGGGATGAAAACTTATTGTTTTCTATATTTTGATGTCTATAGGATGAGATCATTCGTTTGAATAAAAAAAAGTTAAAATGGTAGAAACATGGAGAGAATAAGAAGTGCTTCCCAGGAAGAGGAGCGGCTCATGATTTTCTATACAATAAAACAAATAAAAAGAAAAATAGAAAGTTAGCAAATCTTAATATAAAGAGAGAAACAATCCAATTGCACTACAAAATTTTATAAAAAACAGACTCAATTATAAATTATGTACCTCCGCTCTCGCTCAAGAAAAGAAACTCCTAGAAAGACCACTTTAGAGTATACCCAGGATGCTGAAAAGCATGAGAAAAAAGCAGTCACTAATTCAGAAGCTGACGTGTGAGTTGCTTCAGTATGAGACATACGAGAGTCAGCTATCTTTATGCATCTTAGAACTGATTCACTTTTGTTTTCATCAAGATATTCATCCATCATTTGTGCCACTTCTGTTGCCTGTAAAACATGAAGTATTAATGAAGGTAAAAAGCAGCAACACTTTAAAGGCAAATTCTCATAGAAATATAGCACCTCTTCATAAGCTATAAGGTCACTTCGAGCTGAGAAAATTTGTTCTGATATTATGCAGTGGTATGCTGGATACTTGATGATGCCCAAATCAACTAGTAGGAATGCTGAAAGATCCTGCTCTCCATTCAGGAAGAAAAGTCTCTGCATAGGAAATGAAATTCAATGAACACCTTAGTTGTCTTATTTCCACCATGACTAACTCAAGCAATGGAAAGTAAAGAGCACCTCAGTACGCCAGATAAGGGAGTCAGCTTTTGAAGATATCTTAATACAAATTTCTGTTCTATCCAAAATAGCTGATGGTAGGAATGGACTGGTAAGATCAAAATCAACATGGAGGATATTAATTGCAATACTCATTTACACACCAAGAGGAGAATCACATTATCTAAGAGAAAAATATCAATACCATACTCCATCTTCATAGGATGAAAAAACAGATGCAATAAGATCCTGTTTTCTTGTAACACGAGTACCATTCTGAAGCCTCGATAAAGCATGGAAATTACAAAGAAGTTCCATCAGAGAAACAAGAAGAGCATATTGAATCATTATATGAATTTTTAATATATATATATTAAAAAAATTGTGTTGCCTCCATGTACTGATTTACAGCCTCAGTTAAACAAGGATTTATTTTTTAGGACTTGATTATCATGCACACTTCATTCAAATATCAAAATTACAGTATAAGGAAATCACATAACAGAAGTAAAAGCTGTGAATCTGTAACCCTTCATGAATTTGTCACCTCCTATCCCCACAAGATATGCAAGCCTCTTAAAAGCACACACAAGGAACCATGCGAAGACCTAGATCAATATATTTTCTTAAAGTTAGTGTTGAAATCAGGCTCAAAGTCAGGGATTTACTAAGATATTCTTAGTAAATATTAGTAAGGGAAATCTGGCATATATTAATCTTTCCTACCTGTTTATAGGCTTGCCTTGTGTATATATATAGAAGGATGTATTATGCATAAGTTAGATGAATAAAAAGACTCTCTCTCTCAAAATCTCACAGTTAGTTTGTCTAAATGAGATTTAAAACCTTGACATTTTACTCTAAGTTTCTCTTTGCTTTCCTCCATTTGAAGCCTTTCAAATTTGAGCACATTGCCTCTAGCATGAAAGCATAAATGGCATACGTGCAGCCTTCAAAATAGCTTGCCATCTAGATGCTAACATGCAGAACTGTGGCAGTATTTATAGTGCTCTAAGGCATTTCCTTGATGACTCATCTTCAGACACAGTTCAAGAACACTTTCTAAAACAGATGTTCATAATGTGTCATATAAGTCAATTGTCCAATATGTACTGTAGACTTGATCAGGAAAGGATTACTATTTATTCTATTTTGTTTGTTTAATTGAAAGTCATATGACACACTTATTTAGCAAACCACATCACAGAACTGACTGATGAATACTGAAATTATTGACTGTAGTTTAGTATTTAGCACACATTCCAAACATGAAATCAGTCATATTTTAGAATATTCACTCACGAAACATTTTGATTGATTCATTTTTTATTTAAATTCTGGAAAAGATCAATCCATGAAAGACACTTTAGATGAGAAGTAGATTGGTAAAGGTATAAACCGAGAAAAAGAATGGGAACTGAAATTTTGAAATGTTCAATAAGCAGCACTGAAGAACTTCACAAATCATGGGTTTTGTTAACTTTTTAGAAAATACCCAATCATATGTGCACTGGCAAAAACAAATTAAGGACAAAGGAAGCACCATATTTGTTGAACATGTCTGTTTTTAACGTTCTTGTTTTTATGCATAAAAGGATACAGTCTTGATCATCAAGCATATAAAAGATGTTTGATTCATATCTGTCCACGCAGAAAATCTCTCTGAAGTAGTAAGAGATTTGCTGCTAGTAATCAAGAGAATGCATTATGACTTTGTTTTTCTAAACTAGTAAATTATAAAATCAATAATTATAGTGGTGGTGGTAGCAAAAGCAGTTTTTTTAGCTGTGTGCTCTAGTATCCTATATAACTTCAAAGAACCTATAATATGAGGTCAAGAAACAAAATGTGAAAAAACCTTTTTTAAAAACATTTGTTCATACTCTTGTAGTGACTGCACTAGTCAATTATATATATAGACTAGTTCTAAAAAATTAGAACCACAATTGTGCTTCTGAAATCCACTAAGACATTGCAAATTCATAGCCATGACAAAGAGATCAATCTTTTATGAATCAACAAGCAGCATCTGTAGTTGAGAAATTGATAAAAAAAACTAAGTGAACCAATGGCTAACTTTTTCTTGTACAAGGAAGTAGACTAGAGTTTCAATGGGACCAGGAGCCCACCTATGTAGCAAGAACTAATGGTGCAGGAGTTATAGAGAACACACATAATCTCTAGTTGAGTTGTTTAGTATTAAATACTGCTCTTAAGCAATACTTCACCACATAACACAACACAATATGCCTGAGGCCCTTGTCAGAAAACAATGCTTATGCAACAGTGGAAGTAGGATTAGACCAAGTACTACAGAAAATATGATACCAATGCAAACCTTAGACATGGATGCAATTTCACGTAGCTCAGACACGGTGAGTAAATTCAAAATCTGCTCCATGTCATTCTCTTCTAGTTCATCCACACCTTTGAAGGAGCACATATAACCCATTGCTGATATGACAAGAAAAAAAAAACCACCATCAAAATCCTCATTCAGAAATTCAATATTAAGTTGTAACAAACATTATAAAAATAGTTTAAAATACCAGAAAGATCCTTGATAGCCTGCCGAGAATCAGAAACTTCTGGGTATGAAATACTAGACAACCGAAACCATGGTCCTAAAATAAGAATAACAAAATGCAAAGCTATAGTATTGGGGATAAATATCTAAATTTAAATTTAGCTTTAAGTAGGTGCTTTATTAGAGTGTAAGTGTATATGTGAAGATAGTGTCAATATTTAAACCAATAGACAGTTGAGAAATAAGATAGTGACAACAATAGTTTCAAGCACTTCCACCAGAAACAATGATTAAAGAAAACCTTCATTATGCGAAAATGAGAAGTTACAGTGATCACTCAAATTGTTATCTCATCCTAAAAGCCAATATATGTCAATTTCATTTACTTTTCGTACAAGCAGTTAGTTAAGTCAAGAAAAAACCAAGCCAACACATTAATATCTTTTCTTTTATAAACCAAAAATACAAACCAAATAAAAGAACTCTTACCACAATTGAATACAACATAATAAAGAGCAAAGTAATATTATTATTTTTACATTTTTCCCCTCTCCTTTGTTGCCTTGGTATGTGGCACAAAGTCAACTATTCAAACTAAATGTCTGTTTGTCACCGCGTTTCAAAAGTGTTTTTAAAAAAAACTAAAATTTTTTATTTTTTGTTTTAAATTAATATTTTGGTGTTTTTAGATCATTTTGATGTTAGTGTTGAAAATAATTTTTTTTTTTTAAAAGCATCATTTTGATGCATTTATGAATGAAAAACACTTTGAAAAATAACCACAACCATACTCCCAAACAGGCCATATCCGCAGCTTGAAAATCATTGTTGGCTTCCCTTAAAAGCTTGGCAACAATAAGAAAGATCAACGTGATGACATACTCTTGGGTCTAACTTAAACAAGACACTAACAAATCTCAACAAAGAAAACATTTGTTCAATTTTCTTGAATATCAAGGCTTAATATAAATATATTTGTGTAAATTACTATAGCCAAACTTCCATAAAAAGCCATAGATTCCCAAGTTTATGACACAAGCAATGAAACTGCTAAGAATAATTGTTAAGAGTATTGACCTTGACCATGCAAAAGTCTCAATCATAGGCCATTTGTTCAAGGTTTGTTCTTGTGAAATCGATGAAATTACCAGTTCAATTTCTCAACCAAATAAATTTTAAATATGGCCCAGCCAAGGGTCCAATTCATCATGTTTTTGTTCAAACATCCAGCTCAGGCAATGTTTAACAACTTTAAAGTGACCCATGCAGGTTTTATCTTTGGGGTTCATTTAAGCACCACTAGTTAAGAGTACAATGCTTTTATAATCATCACTATAAGAGAACAAAATAAAGAATTTCTAGGTCCTTCCTTTTATCTAGGACGACTTAAAAAGAGAGAGAGAGATGAAATTTGCAATTATCTGGATTTTGAGTAGAATATGGTAGATATTATTTTTCATATAATGAAAATTTTCCAATCATAATCATCTAAGAAGTTATGCTTTGAAGGCCCAAACCTTGAAAACTCTCTGTTCTTGTGGTGTAGATAACTTACCATTCTAGTTGTTCTTATAGTTGTCAACTTGCCTATTAATCTCGGTATTGGATTTTATATAGTACAAGATTTTGGCAAGATAAAAAAATAACCTTTACGTGTATAAAGCCGAACAAAAAGCCTCTGACTATCATCTGGTAGAGAAATAAATGATTCTGTTGACAAATATAACAATGAAATAGTTAAAGATTATAAACAAGAGAAGAAACTGATGAAAAAATAAACTAGATAGCAGAGTTTATACCTAAAAATATTTTTTCATCATTGGTGAAAAGATGGGGATTACTCTTTAAAACCTCTTGTATCAGCACCCAGAAGTTTTGTTGATATTTCGTCATACTAGGTGAATAGTTCTTGGAAGATTCAGCCACATGAAGAACATTTTTCCATGAACAAGTGAAGTCCTCAATTTCATTATGGTTTTTATTGCATTGTAACATGACTTTGCAACATTCAATTTCGATGGGAACGACATCAAGATTAAGTTTTGGAACAGAAGTTATGTGTCCCTGCAAAACAATCCTGTTGGGATTATAATTATTTGGGAGTGGCAACCATTCATTATGCTCTCATTTGATTAGAACAAACACATGATAGTAAGGTCAAGTTTGGTCAGGAGTAAACAGAAATAACAGTAAAAATGCTAGTTATTCATCATGTTTTGTGCACAATTCTGAGAGCAACAATGTTAAGTAGGAAAGTTTTTTGGGTTAGGGGCAATTAATTCTCTTTTTCATAAACCAAATTTCCATATAGTTGTGAAAGTTTTTAAAGCTAAATTCTCACTTTAAAACAAAAAACTATATATATATATATATATATATATATATATATATATATATATATATATATATATATATATATAACAATTCATAAACTTAGACAGAGTCAATAAAAGCCAAAAGGACAGGTAAAATCTATTAGCAAACTATGCATCCTTAGATGGGGGTTAAAAAGATTATGCAAACTCCATGATCATGTGGTCATATAACTCGCAACAAAGACTAACACAAACCTGAGAAAGCTTAAAATTAGATTTGAATATAAAACCTCGACACAATAATTACCTAAACCGAGAAACTGAGACTATTAGAATAAAAATTCCACCTAATGACTATAATAAATCGCGAATGAGAAGTATAATGAATGAAAATAAAAACCATTATTATTTGATAAATTATTTTTGTTCATTTAAGAGCCAAAATGTAAAAATTCTCTAAAACACATAATTGATACAGCAAAGTTTGTAACTAAAGGTTTTTTATATATATAAAAATGGACTTGACAATAGCCTAACTTCAATACAACCAATTTTTTTAATGTTAGCTGCTGTAAATAATCAATTTTAATAAAAACAATGAAAATTGATACAAAAATTAAAATAATGATAAATTAAAAAGGATATAACTTGATTTCTAAGCCAAACTCTGATACTGACAGATTTTTTAATGATCTTAGTTAAAGGTATGGATAGAGAAATAAAATCTTTTACAAATCATCTGTAAAAAATTGTCAAACCATAGAAACTTCTTACCTGAGTGACTAATTAGGTGTAAGTCATTCTTAGAAAGCCTTAACTTTCTTCTCATCTATCTCACTACTTGTTATATTGTTGATAACATGACAATCAAAACACATACCTGCTTTCTGTAACTCTATTACATTAGTAATATCCTTATTCAGTCCATTAAGAAACCTAGTCATAATGACCTCCCTTTCACTACATTAACTTGAATCATCGTTATCTCAATCTCTTTGAGTTTGTTAAATTTTAGTTCTAAAAGAAAAAAAACAATGAGACAAGGGAAAAAGACAAAGGAGAGCATTTTATCGTGAAAAGTCATATTTCAATGATTTATGAGCAGAGTGACCTATATTTGAGTATAAACACATGAAAGAGTATGTAAATATATAATTACTTATTACTAAAGAGTTGTTTTCAGATTCTAACAATGTCTACCAAAGGCATATCATCACCACTATTCTTGTACCACCATCACTAAAACAAGTCTATAGAGACCAATTGAAATCGAAAATAAATCAATGACGAGTAGAGTGAAAAATCATATCAAGTTGTAAGTGGTGAGAAGAAAGAACTTTTTGAGGAATGACCTACACCTGAATTAGTCACTAAGGTAAGAAACTTCTATAGTTTGGCTAGTATCTATAAGCGATTTGTAAAAGATGTTAACACTTTAATCGCACATTTAATTGAGATCATTACAAAGTCAAATGATATCAGAGATTGAATCTTATTTTATCATCATTTCTTTTTACATCAATTTTCATTGTTTTCGTCAAAACTGATTGTTTGTGGTAGCTAGCATTAAAAAAAAATGTTCCTGCCAGAGTTTAGTTGTTGTCAAGTCAGTTTATATATATATATATATATATATAAATATATATATATATATATATATATAAAAAAAAAAAAAAAAAACTTTTGGTTCCAAACTTTTTTGTATGAATTATGTAAGAGGATTTGCACACTTTAGTTCTTGAATGAACTGAAAACCGATTTATCGGAAAATAATTGTTTTTGTGGTGTCATTTCTTACGCTTCTCGTTCATGATTTGTTATAGTCATTGGATAAGAATTTTATTCTCAGTTTCGATCTAGGTGATCATTATGTCGAGATTCTATTCTCAAATTGCTTTTTAGCTTTCCTGGGTTTATGTCAATTTTTGTTGTGGGTTACGTGACCGTATGATCACAAGGTTCACATCAAATAAGCATTGACACTTCTTTTTGTCACTTATTGATTAATGCATATTTATTAATATCTACACAAAGATTCAAGAATAGATTCAATGGCAAGAAAATAAGTGAAATGACACCCATCCTCCTGGGGTGTATGCAAAATATTTTTTTTTTTTTTTCAGAGCAACAATATTCATCAATTGATTTTTTTACACTACTTCAAACACAATCTAGAATTCAAACATACAGGTTTGGATAGAATTACTTTCACGGATTAAGAAATATTTTACCTTGAAGGTCAGAGAGTACTTATCAATTAGAGGAGACAAATGTTGAGCTAATTCTCGGGGGAGATAACCCAGCACTTTACAGCATCTAGAATCTGCCAAAAGAACCTGAATCAAAACGACCACGTGATTTAACATCGAAACTAATCTATAACAAACTGAAATTCAAGGCAAAAGCAAAGCAGAAATGAGATATACCTGGATAGCATTGGGATCTTTGGCATTATCTGTCTCTCTCAAAAGACAGATGTTTGCTCCAAGATTTAATTCCTTTTCAACACTAAATCGACGTCCAACAATGAAGGTTTCAAGAAACACCCCTGATATGTCATCCATGGGCACAGCCTCGAAAGATTTTGTGACCTCACTTCTCACATTCAACAAAGAGGGATCAACTCGGCCATTGATACTGTCATCATCAATCAGTTTTTGCTTCATAGTCGAAACACCTGCACTAGTTCCTGAAACAGTCTCCCCTGACATGTCATTCACAGTTACTGCCTCAATACATTTTGTGACCTCACTTCTCAAATTCAACCGAGAGGGATCAACTCGTCTGTTGATCCGGTCATCATCAATCAGTTTTTGTTTCACAGGCGAACCATCCATGCTAGTTCCTAAAACAGCCTCCTCCATTGGAACCAATGTGCCTAAATTTCCTTCATTTTCGTCAACTGCAGTAGAGTTGTCAAAACCAAATGCCGCATCTTCCGGTACATTTCCTGTTCCCAACTTCCTTACATCACTAGACCTACTACACACCATTGGTCGTGAGCAGAAGTTGAGTTGGAAGAGGGTGCGCTGCGTCAATTTCCGTTTGGTTCCTCTAGTTAGGCATGCATCTAGAAACACCAATAAATAAAATAATAATAATTAAAAAAAAAATCATAAGCCCTTGAAGCAGTGACAATATTTGGTACCTGGCAATTCCGAAAATTATCTCTCTATCTCAATTTCATTTAACTAATTAAAACTAATAATAAACGACCTTAATTAAAAATCAAAATAAAAAATCTGTACCTAAATGAGAGTTGATGATGTGATCTTGAGCAGCAAGTTTAGAGGAACAAACAGGGCAAGTTACCCAATCAGAAGACTGCGGTGATTTGGATTTCTGTTCACTCTCCATTGATATAATTCTTCCATCTTCATTTCCATCGGTTTTTCCCAAATTCAAAGGCGTCTGAGAGAAGAATTTAAAAGCTTTAAATAATAAATTAAAACGAAAATCACAATCGGTGCGGTGCGGTGCGGTGAGTACCTGAGGAGGGTGAGAGTGAGAGATGGTGGAAATGGAATCGGAAAGAAGAGATTTACGATTGGGGAGGAATCTTCTGCGCTTACCGACCAATCGGATCAAGCTCTCCCGTCCCCTCAACATTTCTCTCTCCCTCTCCTTCTGCTTCTGCTAGGCTAGGATAAGCAGTGACCGAGTAGAAAATAAACTTTCCATTTGTTTATCGTCTCGTCCCGCCAAGCTGGGTTTTAATTTGGTGTGATGCCCAGTTTCTGCTTTAACTCTTTTTATGCCGTTAGATTTAATACTCCATATTAGATTAAAGTTAATTGTATTCCATTAGTGACTGCAAAATTCCATATAATCATTAATTACGTATTATACAGTTTTAAAAAAAAATGCTTTAAAATTTAATTAATATCTTTAGATACCAACCTTTAAAAATTGTGGTATTTTCAGGGTTATTATAAATAAAAAATATAAGAAATTCAATTTGAACAAAACCTTATAAAAAATGTTGGATATCTCTAACTGCATGCTTGGAATTATGGTTAAATTTGTGATTTTAAAGTATTTTTTTTATTCATAAATACATCAAAAAAATAATTTTATTATTTTAAAAAAATATATTTTTAACATCATCACATTAAAATAATTTTAAAACATTTAAATACTTTATAAAAAAAAATTAATTTAATTTTTTTTAAAACATTTTTTAATTCTCAAACACTCAATTTAAATATGAGAAGGGACTTTTGATATGTTTAGTAATATACAATATGCAAATTTGAGAATAAAATGATTTTTCCTTCTAATGACTTTTCTAGAGACATAGGGTCTTGTATGTCTAAAATTACTTCTTATAAATTTTGAAAATATTTTATTTTTATTTTTATTTTTATTTTAAATTAAAAAAAATATTATTTTTAAATTATTTTAATGTGTTGATATTAAAAATAATTTTTTAAAAATAAAAAAAAAATATTATTTTAATATATTTTTAAACAAAAAAATACTTTCAAAAATAATTTCATACATGTTATTAAGATTATTTACATAATTTTTAACCAAGTGTTTCTTGTAAGGGTAACATAGTAAATATGTTTATCATTTATGTATCATCGTATAAATGGTCATAGATTGCCAATGACAATAATTGGAATATTTTTAGAACACCTGTATTTTACGAAGATAAATAGTTCGGTATCAGTGAAAGCTACCACGGTTCCCTGGAGCCTCCCCCCTCGCTGGAACCATCAAAGGAAGCATCAGCAGTCCACAACTCTCCGTTCTCCCCATAACCATCAAACTCGTTGTGCTTCTCATCTTCGTCAATAAACTCATAATCAAAGCCTGAATCTTCAGACTCAAACACGTTCTCGAAACCATCATCGTAGTCATCAAGAGCGTCGAGCAATTCATCATTCTCGTCATTAGAGTCTCCAGTATCATCGCCATACTTGCCGCGCTTTCTCCTTTCTCGTCTCAGCCTCTTTGCTTCGCTGACCAGCTTCATCAACTGATCTTTTATGACTGAAGCTCGGTCGTTTTCCAGAAGCTTGCCATTCTCATCAAATCCCTCGACCAGGAACACGGAATCCCTTAGGCCCTTCAAGCTCACGTAAAACAACTCTGGGTGCCTTATGATCATCCCTCTCAACTTATTGGGCAGCCCAAATTCCTTCCTGAAATGTGTCAGGTGGTCTATTAAAGTCCTCTTTTCAACTGCCATGCCCAGCACCTCTCTTACGACCGCACAGGCTCTCTTCTCCGCCTCAACGGACTCCTTGGCAAATTCTTCTAAGCATGTGTTGTATGGACACACATCAGGCAAGTCTCCAAACTTGACCAGGAAATCTCGGTGACGTCTCTTCAAATTAAGACCCTTTCGAAGTGTCAGCTGCTTGAATCTCAAAGGCCTGTCCACTATCAACTCACGAGACACTTTCGGAGTGGGCAAAGGAATAGACAGCTGTTCATCCCACGATACAAGCTCAAGTGCACGACCGTACGAGGTGTCGACGGTCCTGAATCTATCAGGGTGGTCATTGCAGAGGCGAGATCGAAAACTAGCGGGAAGCCCGAGATCAGGTGCGAGATGAACCAGCTTCGACAAGACAAGTCGGCGATGAGAAGAGAGCATGAGAAGCTTCTGCAGTTTGTTGGCTAAATCAGTGGAAATTTCAGACTGAAGACGAAGTTCCTGCGCAGCAAGGGCTGCAGCAGCTGGGGTTAGACGAACACATAGCTGATAGTAAGGCTTGGTGGCATTTAATGGCGAAGGAGGAGTCGGCATTGGAAAGATTTCAAAAATGGACGGGTAACGATAAATCATAGAGCGGATTGAACAAGGTTTCGTGAGGGAAAGATAGGAACGGCATTTGGAAAGAATGTGGAGCGGAATGTAATGTTTTGGTTTGGACAACAGCAGCGTTTTAAGCTTTTGAACAAACCGAATCCTGCTCTGTTTCACAACGTGCTTGTCTAGTGAAACATCACGAACAATTTTTGGAGCTGAACAAGAAATGGAAAGACCCTTGTAACTGGGTTTTTTACAGGTGCGGGAGGGATTTGCATGTAGCCCAGAAGGAGCACTCATTGGGAGAAAGGTGCAATTGAGGAAACAAAAAGACAGGCACAGAGCCATTGTTGTTTCAGTGATATAAGAACCAAGTAAAAGTCTCAGAGACTTTATCACAAACAGTTGGGTAGCATTCAAGAAGCGAAGAACGGCCGCCAAAACGGGCAGGTGGTAAGTGTTTTCTGTACCCTAATGTGGATGAAAACGAAGAAAAGTGCATCATTAGAGATGAAAAGTAAAGGGGTTAACGAGAACGAATTGAAGTTGCATGAATGCAAAAAATTGAGTAAAGAAGATTGGATTAGCTCAAAGACAAGGTGGGTGTTTCTTGAGTTGAGCTTGTTAGTATCAAATCTTTACCGTCTTTAACATGAAATTACACGAAATTGAAGGAAGATGGCAGACAAGAGAGACTTCCAGATACTTGGTGGGTGAAAGTTCAAGAGAACAGAGTACCTTCAGCTGATACAGCCTTGGAGTGGAGTGGAGTGGAGTGGCGAGGATATAGTTTTAAATGGGGAATGATCGGGTCACGTTTTTTTTTTTAAAAAAAAAAAACAATCTTATTTTGATTAGAATTTTTAAAATATATATAAGCCACCATCAATATAATTTGAAATTATTTATAATTGAAATAATACATAATTAATATTACTAATTTCCATGTGATGTAAAAGATATAAATTCATGTAAAAGCTTTAATAACTCAGTTAACCTCATCAAACCTTTAAAATAAATAAATAATTGAAGCTGATTTAATGAAAAATATTGATATGATGACAAAAACTATTTTCTAAGGGTGATTATTTTCGGTTCGGTTTATTTTTTATCTATAAAAACAACCAAATAAAAAAAAACTAAAACCAGTTTGAACGCACTAGTTTTGGTTCGGTTTTTTAACAAAAAAACCGAAAAATACTTTATTTTTTCAAGCCTTTTTGTTCTTACTTTGACCAAGATTTTCCATTCTCTCATTTCACCTAAATGAAATCAGACAAAAAAAATTGAACCGAACCGAAAGAATAAAAAAGCCATAGTAATTATTTTTTTTAACCGGTTCAGTGTCTGTTTACCAGTGTTAGCCTTAAAAAACTGAATAAGAAGTTTTTTTTTAAGTGCTCGTTTGGGACGGCGTTTCAACCGCCGTTAAAAAAATTATTTTTTTTCATTTTAAATGAATTTTTTTTGTATTTTTAAATCATTTTAATGTGCTGATATCAAAAATGATTTTTAAAAAATAAAAATAATATCATTTTGATGTATTTCTAAATAAAAAGCACTTTCAAAAGCAACCACAATAGCCCTTCAAACAGGCTCTAAATCTAATCGATTTAATCTGATTTTTTTAATGGTTCGGTTTTTCTCTCTTCGGAGAAACCTAACACCATCATCATTTTATAGCAAAGCTATAAGAAAGCTGCAATTATTTTAGATTCCACAAACATTTATTCTCTTCAGAAGTTCAGATGGTGAGCATACTCTCACAATTTTCAAGAACTTGAAAGGCACAGCTGAAATCCACGAGTAGCAGCAAGACAACATGGCATGGCATGGCAGATTGCCTTCTACATAGCTTTCCACGATGAAAGAGGTGGAGTATCTGAATCCTTGAATGTAGCGAAGCCATCCTCAGACCTCTCGCCCATTACAGCATCTGCAGAAGCAATCGATTCGAGCTCTGCCATTTCTTCCGGTGTTAGCCGGAGAGACAGAGCTCCGACGTTCTGGTTGAAGTTTTCGATCTTGGTGGTTCCAGGAATAGGACACACGTCATCACCCTGGTGGTGTATCCAGGCCAACGCCAGCTGCGATGGAGTGCACTGTTTCCTTGCTGCGATTTCATTAACCCGATCGAAAAGTTGCTGGTTATGTTCAAGATTTTCAGGTCGGAACCTAGCCATATCCTGAGACAATTGAAACACTGGTTAATTTATTTCAGCAGCTGAGCCTGAAACAACTCATCAAGATCGAAGAAAGCATAACAGATTACTGTTTATATAAGCAACATCCCAGATTTCCATTCAACAAGGCGAGTGATCAGAATTTTTTGTTTGGAGATCCTTTAAATCTGTGTTTTATTTGATTGAATCTTTAAGCAATCAAAGTGCATAGCATATTTGAAGGAATAAAGCGCAGATGTGAAAGAACTGGTAGGGAAAATATAATGATCTCAAAAGCTAAACATTTTCTGTGAAAGTTTCTGCTATGGATTTTAGACCAGCGAGCCACCCCAGAAGGTGGAAGAGACTATTTTTCAATGCATCTAAGCTAACCAAGATATTGTCAAAAACTCCATAAACCCAAAACCTTGAATTCTTAAGTGAGTTTTCAAGAACAATTTTATATTATTTTTCAATACATGTCGAAGGAGGATATGTGATTTGTGAGATGTTAACGAATTATCCAGATATAGTTTATATTTTTCTCTAACGTACAATATTTTCAAGCAAAAACTTTACGAGTTTGAAACTTGTACAGATTTACATTTATCTATACTTAATTTTTATTGAATAAAATGAGAGTGATAAGATTTAAATTTGCACTGACTTCACGGATAAGATTCCTTTTTCTTTATACTACTAGGTGGTTTGATCTTAAAAACTTAAAACACTGTATTCAAAAAGAAAAGAACCTACCTTTCTGTAGTCACCCTCTGAGAGGCTCTCAACCAACTTGGGCCCAGTGGAAAAGAATCCATGTCCTAGAGGACTGTACACGACAATCCCAATGCCAAGTTCTCTGAACCATTAGAATGATAAGATCATCAGAATCTGGGTTTCTAATCCAGGCATCCCATAACAAATCTAAATTTTGATCTCGAAAAGAAATCAGTTTTTCTCATCACCTGCACGTAGGAACAATCTCTTCCTCCACATCTCTTGACCACAGTGACCACTCCAATTGAATCGCTGTAATCGGATGAACAGCGTGAGCTCTTCTGATTGTTGAAACAGAGGCCTCTGACAGGCCTATATACTTTATTTTACCTTCTTCAACTAGTTTCTTGAGCTCTCCCATCTAGCAAAGAGAAATAAATAATATCATCAAGATTAATCAGAACGATATTTAGAAATGAAAACAATTAAAGAGAAATACCGTAGCTTCAATAGGAACGCTGGTGTCAATGCGATGCTGGTAGTAGAGATCGATGCAGTCAAGTTGAAGGCGTTTCAGGCTGGCCTCGCAAGCAGCTCTCACATAAGCAGGATCCCCCCGAACCTCCGCTTCGCCGTCGTCGAAGCTGACGCCAAATTTGGTGGCCAACTCAACTCTCTCACGTAATCCTCCCGCCTTCAAGGCCTTGCCCAGAAGGATTTCGTTGGTGTGGGGCCCATAGACATCGGAGGTGTCGAGTAAAGTGACGCCGGTGGTGACGGCGTGGTGGATGAGGGCGATCATGTCCGATTCAGGCTTTGGAGGGCCGTAGAAGGCGGACATGCCCATGCATCCAAGTCCCTGTGCTGATACTTCGAGACCCTGTGACCCCAGCTTGATCCTTTTCAAGGTTGCCATCTCTCTTGTTCTTGACTGATTTGATTCTGGATATTGAAGGGCTCTGTGTTTGTACGAGGTCTCTGCTCAGCCTATCAATTAAAACGAAGCTGCCACAGATGGAGGAAGTGAGCGAGCAGGCTTTATTGTCGAGCAAGAACAGTTTCTAACGAAGGCATATACGTGCCGACATTGATGTTTGAATTATCTCTCCATTGTAAGAGCAGCCGCCAGTTTAATCCACAAATTAATTTATTATTAAGTGAGTTGTTAAAATGGCTATCAAGCCATTTTTTTAGACTTTCGTTCAATTTATTAATTTCGGTTGAATGATTGACCCATTGGTCAAATACCAAGACTTCCAAGTCCTCCCGCTTCATGGCATCTTCGTGAACTATACATAATTATCGATACCGTTTCGGTCACTGTTCTGGTTTTTCGATTGAAATGAAACGTTCCAGTTTTGGAGCGTTGCGGCGTGCCGTTTCAGTGTCGTACTGTTCATATATAATTAATTATATATATATGAAAAAAAATAAAATATTAATTTAACAAGCATAATTAAAATTTGAATTCTTTTTTATTTAAAATATTTTGGTGTTTTTAAATTATTTTGATGTATAAATGTCAAAAATAATTTTTAAAAAATAAAAAAAATAGATTTTGAACCCGGAACGGCACGCCCGGAACGGAACCGATGCGTTCCGGCCGGAATTAAAACCGAGACAAAAACGAGGTCATTTTGTCTCGGTTTGTTGAATGGAACGGAATGTTCCGGTTGAAACGGAACGGAATTAACAACTATGGAACTACATGCATTTGCAAATTGTCTGGGAGATTGTTGTTAAATTGTTTTTTATCTTTTTATTTATTTATAAATATATTAAAATAATATTTTTATTATTTTTTAAAAATCTTGTAGATATGGTAAATTGTTTTTATTTGATTTAATTTTCCTGTAAATTGTTTCTAAATTTTATTTGATTTAATTGTTTTCAAAAAAAGATTATTTTTCTATACTTCTTGGGCGTTTTGATATCTTATATGCTTAGCTTTTAGTTAACCAAACATGATGGAGCAATTGTTTTTTTTTTTTGGTATAACCACGCGGTGTCCCAAACGCTGGCCCAGACTAATCCACGTTCGCACCGGGTGGGCCCCGAAGGGGTGAAAGTGCTTCTCAAATGGCCGGCTCCATACAAGAGGAGGGTTTGAACCCCTGACCTCTCTTAAGGGATGAGAGCGCCCTCACCACTCACACCAGGACCCTTGGGTTGATGGAGCAATTGTTGAGTATGTATATATGAAACCATATAATTCACAGTTTTTATTAGGCATTTTCTTTAAATTTGCTTTTAAAATAAGCAATTGTTATATTTTTTTTATTTTGATCAATATATTATCTACAAGATTAGTTCTCAAATTGATAATGGTGATATTTTTTGAGACCATAAAAATCTAAAAAAAGAAATCATGAAACAAATCACCACGAGAGATTAAAAAGAAAAATCAATAACAAGAGTAACCAAAAAGAATTGAAAAACAAAAACAAAATACTACGAGTCCATAGCATTTTCACTTGCAAGCCATGATGAATCAATAAATCCTTTTAGTTTTTTTTTAATCATTCAATTTTTTTTATAGTATTTTCTTTTGAAAAAGAGAAAACAGGCTTCATTTTTCTATTATAAAAAAGTATTTTGGCATTTTAGCTTTAAAATTTAAATTAGTTTAATTAAATGATGATCAAATAAAAATTATTAAATATTAAAATATAAATACCACACATTAGAAATAATCTTGGTCACATGAATAAACCACCATTAAATGTTATAAATACCTTTTCTCCTTGTGAATATACTTTTTAACTAAAGTTGAAAAAAAAAGAGTATATAACACCTTTTTACCATTAAATGGGTATGACAAGAACAAATAATTTTCACATGCAATGAAAATTCACATACCGTATAAATAATGTCATATTAACTGAGTTGTATAAATCAAAGAGACGTATTCGGTATACCGCAGACTTCACAGAGAAAAATGTATGCAAGTGCTGAGAGGCAAATTATCAGCTACATTGGAAATTAATAAAAAGCTCATACAATGATGTTTCAAATAATTTGAACACTGCATATATAGTGGCAGAGGAGCAAAGTGGCAAGCTGAATGCTTGACCTGTGAATAAACATTCGAATAGATACTGCCTGACGCAGGTAGATTGCATATTGTAAGAAACCAAAATCATAAAAAGGAAGCCCTAGTTCATGAAACAGCCGATTGCAAGAAGATGAACAAAAGTATCAGCTCTTACTTGCTAAGCACAGACTTGGATAACCATGAAAAGTGATCTGATTCCAAGTTATATGTGTCAGCATTATCCATCAAACATCACTCATGAAGAAAAGCCTAGTTGAATATCATAAATGACTTACAAAAGAGCTTGACTGATTATACGCAGTTCTTCAGAGAATCTCCGGCTCCCTGGAAGAAGCAATATGAGAGTACAAAATCAGCAATAAATATACCAACCAGCGAGATAACCACAGCTGAAGTTGTCGACTCCCCGACACCTTTAGCACCTCCCATTGTGGTAACCCCCCAAGCGCAGCTCACTATAGATATGATGGCACCGAAAACCCCCGACTTGATCATTGCACTAATTAAATCCCATGAATTTAGTGCTCTCTGAGCTGAATCTAATATAATGTTAAGGCTAATGCCATAGACACTGTCAGCCAGCAGGCCACTGGATGCCATCCCCACTGTGAAGCACATCAAAGTCAAAAATGGGAGAGCAAGACAGGAAGCAATCACTCTTGGAATTACCAAGTAATCAACCGGGTCTGCTCCAAGAACCCTTAATGTGTCAATTTGCTCAGAAACCTGCATTGTTCCCAGCTCTGCGGCAAAAGCACTGCCGATACGCCCAGCAACCACAATTGATGTGACTACAGGACTTAGCTCTCTCGAAAAGGCTAGAGCTAATACCCCGCCAATAGATCTGTTTAGTCCCAATCTAGTAAACTCTCTAACAAACTGGATGGTAAAAGCCATGCCAACAAATGCAGAGGTCAAGAGACAGACCCCCACTGATCTCGGCCCAACTCTCTCCAGCTGCTGTAGAGTATTTCTCCAGTGGATTTTTCCCATTAAACTCCTGATAATTACCTGACCTGCCAAGACAAAAACAGATAATCCCCTCCAAAGGTACCTAGGAGGAGACCATTTGCTCAAGAATTTCTCTCCTCCAGAACTAGGCGCATGGTTAGTATTCGTGTCCTCTTCCAAAATAGACATAGGTACGGACAGGTGGCCATCATCCATGTTGGGCATCACAAAAAGCTTGGTTTGTTGAACAGGTGATGTAAATTTATACATCTGACAGTGTCTACTGAAACCAAGTTGACTGAAATTCATTGATTTCGTCTTTATCCACCCATTGGGTTTTAGGTAGCTTCTTCTGCAAAACGTAAAAGCTTCAATAAAATAAAAGAAAGAGATGAAAACCAAAAGAGAAGTTAGGAGATATACTTGTTGGAGCAGTAAAAGATTGAGTGAATCTGTGAAGCTGTTTGCATGTTTTTCCACTTCTGGCTTTCTTGTGAATAATATAATTTCTGATGTCTGTACAGAACGAGGGGTGGTGCAGCAAACCAGAAGGGAATTCGCTAACCTCAGACACGTTTTTTTCCACAACGAAATACAATCACATTCAAGTGAAGCAGATTTTCCTCGAAAACCGAACCTTAAACATCACAGACACTTAATAAATATATAACACTTCAAGAATCTTAGCCGTGGGCAGATTCCCATTTTACTGCTATAAAAACAAACTTCAATTCGGTAAAACAAACAGGCAGTCCGAAAATCACAAAGGAAAGAGCTAACAAATTGAAAAATTAACAACTCATTGCTTTTTCTCTAGTAAAACTATCCAAAGAAGAAATATTTTTAACCAATCTTCTCTGTTAAAATGCCACTGCAATCTTGAAAGCTAAAAAGAATAATAATTTATCAACCACCAAAGTCAAAAAAAGCAGAAAACCAACGAACAAAAAGGGGATGAGCTGATGCCTTATCACAAATTTCTACTCCTTGATCACAAATGTCTTACATCGAACAATGATTTCTCTCTATTTCTTCCATCACATTAAGTCCCTTTTTCTTCTCAAGTAGTTTAATTCATATATTTATGCTAGATTAGCAAAACCCTTAGTAATAGCAAATGGGAATTTTGGCAGAATCCCCATTCAAGAACTCCTTGCAGCAACAATACATACCTGGTTCTGATTGCAGTTGGAAATTAAGGCAAAACCCAAGATATGTCAGATCCTCCTCCTCCTCGGAAGCAAGACAGTGCCGCAGCAGCAGCTTTCCGTCAGTGTCTCCTTACTGTGTTACCGCCGATAGTTACATTCACAAGGAAGGTTAAATGAAAGCAAATATGCTAGGTTTTACAGAATTCAGTAGCAGGACTTGAATCTGAAACATCAAACTGGATATTCTCAATCAATCCTTTAAAAGGAATGGATAACGTTAATTCTTGAGGTGGAAATTAAGCTTCAATTCGTCTGAAAAGTTGTGGGTCAGAATTAAAATATAATAAGAAAACATATATTGTTTAGCCGATATAATCGCGTTTTAAAGATTATGATCCCGAGTTGTTTGATTAAAAATAATAAATTCAAGAAATCTTTAACCTAATATCCATCTAATCAAATATTAAAATATAAAATTAAAAAAAGTAATTATATATATATATATATATATATATATATATATAAATAAATAAAATAAAATTATCGCATATAGGCCAACCCATCAAACTTACAACTCCCAAGTAAGAATAGAATAATTTAACAATAAATAAATAAATAAAATCATAAAACTTATTAAAAAAAAAAGAAATAACATCAAATCATCAAATGAAAAAAGAATAATAAAATCCATTTGATCAAAAGAACTTAATATGAAAAAAAAATTACAAAGAGTAGTTTTTAATAAGTCAAATATTAAATAATAATTTTAATAAAATTAATCAATCACACAAAATAATCCAACAAAAAAAAAGCTATAAAAATAACTCTTCAAACACACGAGCTACATTATGAAAATCTTATAAAAAGAAAAACAATGAAAACCATAAATTGTATTGTTTTTTCTAAGAAGTCAGCATGAAGTAATAAAATTAAAAGACTAAAAAAATAGAAATCTATGTTAGTTTATAAAACCAATAACTCGGGATTATTTGATCTAAAGTATTAAACCTGAAAAAATCAAAGCAAATAAAAGATTAAAAAAAGTTCTATTACAAAAAAGTAATTAAAAGTAAAATTAAAAATTAAAAAAATAAAAGTCAAATTAAAAAAAATGCGTAATTTTAAATTGAAAAAACAATCAATTATACTAAGCAATTAAAACAACAAATCACTAAAAAATATCAATTTCAAATTAGATTTGATGATATTATTTATGTTATTCAAAACTTGATGGGACAAAACATGTTTTACTAGTTAAATATATTATTTGATTTAATTAGATTTTCCGAGCCAAACTATAATGCTCCTTCGAAAATAAGGGGAGCTTATTTATTTAAATAATACAACATCATCTCTTCGTAGAATATTGTGATGCATATTGTGATGCTCAGATGACGTAAACCTCATGAAATAAATATAGTGTAAATTATAAAGTAAATAAATAAAGAAAATAAAAGTGAAAGAATTCACAAATATATATATAGAGAGAGAGAGAGAGAGAGATAAAATGAGAATTCAAGAAATTTGGATATAACAAAATGTCGTAGTTTTTAACTCAGAATAAACCAAGATTAGTTTTAAATTAAAAAAATGAATTTATAAAATAAAATAGAATGAGGGGCTAGAATTTAAAGAGATATAAAGAGTAAGATTTAATTATAGGAAGAGGAGATGTAGGGTAAGAAGAAAATATTTAAAGAGAGTATGAGCTTAAGTGCAAATAAGAGAAATTCAATTGTATGAATATTCCTTTCTTTTCTCTTATGTTCAGCAGAATGAAAGGGAGAGAGAAACAGAAATTTTGATATTTTTCTTATACAATTTAAGAAGAACTTCAAAATAAAAGAAAAATTAAGTGTTACCAAAACATTCAAACATAAAAAAAAAAACACAAGGATTTAAAGTATTATTAGAAGAAAAAATTAAAGAAAAAAAGAGTATTGGAGCTCGCAGTAACATGAAAAAAAAGGGGGAAGATTATGATTTCACAAGTAATTAGAATTTTAAATTTTTATTGGTATGGTGTTTCTAATATGCATATAATTTTTTGCAATTTTCTCTACGAGTTTGGGTTAGAGTTATTGAAAATATTCTGGGGAAAATATGGAATTGTGTATAAGTGATGAATGCGACATGATATGAGATGAAATGAAATGAAAGCTAACTGCAATACAAATGCAAAGGAAAAAGGGAAGCTTTCTAGAAAAGGTCTGCCATATTTGTGATGAATTTCATGAATTTTGAGGGTTGAACTGAGTTTTCCTTTCTTCAAGAGAGTTGTAGCATGTATTTTAGCGTTCCAACGAGATTAACTTAATACAAAATAGAGTTCTATAACTATAGTTATAATGCCAAATTTGGATTAAACATCGGAATGCGACCTCTACTTGTAGATTTGAGAGGAAAAAAAAAGGAGAAGTGAAGGTCGCAAAGTGACAAATTTAAACATGTTAAAAGAAAAGAAACAACTTATATTCGAAAATGGGTATTTATAATAATATTTTAATTGACAAACGTTGTTACAAAATAAATAAAAAAGGAAAGAATAATGAATTTAAAGGTTTATTAGATTATTTTGGTGCGATTATTAGAAAGTATATCGTTAACTGAAAATAATTTATGAGAATTTCCCGTGATTGCAAGAGGAACCGCAACTGTAGTGCAATAGTAGCAACAGGGGACCGCGAGCAAAACATCCATAGCATGTAGGAGATTTATGTCTACATTTATTGAGTTGAATTTCATAATGAAAATGTGTGAATTATGTTTAAGACTTTGGAGAAAGTTTGAAAAGATATGAATTACCGACAACAATGTTTAAGACATGTTTGTAAGGAAAGTCAAATTTTCATATAAAATTGTTAAGTTATGACAATATCGTCAATGTAGAACGTATCGAATGAACAAAATATGACGGTGACTAGCATACATTTAGTGTATGCTAGGATCCCAAATAAATATATCACAAAAAATAGCTAGCATATATTTTAGTATATGTTAGGATTCTAGATAAGAGGATTATTATAAATGTCCGTCATACATTTAGTGTATATCAGGATCTTGGTGATGAGGATCATTATGCATATGCTAATATACATGTAGTGTATATTAAAATCTCGGATAAAGAGGTTGTGGTGCAATATTTAATGTGCATTAGTGTATGTTAAATAAATAAATAAGAAATTGCATATTTTTTCTTGGCAAATATGTATTTTGTAAGATTATTTATTTAGACAAAAAAAAATCATTAACCACCAATACCTAATTATTATATGAAATAATATATTAAAAAAATTATTGCAAACTTCAAAGAACTGATTAAGAAACTTATTTTAAATATATTTATTTTCTTTGCTAATTAGAAAATGTGCTTGTAACTTCTTTTTATACCTATGAAACAATATACTTAAAATTAATACTTAAGATTTCTTTGATACATGGTAACTTTTTTTTTTTTATATATATATATATAGAATAGAGAAAATACTTATTTAGTTAACTAAATAATTTATATCTTTTGCATTTCCCTGTATATGATGTTTTTTTTTTTAAATCTTGATTTTATAAAAGCTAAAATAATATATTTTTTGTTCATATAAAATATATTTTTAATTAATTTGCATAACAAAATCTATGTCACGATAGTTTTAGCTTAAATATACATTTTTTAAAATTTATTTTTTAAAAAATAAATATTTTTTCTTAAACCTATTTTTTTAAATTATAAATATAAAAATTACCACATAAACACAAACTTAATTAATATATTTAATATATGACTGCCAAAACAATCACAAACTTAGAACTGATTTAAGAATTTATCAGTAATTAAGTGTTTTTTAATTAATGAATTAATTCATTTATTTTAATAGAATAATTTTATAGCTCTTGAACAGATTTTTAAATTAAAGATTTTTTGAAAAAAAAAGGAGAAAATATTAATATTATCAAATTCTGAAGCCTCGCAAAAAGCTGATAGATAGAAAGATACTTCACTCACTAACAGGACTCTGTTATTCGAATTCCTTTTCCGAACCACAAGTAATTACTCCGTAATTCGAGTTCCTTTTCCGAACCACATAAAGTAATTCATTTCTCGAAGAAGAAATTAGGAAATGGATTCTCTGCGTGCATTGCTTAACTCAGAATTTATCTATCTTACTCCAAGAGCAAGAAACCAGTTCCAATCTCTCCATAAAGTTGCTAATGTGGGAGGCACTTCCACGCCATTATTCAATCCAAGGATTTCAATTCCCATTCGCAGAAGAATTGTTTGCGGTGTTTCCTCTACTCAATCCAGGTGGTTTGTTTTTTTCCTTTTCCTTTTCTTTTACTTTGGCTTGTGTTTGATTGGTGGGCTAATGATTCGTAGTATTTTCCATGTTGTAAATTTGGCAGAGAAGAAGAGAAGGCAATGAAGAAAAGCAGGTCGAGGTTGGAACGTGGAAAGGTGAGGCTCAATGTGAGGGTGGATCACCAAGTTAAATTTGGGGAGCAAATTGTGATTCTGGGATCGACTAAAGAACTGGGTTCGTGGAAGAAGAGGGTTCCGATGAATTGGACGGAGAATGGATGGGTTTGTGATTTGGAGATGAAAGGGGGTGACATTGTTGAGTTTAAGTTTGTTATTGTGAGCAAGGACAGGAGTCTTGTGTGGGAAAGAGGGGATAACCGGGCTTTGAGGCTGCCCGGAGGAGGGAGTTTTGCGGTTGTTTGTCGATGGGGTGCAACTGGGGAGGCTGTCAATTTGTTGCCTATGGACGTGGAACATAATGGAGAGGAAGTGGAGGGTGCAGGTGAGAATGGTTCGGCTAGTGCTGGTGCTCTTTTGGAGGCGGAGACAAGTCCTTTTGTTGGGCAGTGGCAAGGGAAGGCTATCTCTTTCATGCGGTCAAATGAGCATCGGAACAGAGAAGCTGAAAGAAGATGGGACACTTCAGGTCTTCAGGGGTTTGCGTTGAAGTTAGTTCAAGGTGACTCGAATGCGAGAAATTGGTGGAGAAAGGTAATTGGTGTTAAAAATACGTGTCGTCACTTCTGGATTTCATGAAAAGTTTTTAGCACTACTGTACCTGGCATTTTAGAATGGATGCATTTATGATGAGCAATACTCTTGTCTCTATGAGGAAGTGAACTATTTTTGTTAGAATAGCTTGCGAAAGTAGAAAATAGGCTTGAGGAAGAGATTTGTGATAAAATATCATATACCTCTAATCTGACTGTCGGAGCAGACATAATTCTGGAGATTATATGGAAAGTGAGATGCAGATGGAGAAAACAGGATATATATTTAAGAATGTTTGTCTTGTCCTGCCATGAGTAAGAAAAACATCATGAGTGCACAAATAAAACTTCTCTCTCCATCGATTGGTATTATTATGTTGGACATCATGTAAATAATGTAGACTGTAATAGTGATCTGTGTTTCTGGTGTTCCTGATGCAAAATATCCATCAACGCATACCATCCATGGTATTCAAAATAAGAATGTTAGTATATAATAATGTAGATTGTAATAGTGACCTGTGTTTGTGGTATTCCTGATGCAAAATGTCCATCCATGCATACTATCCATGCTATTCAAAATAAGAATGTTAGTATATGATGCATGGTGCAGGCTTAAGAAGACAAATATTCGAGCCACAAGCTTTGATTCTATTGATAAAAGCCTAGATGATTCTTTTGGGAGTTGGTTTTTTGGAGTTCCAGCAGGGGCTGGATCCTTATTATTAGCATCAAGGGAAATTCTGTATTTATACAGGTTGCTGCAATTTCAGTAGTGGTGTCTAGTTTTTATTTTTCCTATTCAGATGCTATATTTATTCAAGAATTTGAGTTCCACTAGGAGTAGGAATAACTCCAGCATTCTAATTAAGCTTTTTAGCGTTTCAATCCCAACAGAGAGTTATTTTGACTAAAGTGAAGCATTTTTCTTATTATGTTAGGTGCGTGATGCTTTCTTTAAGGTGATTCCTTACACCCTGGTTGTGATGATTGGGTTGTTATTAAGGATGGTTTCTTGAATGCACTAGTGTGAGGCTAGTAGTTTTATCCTGATCGCTTTTGATTTTCATAATTTACTATCTGTTTTAAATTTCTAAGTCTCTAATTCACCATATTTTACAACCCTAATTTTAAAACAATTAACTACGAACATCTCTTAACGCTGTCTTGCATCAATGCATGGGATGGAGAGGATGGTTTTTGTTCAATCACGCGCCTTGGTATAAATAATCCCATACAAGTTTTAAAAATGGACATTATGGTCCATGACTCATGCTACTTGCACATGCTCTAGATTGCTGCTGCAACTGAAATGGTCCATCCCTACATTCCCTTCGATTAGGGCATAAAAGCATCAGATGTTCTATGTGTAATTGTCTTAATAGTTCGCTATTTTAGATGTTTCCTTTTTTCATCACATCTGAATAGATCATGGTAATGTGGATTAATGGCTACTTTATGCTAACTGTATGGGTATCGTGTCTCTCTTTGTCACCCAGTTACTCGTACATGTGTGGATGTATGTAATAGTAGAAAAACATTGTTCCTTTGTATAAGGCTGTAAGTTATGAACTAAATCAAAGATTCTTTTATTTATATTAACATTGTATCAATTTCATTAACAGCTTGAAGTTGTACGTGAGCTACTAGTTGGAAGTATTCAGAGTGAGGACAGGTTGGAGGCTTTAGTATACTCTGCTATCTATTTGAAGGTATTTTTGTATAACTGCAGAGACTCTTTGGCAGTTTGTTTTCTTTTATGGAATCCTTTGATCTTTCTCTTATGCAGTGGATAAACACGGGGCAAGTTCCATGCTTTGAAGATGGAGGTCATCACCGGCCAAATCGGCATGCTGAGATTTCCAGGCTTATATTCCGGGAATTAGAACGAATCTCTTCGAGGAAAGATACTTCACCACAGGTTGGGTGACATTTGTTTTCTGAAATGGTTGGGATGTATCAAAATTTGACAGCATTTTATCTTTTTTTCCCTTACGCAAGGAATGCATCAATTTAATTGCCTTTTGTTTAGTATAAAGTATAGTTAAATATCAACAACTGAGTAACATTTGCTTTATCTCTTTAAGACAATTGATGTAGAACCAAGAAAAGAGGCAAAACGTGAAAAGAGGATTAAATTATGAAACTCAACTTTAGTTGATCAGTTGATGTACCCTGTTTTTCAAGTATCTAAGAGTGACACTTCTTATAGGAACCAAAGCAATTACAAACCTGGAAACTAGGGGTGAGCAAAAAAACCAAAATACCAAAAAAATTTAATCGAGAAAAACTGAACCAAAAAAAAAAAAACGATTAGAAATTTTTTTAAAAGTCCGATTCGGTTCGGTTTTTGAAGTAAAAAACCAGTAAACTGAACCGGTTCAAATTAAACAAAAATATGCTATATTTTTGTTTTATTCTTCCGGTTCAGTTCAATTTTTTTGGTTTGCTTCCATTTTGGTTAAATGAGAGAAGGGAAAACATGGTTTAAGTAAAAAAAAGGCCAAAAAAAACCGAAACTTTTTTTCGATTTTTTTGTTAAAAAACCAAACCGAAACCGGGCGGTTTAAACCAGGTTCGGTTCGGTTCGGTTTTTTTTTTTTGAGTTTTTTTCTTTTTTTGGTTTGGTTGTTTTTATTGATAACCCATACCTCTGTGGAAACACAAAAACAAAATCATAATCCCAATCTAAGTAGAAACCAGAGTTGTCAGGCAAATAAATAAATTGTATAATATCTGCCTAAATTTAGTAGTCCTGATATTTGTTACCAGCTGTCCTGAATTGGTTTTCTGAGTGCTTTTGACCACACTTCCATTGGTTTGCCCATCTTTCAATGCCTACTCACTTGTGCCTCTGTAGCAAAATAGATAGTTGAAGTTAATTCCCCAAATGTCTGATAACGATAATGATGTATCTTTCTGTTTCTAGCATTGGTAATTTTGCTGAAACTGAAGACAACATGAACTATCAAGCAAAAGAGATGGATAGTAGGGGGGAAGGGAGGATAGGCAGGGCTGGTGCAAACTGGCCTATGCTTGAATTTGTGTTTTGTCTCATTTCACATACTCTATGATAAAATTACCATCAAAATCTTTTAAGTTCAAATATGAACTTTATCTGCACTTTCATCTTATAAGATAATGGTATTTTGTGATGTATTTCATGTTCAAAATTTCTCTCTGATATTTCACAGGCATTTGGTGGTGTATTTTGTGTATCCTGTCTGACCTGTCAAAAAGTTCATGCTTCTCTTTAGTTACAAATTTTGAATTTGATGTACAGGAAGTGGTTGTTATTCGAAAAATCCACCCTTGTTTGCCATCTTTTAAGGCAGAATTCACAGCATCTGTTCCTCTTACTCGGATTAGAGATATTGCTCATCGAGGCGACATTCCTCATGACCTTAAGGTTATATAATATATCACAGTGCATTTGGTAAGTAATTTTTGCTGTGATCAGATAAATGGTGTTGATTTACTTTTTTATTTTTGTTCTAATTCAGCAAGAAATCAAACATACTATACAAAACAAACTTCATCGCAATGCTGGCCCAGAAGATTTAATAGCTACTGAAGCAATGCTTGCAAGAATTACGAAGAACCCTGGGGAATATAGTGAAGCATTTGTTGAGCAATTCAAAATATTCCATCATGAACTCAAAGATTTCTTCAATGCAGGAAGGTCTGCTTATGACATCTTAAACCTCTGATGATCCTAACATTGCTGATAGGCCCTATGTTTTAAGCTACCAGTCAAGAGGAGGAAAATAAGGGAGAGAACTTTATTTTTGCTCAGCAGTTTATATCAACTCTTTTTTTGGCTGTCCTCTTGTTCATTTTCATGTTATTTATCATAGATCATTTTTTTTAAAATGTAGCATGACTTACGAGGAGAATTTCTCTGCATGTGATAAACCAATTGTAATTGAATGTTCCTTGAGGTTTTTCTTAGAACTTGGGGTGTTTCCACATTCAGCTTTATAAATTCATCTAAATGACTGAAATCAGAAAGAACATTTTTTTTTGGTCAATTTTAGTCAATTGAATTTGAAGCATCTACTAGTTTTGAATGGATCATCTTCTTTACTAGTTTCAGTTTTTGATGATTCAACATTCTTTTTAAATTTTGGGCTGTGCAGTCTCGCTGAACAACTTGTATCAATTAGAGAGTCCTTGGATGAAAGGGGCTCTTCAGCTCTTGCATTATTTTTGGATTGCAAAAAGGTAAATCGTCTCCTTTTATTTTTGGTTCTCCTTTATTGTCATGGCTTGTATAAACTTGCAACATGATACAAAGTACGTTTCAGTAATAATGAAATCTGTCTTATTGTCTTTATTCTTGTAGTTTGTACATTCATTGAGCCTCGGTCATGCTTCATGTGACAGGATCTTTTATGTTTTGAATTTAAGTCTCTGATGATGAATGTTCTGTACTTCTATAAATTCAACCTTGATGCTTAGTCATGCAATGGCTTAGGGCACTGCTAGTTTTAATTCAACCTTGCCGGTTAATTTTACTAATTCTAATTTTGCACGGAAATTGCTGAGAGATGTATTTGTATTTTCAGAATTTGGATGCTTCAGAAGAATCCCACAATATTTTTGAACTGGTCAAAACCATGCGATCCCTGAATGATCTGAGAGATATAATTGTAAAAGGTCTTGAAAGTGGTCTTAGGAATGATGCTCCTGATGCTGCAATAGCTATGCGTCAAAAGGTGAGATCACACTTAGCAATCATTTAGCAAGAGCTCCAAATTAGCAAACAGTAGCTGGAGTTTGATGCTTCTACTCTTGATGATTCCTTCTTAATTTTCTTGTTGTATCCTTTGAATGCATGTCTGGGGATGGTTGGGATTCCTTACAGTGGCGCCTATGTGAGATTGGTCTAGAGGACTATTTGTTTGTTCTTCTGAGCAGGTACAAGACTTTTTCTTAGTTTACTTCGGATGCTTTTTGCTTCTTCTTAGACATGATCACAGAAATCTTTCTGTCAGTTTTCTCACATATAACTGGAATATTTTGATAAATTGCTTATTCCAAAAACACGTGAGCTGTTTGACGCTCCCCAACTCATACATTAACTGGCATTTCACACTATTTGGCACCGCAAAAAAGGATTTCATAATTTATACTGAATTGCCTCGAAGAATCTGCAGAAAATAATTCTGTTGTGCCTTGGGAGACCCAGCATGGCCAGATTTTTTTTCTTGATACCAACAACACAAGGAAAAAGCTGTTTGTAAATCAAGCCTTCAATCAGCATGACCGTAATATTTTCTGATGTGACATTACAATATCTTATTGGGAGAAAAGAGCTGTTTTTAAGTGATTATACTCCTACATGTCAGACACTATGAGCTGCAAAAGACTGGTCATGCTTCAATTGACCTGATTTACTGATGAATAGATATACTTGACTGTCTTCCATTTTCTGTTGATTCATCTTATCAAGATTTGATTTTCTCTCTGTTTGGAATTCATGAACGGGTCGGATGTTATTGGTCCACATAGGTTTCTCAATGCACTTGAAGCTGTGGGAGGGGCTAAATGGCTTGCAGACAATGTAGAGTCAAAGAATATAAGCTCTTGGAATGACCTTCTTGGTGCCCTGATTGTTGGTGTTCGTCAGCTCAGTTTATCTGGTTGGAGACCAGAAGAATGTGCAGCTATTGGAACTGAACTCCTTGCTTGGCAAGAGAAAGGTCTCTTTGAAAAGGAAGGTACTTGTCAATTTGTGTCTTCCACGGCTGGAAACGTTTCATGTACAGAGAATGTGCTATTTAATTTCATTTTCTTGGTTTCTTCTATTACTATAAAGGAAGTGAAGATGGGAAGATAATTTGGGCACTAAGGCTCAAAGCAACTCTTGATAGAGCAAGAAGGCTCACTGAGGACTATTCTGAAGCACTTCTTCAAATATTTCCACAAAGAGTGCAGGTATAAGTTTTAATTTTCTCCTTCTCTTTCTTTCTTTCTTATATTTATTTTCTTACTAGAACCACTTTTTTATCAGATGTTTGATATCCCTGGTTTCTTAGTGGATTGACACATCTATCTCTCTTCATCCCATTTTTTTTTTTCAGTTTTTTTATTCAAATATTTAATGAAATATCATGTATCACTTTGACGTAAATACACATTCTGAAATTTACCCTTGTATTGGAAAACATATTAAACGTTATATTTTGAGAAATGGTATTTTTGGTAGTGGAAATGAATGGGGATAATGTTGGATAATCAATTTCTAGCTTTTAAATTTCTTAGAAGGTGGATGAATTACTTAGACACATCTCAAAAGGAAAACATGAGTAAATAAATTGGAATGGGTTTTTCTTTTTACCTGCCAGGGCTCATGAACTCTTTGTGACAATTTGCAGAGCTAGATTTACTGAAAACATTCTTAACATTATATCTCTAGATCTCTAAAGTGCTTTGTGGTTGCTATCTGTGAACAACTTGGAAAAGCATTAGAGTTATAAATAGACATTGAATTGTGGTTAAAAGTGTACCCTGACCCTTGCAGATACTAGGAAAAGCACTTGGAATTCCTGAAAACAGTGTAAGGACGTACACTGAAGCTGAGATTCGTGCTGGGTATGTAGACAGTTTTCATAATCATAAAAATATATGATTTTGAAAGGTTACACAATTTATGATGATCCTCTGTGCTACTGATTGCAAAATCTTTTGAATATATTCCTGCTAATAGAAATACTGCAACCTTCTGACTGGAAAATGTCATGTGTAGGGTAATCTTTCAGGTTTCAAAACTTTGTACCCTGCTTTTGAAAGCAGTTAGAAGTACCCTTGGTTCTCATGGATGGGATATTCTCGTTCCTGGAGCAGCTATCGGCACATTAGTACAGGTACCCTCTATCACTTTTAGCTTCAATTGTTTTTAACTAGAAGGGAATCAAATTATAAAATAACATTAGTAATTATGTGCAGATTTCAAACTTTATCATTCTTGCTTAAAATTAAAAATTTATTCATAAGAGATGTTGTGATGAAGTTTAGCCAGCTGATAAGTGATCTCGTTCTGTGGTCAATATACAGCCATGTTTCATGTAGACCTTAGGTTTTTGTGTCACTATTGTTCCATTTTCCTGGAAGAAGAAATAAAAAAAGAAAAGGAGAAAAGTGAACAAGGTAGTTCTGAGGCATTAGCCTATGATGGTTACCCATCTGAATGGCAAGAAGTTTGATAAAAGCCCAGAGTGACCATGTACAATATTTTCACGTACTGCTTATTCAAGCCAGAGCTACCAGTTGTGGTGCTTGTGGATGGAAAGCAGTTCAGAATTTCAAGTATCTTGGACGGATGAGATGACTTATGTGTATATGATAGTTTTCTGACCTTTTTACCTTTACCCTGCATGGATCTTTTGGGGGATGTGGTGATATTCTTGGCCTTCTGATATGCCTTTCCCTTTAGTTATTTTTTTTTTCCAGGGTGGAGAATGCATCTTTCTCCTTGTTCTGACTTGGTTTTCCTTTCAAATAAAATCTTTTCATTTGTTATAAAGGACAGTTAACTGAAATTCATTAAGTTTGTTAAAATTTTGGTTGTGGCCAGGTAAATTTCAGCCTAATCAATGACGCAGCTGCCTGAGATAACTGGATCTGCTTTCATATCTGTACTCACAGAACGATTCCTTTGAGGCCATACCCCTTCTTTGTTTTGCAAGGATTCTTTAATGCAGGGGCTAATTGGAATGGGTGTTGCTCATTTTTATCTTGTGAAAATAAACTTTAGCGTGTCCTTACTTGTTGGCCAATTGGAATTACCCATGGATTCCCAGTGGTCATAAAGTTGGTAAATGTCATAGTTCCAAAGAAATGCATGAAATTGTACATAGTCTCTCAGATCAGGGTCAAATACTTCAATTGCAATAAGCTTCTACTATTATATGTTCTCATCAATGTTGAATATATACACCCACATGTATGCATTACATCTTTACAAAGTCATTAGTCAGTATGACATTCATTTGCTGTGACATAGGTTGAGAGCATTGTGCCTGGATCATTGCCATCGACTATAGAGGGACCTATTGTTCTTGTGGTGAACAAAGCTGATGGAGATGAAGAGGTTTAAATGTCTCTCATCTTGATATATTTTTGTCTTGTTCGCCATTGAACATACATTATATGCAGCATAGTACACATGAACTTTCAGAGTTATTATACAAGTATACCTTGCAGGTAACAGCTGCTGGTAGTAACATAGTGGGAGTTGTACTTCTGCAAGAGCTGCCTCACTTATCCCATCTCGGTGTTAGGGCCCGGCAAGCAAGTTCCTTCTCTAAATTCTAAATATCTCAAGTCATTACATATTGTTGAAATATTTATGAATAGAGGTGAACTCAATTGAATTGGTTTTCTGCAGGAGAGGGTTGTCTTTGTGACGTGTGAAGATGATGATGAAGTTGCTGATATGCAAAAGCTTACTGGAAAATATGTGAGGTAATTTGTCTGTACACCTCTGATCAAGAAATAGTTTTTGTCTTCGTTATGTTTTTGAAATTGATGATTAGGATCATACATGCAGCTTTTGGTTGTGTTTGATTTTCAATGTCTGTGGTTTGCAGGTTGGAAGCTTCCTTGACTGGTGTAAATCTAGCTCTCTCTTCGTCAAATGATACTGTTGCAAAAGATCTTTCATGCAATGGTTCATCTACAGTTGAACCTCCTGGATCTTACAATCCATCCTTGTCTGCTGTTAAAACTCACTCCTGTCAGGTACAGTAACTTACCTATTACTCATACATCATTGTAACACTTCAACCATCCTTTGATCATAGCAGATGTGGTTTATCAAAATTGACAAAGGTTTAATTTTATTAAGGGTGTTTCCGCTGGAGGTGTTATTCTACTCGCAGATGCAGATGCACAAACGTCAGGCGCCAAGGCTGCAGCTTGTGGTCGCTTAGCTTCTTTGGCATCAGTTTCAAGAAAGGGTAATATGGGTTGGCTGTTAAGATGGTTTACCTTAAAAAAATGAAATCTATGTTTCACCTTTTGCTAAGTTTCTTTGAAAGGGTTGTACATTTAAGTACACATCCTTTTTTTATTGATAAAAATTTGTGGACAACGACGGCCTCTTTATTTTCTTTATTGATTTTAACGATCACATTCACATATGGCTGCATTAGGCTCTGGGATCTTAAAATGTCAGAAATTGCCTAGAGAAGTTATGTCTTTTGCTGGGTTTAACAACATTACTATAGAATCTAAACGAATGGCTCTAGGAATCACTCTAATGAATTGGAGTTTCTACCAAAGGGCCAAAACACAATAAAAAATAAGTGGAATATGTATACTTGTTCCTTTTCTTTTTTTCTGAATTAAAAAGTCGTAGAATACATTTTTGACACTTTCTTCATTAACTGGATCCATCAAAATTTCTTTTGAAATATTTGGATACAACATTGACGTTTTGGCTTATGAGTGAGCAGCAATGGAGAGTAAACGATGAGTTAAAAATTGGAACATGCTCATGAATTAGAGGACTTAAAGTAGTTATTGGATGGCCTCCTTGGTTGCATGTTCTATTGAAGTTTTTCCCGTCTGCTGTATTGAAGCTGACTTCTTGTGAATTTGCTTTTTAAATGGCAGTTTCCAGTGACCAAGGGGTGCCGGCTTCATTTCAAGTCCCTAAGGGTGTGGTTATACCTTTTGGTTCTATGGAATTGGCACTCGAGCATAGCAAATCTATGGAAACATTCATGTCATTTCTACAAGAGATAGAGACATCCAGGCTGGATGGGGGTGAACTTGACAAACTATGCCTTAAACTTCAGGAACTGATCTCGTCTTTGCAGCTCCCAAAAGACATTGTCGATAGAATAGGTCAAATGTTTCCAGACAATGCAAGACTGATTGTGCGTTCAAGTGCCAACGTCGAGGACTTGGCTGGAATGTCAGCTGCTGGACTTTATGAATCGATTCCTAATGTTAGTCCATCAAATCCAATTGTATTTGCAAATGCTGTTAGCCAAGTTTGGGCTTCACTGTACACACGGAGAGCTGTTCTAAGTCGTCGAGCTGCTGGTGTGCCTCAGAAATATGCTGCAATGGCAGTTCTGGTGCAAGAAATGCTTTCACCAGAGCTGTCATTTGTTCTTCACACACTCAGCCCAACTGACCGCGATCAGAATTCTGTTGAGGCAGAGATTGCCCCCGGACTGGGTGAGACCCTAGCTTCTGGCACCAGGGGCACTCCATGGCGTCTTTCGTGCGGGAAGTTTGACGGGCTTGTGAGAACACTTGCATTTGCAAATTTCAGTGAGGAGATGCTGGTATCTGGTTCAGGTCCTGCTGATGGTGATGTAATTCGGTTGACTGTAGACTACAGCAAGAAACCACTAACAATTGATCCAACATTCCGTCACCAGCTGGGTCAGCGTCTCTCTTCAGTTGGCCTTTTCCTGGAAAGAAAGTTTGGCTGCCCACAAGATGTAGAAGGATGTGTGGTCGGAAAAGATATCTTTGTTGTCCAGACGCGCCCACAACCTCAGTAAAAGCTTCACTCATTCTGCAAGAAAATTGAATGGAAGCTTCACCATGCACGATCACAAGGTCTTGGGGAGACAGCATAGCACTGTTAGCTGGAAGGTAAGGGTTATCTACTGTATATTGTCCAATAATATAGTATTGTATCGTCTAGGATTGTATTTTCACGCTCCATTCTTGCTACTAGCAGGGAGTCAATTACAATAATGTGCAGGGTTATCATATATTTCATCCCTCTGGTGTTAGCCTTTTCTACTTCTGCCATGCTCATCCTACTGAACTGAGAAAATAGTAGACAAAACGTAGTAACGAAATGTAAAAAGTAAAGGACAAGCTATATGATCAAGCCCCATAATTTACTTTTCATGAGCTAATCGGGTAAGGTCGAAAAAGGGAAACATGTAAAGGGGTGTGGTTTATTTCTCACCTCGAATTCAGATGTGGGTCTGGGACAGACAAGTGTTTCTCTAACAGTCAACTAGACCATTTATGAATTTTGTGAAGCATTATTTAAATGTTGATTTAACGAGTTCAATTTTCTTACAGCTCAATGTGTACTGATACCCAGACATGTGGACCAGTTCACCCTTGAATTAGTGGTTAAATTATGGGGAAATGAACTTGTGGTCTATGTGCCGCATTAAAGTAGGAGAATCTATCTTTATATTCCATATGAAATTCAATAAAATAACAGAGGTTTGGGGTCTAACTAGGATGATAATTTAATTTAATTTAATTTTTTTTAATATATAGATGGATAATGTATGGAGTATAAATATTGTTAAATTTGACATGCAATTCAACTTAAATATAATTTATATACAAAGAAAGGTTTTGGGGATGATAATCTAACATAAATAGCGATGACAATTTAATATGAATATGACTTGCACATATTTGAATACGTGATTTTTTGGATAATTGTTTTTTTAATGAATAATATATGAGATATTAATAATTAATATTGTCAAAATATCCAACTCAAACTTAAATTTGATATGTATACACACACCCAAAGAGATCACTCATGAAGATTGTTACTGAGATGCTATGTGATCAAGAAAGCGATTACATTCTTAGGTTTTATATATATATATATATATTCATTTTAAAAAGTTTATTTTGAGTTTTCACAAATGGAATAATAAGATATAAAATGTAATTTCTAAATAAATAAAAACAAAACGTGAGGATAATTTTTTTTTTCACTAACAAATTAAAATTCAAAACCTAATAACACCTAAATTTTGTTAATTGCTATGAAATCTAAATGGTATAAACTTGATTTGTTTTTAAATATTAAAAGTCTTGATACACTAAGAAAAGCAAAAGAAAGCAACAATTACAAGTAACAGAGGCCTCTAGTTTAGAAAATTGGTGCTGATAGACATAGAAGTATTTTAAAGCGCAAGCAAAATGATAACTTAAATATGATTAGAGAATTTTTTGTTCCTTACAAAAAACCCTAAAATAATAATACAAACCACAGTTTGATCACTTTGGATTTGATTAAAGAGGAGATTTCCAGGAAGCCATGATTATGGGAAATAGGGAAAACAACAAGGTCAGTCAGTAGTCATTCAAAACCACCAACCATCACAAAAAGAAATTGCTTTTATTAAAGATTTACTTGAAAAATCCATAATTTAAAATCTTATATTAAAAAAGATGAACATATTAAATTTAATCAAGTCAATACTTTAATCTTTTTTAAGAAGAAAAAAACCAAATAACTCGGTTCAACTCGATAACTCACAGGTTGACTTAGCGATCCAATAACCTATTTTTTCGAGTCGAGTATCAAACCGATTCTAGCAACTATAATATAAACAACAAATCTTCTTAATAATCTTTGAATAACAACAATTAAAAGTGTATTTAAGGATTGAATCTCCTGAATGGTGAGCAAGAACAATTATTTGAGGCAAATGATCTTCACAAGTCACAACCATGTTGAATTTCAAACTGTTTGTGTCGCTTTGACCCTGGGAAATTGATTCCCTCATCATACAGCTCGTAATTTGAGGCAAATTATTTTCATTTTAATATAATTTTTAGTGATGTTTAGCAACTTTGCTGGTAAATTTAAGAAATATGTCAAGTTCGTTGGCAAGATAAATAGAGGATAAAAAGGAGCAAACAGCAGAGTCGACCGGGGAAGATGAGAGTTGCTGGCTAACTTTGCCCCACTTGCCTCGACTTTAGTGGTTCCACTTTCAGCTTTATATATCCCATCCATCCTTTCCATTTTCTCCAACAGACTTGCCTTTTCCTTTTCCTTTTCCTTTTCCTTTTCCTTTGCTTTCAGGTCATGTGTCAACAACGCCTCGCATCCTGCAGAATCCCAACCCAAAAACAAGCATCATATCCCATCTCAACCTCCATTTTCTTACCTTCCTGAGGTAAATACTATAAAAGAAAACATCCAGGTGTTTAGATAGATAGGTTCCTGCATTTGTTTCAGCATAATTAGGTACAGAAATCCTTGGTGGAAAAGGAAAATGTCAGCTGCTGTAAGGACTTTCTCAGCGTCCCAGGAAATTTCTTTCAGTAATGAGATGGAGAATCTAGCACCAGATGACCACAAAATCAAGGCTTCTGCTGCTGCTGCAGCTGGAGAAGAAGCAGAGAAGGACCATGGAGAAGATAACGCTGCTGAAGAGGATGATTTCAAGCTCCAGTCTGATCATAAAGAATTGGATCTTGGGCCTCAAGTTTCCCTGAAGGAGCAGCTGGAAAAGGATAAGGTTCGTTATCTTTCTTTAAATATTCGGGCTAACGGCTATAAATACCTGAAAATCTTATATTATGATCATGCACCAACGATTTCTCTACAGGATGATGACAGCTTAAGGAGATGGAAGGAACAGCTACTTGGGAGTGTTGACATGTCTGCCGTAGGAGGTATTTATTTATTGTTCTTTATATTTTTGGGTTTATCAGATAAAGAAACCAGATACTTGTAATTTTCAGGACACAAATCTTTCTTTCTGCCATGACTCCTGATCGATTTTCAATAACCATCTCTCTTCAAAGTTCAAATTTGTTGCAAGATAGCAGCTACCTTAAATTCAAGCTCTAATATTACATTAAAAAACAGTTTTAATCTTAAAAATCAAATGAAGCTCCATATATGATTTCTCCTGCAGAAAGCAAAGAACCAGAAGTGAAGATCTTAAGTCTTTCTATCTCATGTCCGGGCCGGCCAGATCTTGTGCTGCCATATCCATTCATTAGTAATTCAAAGAGCAGTAGCCTCTTCACCCTCAAGGAAGGAAGCCGGTACCACCTCAAGTTATGCTTCATCGTCTCCAACAACCTTGTATCTGGCCTGAAGTACACCAACACTGTCTGGAAGACAGGTGTGAGAGGTGAGTTAAATAACCATACCATGCCATGGCATTTCAGTAATTAGTCTCAATGGGTTCTTCCGGCATGCAGTGGATCGTACGAAGGTGATGCTCGGCACCTTTAGCCCACAAAAAGAGCCATACACATACGAGCTGGAAGAAGAAAACACCCCATCAGGCATTTTTGTTAGGGGCTCTTACTCTGCTCGAACCAAGGTGATTAATATAGATAATTATTAGTGACTGGTTACAGATATTGCTTCAAAAACTAAAGATTTTGGCTGACAAAGTTGGCTTCTTTTGGTTTCAGATTGTGGATGATGATGGGAAATGCTATCTGGATGTCAGCTACTACTTTGAAATCCAAAAACGATGGCCTTCGAGCTAGCTTTAGAAGATCTTAGCCGTCCATGCTCATCACTATACATTGGCTCAATCGCTTAGTTGCCACTAGTGCTGGATTGATCATGCATGTAACCCAGTATTTTAGCTATAGTTATATCCTGTTGCTTTGATACGTTAGTTGTTGTAATATCTGGTTAAATCATCAGACAATGAATTGCAATTGTTAAATTGAAGCAGATTGTTCGTATGATCGAGTTAAATTTCATATTTTTATGATCAAACCAAAGCTATAAATCTCTCTCACCTTTGAATAATTAAAAATATAAGTGTAAGAAGTATTAAGAAAATGTCTCACCTAAAATCTGAAACTATTAAGTGAGGTCCCAATATATGATTTATATTATTTCTTAACACACTCCTTTAAGTGAAAGTCATTTAGGCTCGAAATTTGTACACAGGCTCACACTACCTTGTGTTTGATTTTTATCAGATAGAATGAAAGTGGTGAGATTCGAACTCGTGACCGCTAGGTCAACAAGGTTCTAATACCATGTTAAGGAACTATCTCACCTAAAAGTTTAAACTATTAGGTGAAGTCATAAGATATGATTTATATTATTCTCTAACAAGAAGTTTCTTTTTGTTTCTTCATTTGTTGATCTTTCCTTCCTTTTTAATAATAATGATATCATTACTTTATTATTTTGATGCATATTCTTAAAAGTCAATTTTTTTTTTATGTTTTAAAAATGTGTTAAATTAATATTTTTTTTAGTGTTTTTAATAAAAAAAAATACTCTTAAAAACACCGTATACTTGCATTATCTAGTGATATATAACATATCTAGTGGGAATATTGTATATGAATAACCTTGGCCTTGGAGGGGGTGAAATTAAAGATGATTTTAATGGATCTAACTCTTGCTTTGAGAGTTTCTTTTGCTTCCAAGTTGATGCAAAGCATGATGATAGTTAATTTTTTGGGTGGTCCAATGATGATCACATGATGGACGGATGAGATTGGATGTGGCAACCATGCTTAATTATATAATATTTATGTATTCAAATGGATTATTTGTAAAGATAAAGGGTGCATGTGATAGAAAGAGACTTTCTTGTCTTATTGGTTTCTTAATTCCCACCCCTATTCTCGACAAAAGGTTTACTACGTGCCAAATTTTATTGTCTTATGAATAGGACCACAAGTTAGAGAAATAAAGTTTTTTTATTTGTATTTTATTTTTTCAAATTAAAACGATATTATTTTGAAAATAAGTTTAAAAGTCAGGGTTTTAATCAAGACAACCGAGCTGCAGGTTGATCCACCAAGTTATTCGAGTTTTATCGGATCAACTCCTATCCAGTTTTGTTTAAAGTGTGTGTTGGTTATTGTGATAATTTTTGTTTTTGAAAATATTTTTCATCTGAAAAGATTAAATTAATGTTTCTTAAATATTTTTTTTGACAATTTTGTGTTGGTATCTAAAATATATATAAAATATTTTTTTGATTTTTTTTTAATTAGTAGTAATTTGCCTATATTTTGAAAGGGAAGATTAAAATCCAAAAAATCAATTTTAATCAAGCTTGATGATTAAAAACCAGCCGTGCCAAAAATCAAGCTTGTTAGTTCGTAGATAATGCTGTGTCAACCGATGCCCTAACTGATTACTAATTGTTGAAAAATCCAATTTCAGAGCTGCCTTGGAAGCCCCATTTAGCAGTTGTTGTTGAGCCTTGGCAATGATTGTGGTGGTTAAGAGACTTCAGTTTTGGGTGGTGCTAGTAAAAATCAAGCTTTAATTCATTATCTCCTAATTAGTTAGCTTACTTGATTCAAGATTTTTGGTTGGCTTCTTTACCATTTTGGTTTTCTTCTTTACCATTTTGGTTTTTTTTAACATGGATGTCCGAACCAGCTTGCGCGTACCTCGATTAATCCACAAGCTCTGAATTTAACGACCATGTAATCCTCCAATGATCATCATATTCAACTACAGGGTTTGAACCTGAAACCACTGGGAGCAAACTCCTTTGTCATAATCTCACCTACTAGATAGTTTCATTTTGGGTTTTTGTTTGATTGCTTGCTAGATTTATGTCAACATTTTCCATTGTAGTGTGTTGTTGGCACCATATGATAAGTGATATATATTGTTTACAACAAAAGCTATATTTCTTCCCTAAGTAGAAATTCAAATTAATCCAAGTCTTGGGTTAGATTTTAAAATTATGATTGGAAAATTTAAAAGTTATTCTAGGAGTTAGTTTGGCAAAACAATTGGAGGGGAAATCATTCAAGGATTCCTTTTCCTACTGATTAGTTTCCTTCTTGAAAAAGGATTTAGATTTTGACTAGTTATTATTATGAGGCCTTGTCTTTCTCGTAGAAAACGTAGTTTGTGCCTCAAGTAAGATTTTTTTCTCGATAAATAAATAACTTCTTTCATGTCAACTTTTTCTCAAAGTCAGATTTTCTCGAGTCGTCACATGCCTCCACTCTTCATGCACCCTTTTCATTTATAAACCCTAACAAGGCACCAGCATGCACGTTCATTCTCTCTATGAAACAATTCGTTAAACCCTTTTGTTTTAACATAGACAAATGGACAGCACGAATTCTAGCAAGTAAATTTATTTCTGTGTCTATCTCTGTACAGACGACCATGGCAAAACTCTCCTACACATAAAACCAGCTTGCTCGGAAAGGATTTTTTAGACAGGAAATAACTATATCAATCACTAAAACAAAATGCACCCTCTGCACAGTTCAATCCATAGTCCAACAAAGCAAACTTCACATGCAAACCAATCTTACCACCATCGATGACTAGCTTGGCAGCAGTAACTAGCCAGTGTCCTGGAGCATCATGTGGACCCCTCACAACCTCGGCAACGTCCACGTATTTAAGCAGCTTTCTGGAGTGAATTGGAACAGGAGGACCGTCTGGATACACACCGGAGTTGATTGCGGCCGGGCCTTGCTTTTCAGGAGCAGTGGTTGTTCGCTGAGTAAATGTGAAAGTTGTGCTGAGATTAGTCAGAAAACTTGATTTTTGAGATGCTTCTGGAGCAGCAGCCCACGCTGTCTTACGAATGTTGCAGTTGGGTAAATGAGTAAAAAGAAGACGGAGGTGAAGTACTGTCTTTGGCCACCGCCCTTTGCAAAGGAGCTGCACGCCGGTTACAATAAACACACCACTTGTATCTCCCTGCAACCACCTGGGATCATGCTTAACAACAGACGTGCACACCTTTGAGTATCTCTTCCATCTAATTGGTTCCAGAAACTGCTCGTTAGATCTATAATCATCAGAGCCTCGCCATTGACATGGCATGCATGTGCTGGGGTTGGCTGATGGGAAGGTCATGATATTTGGAAGGCTTGAGAGATGCTGTAGATGTAGTGCTAATCGATTGCATTTCTTCCCTTCCAGGTACAAACGTAGGCCAACCACAGGTTTTTTATCACTTGAAACCTGAAATGATGTATAAAATACAGAAATTCAGGATGGTAATTGATATTTCCATTTATTTTGCTAAATTTGAAATCTGAAATGTACAACTTCAGAAACTATATATTATGATGATATGCTAAACTGATACAAACAAAATTCATCTGCAATGATTATGGAAAATATTTGTATGAGATTTGAAATATCCAAAAGATATGAATCCTCTCATAAGATGTTAATAAGTGGCGCTGCTGGAGCAGCTCAAGTCTTGCAAAATGAGCATGCAATTCTTTTGCTTAAAAGCAAAACTTTCTACGCTAATCATTACTGAAAACTTCATTCAAAAAATGTAATTATGCCTTTTGATCTCTACCTTTATTTGCATTTAAAAAATAAAAATAAAATCCCAAAACTTAGACGAGAGATCAAAATAGCATAGAAGAACAAACCATATTTCTCAAAACTAATATAGGATGATCACTCAATACCACATCTGACATGCACACCACAACAATAGATCTTGCATGTGACTATAACAACAACAACAATAAAATGCAACAGTATACTAGCATCCAGTCCAAGAACTTGAGTTGCTGGATGGATAGGCCAAACACCATATTAAGGTCACATAGAAACCTACACATTAGTCAACATTAAATTACTTGACACAATACAAAGATATCATACTAAATATATATATTTAAATAAAATCAGAGGTAACATAACCAACTACTATATAGAGAATACTCCTTTTTTCCACTTTTGTATTACCTGGCTAGGGCTGACACAGATCTTATGTCCCAAAAAGCTGCACTGCAAGGAAGGGTAAGAAGTTTTCTTCCTTTGATGTCGTAAAGGCAGCTCACAAAACATAGGTGCCCATTGCTTTGGAACTTGAAATTCCAAGAAGCATTGTAAATCATCCGGAGCAGGCTTGTCTGAACACACAGATAAGAATTCCATGAGATACCATTTTCAATTTACGAACATGTGTAATCCTAAATGTGCAAGGAAATGGCAACTAAATCAAGAAGTTAAAACCTGTAGAGCTAAGATCATATGATACAGAATAATAATAAGAAGATGAAGAAAAGATCGAAGGGGTGTGAGAGATGCAATACAATAGCTGCACAAACAAAACATATTAAAGGATACTAGCTAGTTTAACATGAAAGTCACTTGTGTCACATGTGTTGCACAAAGTGACTTTGGTTCAAGACCTGCTCAAACTATGGAGGCTTATGGAAAGGGGAGGGTGATCGCCTGCTATGCAACTCAATCCTATTGGACCTAAAAAAAAAGAAACATGCATGGTCTGGTCTCTACCCACTGTCCTTAGAAAATAATAAATTAAAACAAGGGACCACATAAAGAGAGCTTCAGCTTCTAAGTTCTAACCCTGCTCTGATTACCAGGAAAACAATTCAAAAGATCATGACCTATATAACCAGCAACTCCTCTTATGGATTGAGACTTGGGTATTTAAGGTTTTATGTAGTTTCACCATTTCACCTACAAGGCATTTGCTGAATGTTGGATGCCTTCACAGCACATTGAAAACTGAAAAACAAGCAGGAATTCAGGATCACAATGCAGTTGACACTAGTTAGGTGAGGCATCCTCTTTATCACGAAAATCCAATCAAGGTATCACTATCTTGTTACAATCTCTGTGATGCTAGCCTTTGTACCTTTGCATAACCATCAATGGAATTCATAGTAGTTTAATTTTGAATGAACTTGTGTGACAGCCAAAGCTCTCACACATAGGCTAGTAATCGCATAAATTATAATTGCTCTTTCACACTGTTTGGTCTTAGAAGCACTTACATCGTAGATACAAGTTGATTGCATGACTAAGATAACCACTTCCAGGAATCCCTGTAAGAAGAGATGTTATGGGTACGAATTTAAATAGAATTGCTTCAGGTTTAGCTGGTACTGTCTGGAGCCAATTGGAGTGACTGTTTGAGAACACATCTCCTCCTCTTTTCGAACAAATGATGGTGAGGCCCTGTCCAAGTTAAAAATGAGACTTCAAGAAAAGAAATTATGTTTGTTACTCAGGAGATTTATGGTACATCTTGTTCAACTTACATCCTTGCTTGAGGTTTCTGTAATGCTAGTCAGCTGCATGGTGTTTGACTGCAAAATACGATTGAAGACCTCGGGAACCTATATCAAACCATGACATTCAGCAATTTATATATAAAACATCAAGAAATTAAATTCTAGTATGTAGAAGAACAAATACTTGTTTTCCATCTCTTGCATTCCTCTGTAGAAGGGACGGACTTCTTCTGTCTGAAAACAGATAGTCTCCAAGATCTTCCAAATGCTTTCTCAACTCAGCTGGGGAGATTGGTGAGGAAGGTTTTTGTTTAATACAAATTAAATCCTGACCTCCAACAGCCATCCCTATTACTATGTGCGTGCCATATGTATGGATGAACCTGCCTAATAAAATTAATAAGCATCCTTGTGCCAGAATAACACAAATCAAGTACGCATCTAAATTGCATCAGATAAACAAAAATTATTTGCACAGGGACCAGGGACTAGGGTATTTCGATAAGCCTAACAAGAGAAGGACACTCCCTCTGCTCCCAAAGAGTTTGTCCACCTTTCCATTTTTTGATGTCCAAAAATTGTTGTCCACGGTAAAAAAAAGTTCATAACTGTTTGATTTTCCTCTTACACCCCAGTTAAAATTCACTTTAGTTCTTTAAACCCAACTACTTTCTCTCATATTAACTTTAATTTAAAAACATGTCTTCATTTGTTGTGTTCTTGAAACATAATTGTGGTGACTTAAAGAGTAAATGTCTCAAATTTTTAATTAAATTTTTAAGGCTTCATTATGATCTTTATATGTGTATATTGTGAGTTATTAAAAAATAAATAAAAAAGAGCACCAGATGATGAAGAAAAAAAAAGAAGTGGTGGACATCATTAAAAAAAAAAAAGAGGAACTGATTGCTCTATCTTAATTTGAATGAAAAGTTAAAGAGGACTAAAACAATGGGACAAAGTGAGTACATGAAGGAATGATATGATAGATATAATAAAATACTTTGTAATTTTTTTCTTCTTTAATTACTTGCATGAAAGAACATTAGTTTTCACTATTGCACACACTCACAAGAGAGGAACAAAGTCATGTTTGCTTAGTAGCCCAGAATTTATTGCAAACAATTGTTTGTTTTCAATAGTGAATCATGGATGATTACAAGTAGGATGGAGAATTAATTATCTTTTTTTGGGTTTGTAAGGATTGCCAACCTAGGAAACATATGCTATTTATGCGATTATTTTTTGTCATGAAGAAGGCAAGATTCTCAAGGATTGTATTCTTGCTTCTTTGTGGTGTGGTGGATTAATCAGCATTTCTTGTAGCCTGCTAGTTTGTGTTTGACCATAAACCATCAGTCAAGGGTTCAAACTTCAAAGCTGGTGGAGAGATGAGAAGGGTAGGGTATTAAAAAATTACAACCTATGAAACTCAGTGGAATTGGAGTGCTTTTTTTTCTTCTTATGTTCCTTTTCATTTTCTTTTACTTCTTGAATGATGTCTTATTCTCCAAATATCATTTGTATATTCTTCCTCTCTTAATAAATTCCTTTTATTGAACAATTTTTTAGCCATCAACTTTGTTACATTTTATCTTAACAAAGCTAAACCAAAAATCAACCTAAAAATGCTTAACTGAAAGTCTTCGGATGCTAAAGTATTTATCCAAATTTCTGGCTAGGGAAAATCGTATCCTGGATTTATCCAGTAAAACTAGAGATTTAACACAATTACATGCTAAGGAATGGCCATTCTAGAGTCTACAATGATGCCAAGGATCAGATATAACTGCAAAGCATCAGTAGAAAACAAAGCTGGAAATTTGAAGAACACAAGATTCCAAGAGCAGAAGAATTAAACTTAAATTAGAATTCTCATGCATGATATTGTCCATGGATGATTAGGTCTTATTTTGGCATCTGTTAGCTTTTTATGTAGCAGTAGCTTTCGCTTTTGATGAGGTTGCAACTGTGAAAAAAAATATATTAAGGTGTTTGGTAAAAATAATTGTTAAAATGACAAAAGTAGGCAATTATAATAAATGAAAAAAAATATCTGTTTATATATATTTGTCTTACGTATCCAACAAAATTTTCAACATGTGGCTGATTGTATAATGATTTCTATATAAAGAGTTCATACAACTTAGTAGTTTGTTGTTTCCACGCTTCGAGCCCCCCCAAAAACAAATTCTTCAAGATGTAAAATAGAAAAGTATATGTATATTATATCTTTTCCTCCACTACGGTTTTATCTTTTATCTCTAATTTAGAGTGCATTTTATGTTTTACAAGTTCAATAGGAGAGAAACAATGTTTGTACTGTAATATATATATAAAAGAAAAACATAGCGTGTCACACCGAAAAAACATAAACTAAGCAATGAAATGTGTTAATTAATTTCTATATCCATAAGAGTCTACTATACATACCAAATTAATTGTTGTGCTTGTAATATGCTAAAAAAGGCATAACAGTTATTCCGTGTAGGATAAATTCGGTACTCTATAGTATTTGTAATGATCATGTTTGACCGCAATGCGAGAATTCTCTACTTGACAGTGTTCCTCACGTAGGAAAACATGTTGGGTGGGAAAATTTGTTGTGTTTACCTAACAATTCTAATAGTGTGGTTGAGGCCAAAGGCGGCCTCAAGCACACTGCCAAACAAGTAATAACTGACTAATGGTGGTGATGCAGTGACAACATCATGGTTATGGAAAATATTGCTCTTTATGAGAATCTAAGGCCAAAGTTAAGGACCCTAGAATGAAGCATCAATCTTTAGCTCTAAATATAAGTGTCCATGGTAGCTTTAAAATAGTTTAGTTGAGCTTTCAGTTTATTGAGAAAGTTATATGCATCCAAGTGATGAAGTAGACAATTTTAACACTCTGTAGATGATGAAAATTACTCCGTAAAAATTTTTATCCATCACACATCTCACCAATGTTAGCTGGAAATCTTAGTTTAATTCATTCCTTAAGTGGGGTTACAAACCTAATATTGGGAAAGAAAGTAGGTGACCTAAGGAGGTGCTTCATAGAAGGAGCTAGCTGGCCTCAATTTCTTCACTGATCAGCCTTACCTAATGACAATTTTACCTCCCTTAAAAAATAAAGGAACTGCCCCTGGCAGTTTAAGTCCCTAAAATTCTACAATACTAGCCACTTAAATAATCCTACTTAGGCAAGTTCCAGCTAGGAGTCCAGCCAAATAGGCGTGCTTGTTGTAGAACTAGGTTTCCTGCATCTAAAACAATCACAAAGATATATGCATTCGGACAGTTTCTGCATCACAAAGTCAAATAAATTTAAGGTAATGTGCTACTGTTTATCTAGCCACAGCAATGAACAAATTTAGTTAGTTTTGTTTTTTTGACACCTGCATTTCAGGTAAATATCACCTTGTGCCCCTTTGATCCAAGTTAGTCCTTCCATCCAACTCCGTCACTCATTCCATTGTGATTGACCTATCGACATCATTTGACTAACTCAACTAATTTTGATGACACATCACATACTAGCTTAACATAATATTTCCAGCCAAGAATAATCTCATTTGATTATATTGATTTTTCACCCACCCACCCCACCCCCACCCACCCACCCCCCTTCTTTTCCCCATTATTCTCAACTGGAAATTACAATTTAAGCCAATAGGTGGCATGTGTCATCAAATAATTGGCTTCACATTACTCAATTGATGTCGTTAAGTCAATCTTAAAGGAATGTCCCAAGTTTACTGTTCATGATTTTTTAAATTGGAATCTCACTAAGGGCTATAACATTCTATTTCTAATTAGAGTTCTGATCTTTAAGTTCTGTTGCAGATCATGGGTTTAGTTTTGTTTTTTCATTTCTCTTCTTAACCTCCTATTTTCAATCTTCTATATTCTCCCCTCAATTGTATATTTTTCTTGTTCTTCTAAAAAACAAGGAATCTAAAATGTTGTCAAGCATATCTTCTGAATGACCTTGGTTTATGTAAAAAAAAAAATGATTTATTTTCATAGATACTGAAATGCTACCTGGACAACGATGCAGGATCCCAAAAAGGAGGAACAGACTTCTTCACTTCATCTTTTAGTGTTAATCGAGATGCTGTCAGGTGCAAATAGTACAATGAGATGAAGTAGCCATCAAAAGCAAGATACTTGCTGTCTGTAGTATCATGAAGCCAGTCTCCACTTAAATCAAAAATAGCATTATGATAGCCAGAAGGAACTTTTCCTTGGATTGAAGATTTATGATTAAGTAGCTCCGACATCTGCAAGGGAAGATGATGACAAAATTAAAAAACAACTTGAAACAGATTGTGTTGCTGATCCAGGACATGATGCTTATTATGAATCACTTCATTAGGACTAGGATACAAATGTAAAAAGAGCAATAAAAGCATTTCAATGACATTTATTATGAAAATATACTTTTAAAATTGCATGCAGAATCCAAAATCAATTGAATAATTGAGGACAAAGAGTCAAGCATGATCACATCAATAATCTTATGTTGCCTGTCACTTAAGTAGTCTATAAGAATACATAGTTCCAGAGACACAATTTAGTGAGAACTATGGTTCACAGGAATAGTCGTTGCAGACATGTAGGCAGCAATCAAGGGTGCTGCTTATCCATAAATCTTACAAAATGAAGGTGCTTATCAGAATTAAAAATAAACAAATAAATAAAGAAGTAATTTTACTACCCGCACTGCTAATCAGTTTGACCACCCTTGCATGATTCATGTAGCTTTTATCAACACTACTCCAGAATAATTCTTCGATGGAGCACTACAATCTGATATTAGGCTTCATCCTTTATAATACGCTGCTCTGTGATATCTGAATTTTCGTTTTGGAAAGAACTTTTCCATTTGAAAAGTTGCTGAACTAGGCTCACTGACACCTCATTGTGTCAGACTGCTTTTATTTTGCTACAAACTCATAACATAAGCTTTTCCAGGACATCATTTTCGTAACTACTACTTTTCTGACATAGACAAATTCTGTTGCAAAATGGTCATTAGTCAAAGGAAACCCCAAAGAGCTAGTATGGCGTACAGCCACTGACCCTTCTGCACTATCAGCAAAATTACCACAAAATACTTTTCTGGAGACCATTTTTTTGTAAATCGAGCAAGGCCTATCATCAAATCATCTCAAAGAAACTCTATCCAAACCAAAACTTTATGACAAGAAATTATGTTTATACCTACTAGCATCTCTAAATCTTCCATTTTAACTGTTTCCACGAGCATTAAGATACAACCCCAGTTCAGAGATTCTTCAGTTTGAAATACCAAATCATTCCTAGAGATGATCTGTCCGTAGAGTACGAGTGCGATGATATCACTCAACACTAGCTAGCATCCCAGTACATCTTTTCATTGTAATGTGAAGTGCTTTGAGTGCTTTTTAAATTACTAAAGCCACTAGGCCCTCCAAACAATACCGCCGTGTCTCTTTTGTGGGGGGATGAAAAGGACCAATACAGAAGTTAATACTAGTCTAGCATCATGTGATAAAGACGTTAGATCTCCTACATAACCCTCAATTGAATTCCAACACTAGCAAAAGATGCCAGCCTCAGTCCAAAACTCGAAATCTCCCTCAACAAAACAAAACCCAGAATAGCATAGGCAAACTTCATGCTAAATGCCTAAAAAACATAGCAAACACAGTTCAAACAATTATCGCACAGAAAAGCAGATCAACCACTCATGCAACAAAAACAACAGCAGGCTGATTAGCCCAAAAAAGAGAAGAAAAATTCTATAATTCACCATATAATAATATACCAACTGAACAAAAAGAAGTAAAAATAACATAATCTGACCTGATTGAACTCAAGAACATCAGATTTGTATCGAGTCCTGTCACCTTTATCACATCTAATATCCTCAGAAACGTAAGGAATAGTAAAGCCACCGGGAAACACAACATCCCTTTTGTTAGTTTCATCCAAAAGCACCAATCTTTCATTATCACTACTCGTTCCTTTAGCATATTTCAATCTGAAATCACTACTCAGATCAAACCCTTTTCCTAAAGCCTCTATTGCCCTCAATTCCACTGGCTTCTCTGCCCAGTATTCCATTTTTCCTCTCCCTTTCGGGAATCCAAATTCCCTTAAAAAATGAAAAGTCCTTTCGTCTTCAGGAATAGGGAAGCTGGGTTTGGTACTCCATTATTGAAGAAGATGGACAGTGTAAATCTTTGACTATATAGAATGCTTGGGGCTGTACGTCACCTGATCTTTCTTGTTTGCTCCAAAACGCAAAGGACAGCAAGGTAATCAAAAGGGTGGGTCCAGTTGGTGTTGACCGGTTGAAACTTGAAACCACAATTATCATTCTCTGATCCCAAACTCCGCCGGTTCAGTTGATTTCGTCAATTTGAATAAAAAAAAGTTGAAAAGTTGAAAAGTTATATAACATCATGTCATCATTTCAGAAGAAGAAAAAAAATTAGAACTGACGCTATCGGTTTTTATCTAAATATTTATTTTACATTATGTTTTAAATTAATCTTTTTATGTTTTTATATTTTTTTGATATGATGATGTTAAAAATTATTTTAAAAAAATAAAAAAAATTATTATTTTAATATATTTCTAAACAAAAAATATTTTAAAAAATAATATCATTTTGCTTGAAAATATATTAAAAATATTTTTTTATATCAATATATTAAAATTATTTAAAAAACACTGGAAAATATTAATTTAATAATTTTTCAAAATAAATGTAATATTAAAACCCATCTAGACGCAATTAAAAGTGTAAATACTAAACAGGAATAAAAATTAATGTATTAAGTGAGATGGTACATAAAGTTTGAATATTTTTAAGAGGTTGGTCCAAAAATCACCCAATCAGAAGTTTCAAATTCAAGTCCTCTTGCTGGATTTTTACATGGAAGAGCGTGGCTATATTTAATTATTTTAATTTATTTAAAGATCTTAAACTTGGCATATGAATAGCAAATATATATATATATAAACTCACTATAGGTGTATTTGTTTTTCAAATAATAATAATTAAATTGAACATATTATTGGTCAATTTTACCCTCTCTTTTTTTTATTCAACGTGGGGGATGTCACGGTCGCTTTGTCAAGCTATCTAGACAAGCTGCTTTCTGTTGAATTGAAAAATAATCATTTGGACCGTTTCTATGATAGTTTATTTCATGGAACATGGACTTTGAATCAGCTTTATCAAACCAGCTGTGAGTGATCCAATTTAAAATTTAATCTGGATTTGGTTTTAAATTAAAATTAATTAAAATCAATTCATATCACCATAATTTAATTTTCCAATTTAAATCCGGGTAGAGATCAATAATTTTTCTTGGACTTGCCTTTTTTTAGATCTGAATTTATAACCATTTATGATTATTTTTTAAATAAAATTAATTTACTCGACAATATCTTCTCTATTAATTCAATTTATGTACTTTCTTATTTTTAAAAATATATTTGCCGTACTTAAATATTCTATCTTGACTTCTAAATTTGGTGGCCCTGATTATATGTTTCTTAATTATATATTGTCTTGATATCTTAAATGAAATTCAAATAAAATTATTTAAAATGTGAATTTCTTAATTTGATTTCGTGAAATATTATAAAAAAAATTCAAGTGGAGTTTAAATCAGTTTAAATAAGGTACCGCCCATATAATTTAAATCAATTAATCCGTGTAAAATATAGGTAATAATTAATTATAGATACACGGAGCGGGTAGGGTCCAATCCTCCCTGTTACTATCCCTTCACAAAGCATTTTCCGGACAGTAATCAATCCAGATCAAAAGAACAGGAAAGAAGAAAATGGCAGCTCGTCCGGCAGTTCCCGGCGAGCCAACAACGACTGGCACGGCTCTCCCTGAGACAGCCACGGCTGCCATTCTAGGCTTTAATCTCTCTCTCTCTCTCTCTCTCTCTACACGTGAACAAGTTCTTTGACAATCTGCAATTCTCTGATCATAAATCGTAGGTTCGTTATTCATAGTACGGTTATTTTTCATTAATTAGCTCCATTGATGTAATGATGTTTGTTTGTTAACTAGAACGAGGAAATGTCTGATATATAATAGCCCTGAACCAGATGCTCGGCTTATCGGGGTGGACTGCGGAGGACATCTTCTCCGAGCAGCTGTTCTTGACACTGTTCAGAGGTGGAGAAACCGCACCGGAACGCCCGTGAATCGGAGGTGAGAAGTGGGGCTCTGTCCATGCCTGGAGTTCCTGGTCCTGTACAGAGGCAGGATCTTGAGGGTGATAATCTGCCTTAGATCTTGTAACCCAAAACAGCAAGTAATTCATCAGTGCCAACCGCATCTTGATCATCTTCAACCCATGATTTTCCTTTCTCGGTTTCCATTGATGAAGAAGAAGGTTCAGCTTTTTTGCCAATAGAATTCCCAACACCATTGATGATCTATCTTCATTTTTGGAGTTTTCTTGATTGCAAAAGAATTTTTTTTTTAAAAAAAAAAAAAGCATGTGAAGAACCAATAGATAGTTTCTGTAATAGATGAGAGCTCCAGTGAAAGAAACAAGAGCCCGGGGCCGGTAGTTGACTGTTTTTAATGTTGACCGATGTTGTGCAAACTGCTTATATAAAATGCTTATATAAAACGCCACCGCCACCGGCATTGTTGCCGGCATTGATTTGCGTGTGCTTTTTTGAGCTGCCCTTGCAAAGCTTGACCGGGTACTTGATAGCATTGACCTCCAGCTTTCTCATGGCAGCTTTTCCAAGATCAACACCGCATACATCAGAGAGCCTCACAAGATACAGCAACACATCGGAAAGTTCCTCTCCGAGGTGCTCCTTCTCTTCATCTTTCCAATCAGGGAGCCCTCTTGCAACCTCTCCTCTCCACTGAAATATCTCAGACAGTTCACCGACTTCTCCCACCTGAAACAATAACAAAACCCCATCAAACCCCGAAATGATCAAACAATGTGGGGGGGTCATTTTATTTATCTAGGAATTATCTGGCCCAGAAATGGTGCTTGTGATTAAGTTCTAGCTGATGAATTAGTTGTAGTTTTCGAGGCCCTACTTGATCACTTTTCTCAAAATTAACAGAGAAGAAACCACTTGAACAGCAAAACACAAACATGGGAAAGTAAAATAAAGCAGATAAAAAAGCTATATAGCTTGACTTGGATCTGAGAAACCATCAGAGAGCATCATCAATGAAGGAAATTAAGCAACTGGGTTCTAAACTTACTGGTAACTAATAAAAAAAAAAGGGTCCAACACTTGAAGAAACGTGGAGAAAGGGTCAGTAAACCTTCTGTCTTCCTTTTCTTTCTTCAACAAACGATCAGATTCAATGATTGTGTGTATTTTCCAGTCAGGTATTTTATATTTGAAAGGAGACAAATCACAAGACTTGACCAAATCAGAGAATAGAGACTAGAGAATTGAAAGCCAAAGATCCATAGTAATATACAGCATGGAAATGCATAAAATTAAGCAGCTTTTACACACACTTGAGATAATTCTTGTAGAAAGGAACAGGGTTTGTCACTTTATTTCAAACTATGATGGACGGGACTACAGAAAAGTCCTGATACAAAACAAGACAAAGCATGGATATTTGAGAAGGTTACATCAAAATGGTAAAAAATTTCTAGATTATAGTTAGGGCTGGGAAGAGAAGCGACATACCAGGGCCAAGAGGAGATTTCTAGGGCTATGAAACTGATCCCAGTCTCTTTCCTTCGCAAAGTCAGCCATTTTCTTCTTGAGTTCTTCCAGGGTAACTCCAACTTCCACTCCTGCCATCTTTCTTTCTAACACCAAGAAAACTTCAGTCGCCCTAAATTAATAATAACCAGCAGGAGCAGGCAACCAAAAATTAGCAGGTGACCTGGGCTACCTGCTATGGCCCGTTCAATGGACTCCTTATCCGCTGTGGCCTGACTTACACGTGTCGGGTAATGATTTCCATTGGAAAGCCGGGGCTTGTTTAGCTCTGTGGTGAAATTTTCTGGAGCCCATTTGAAAAGTTGCCTTCCGTTTTCGTTATGGAGCACTGATTTTTATAGAGCAATTGAATAATTTGATACGTATGGCGTCTATATTCAACCCGATTTTATGTTAATTTTGACTTTTAAAAGGAGATGAGAGGATTGGAATTGTGATGTAGAGTGTTTTTTTTGTTTAAACATGTGTTAAGATAATTATTTTTTATTTCTAATATTAGCATGTTAAAATGATAAAAAAATGATTATTAAAATTTGGAAAAAAATATTTAAATAATCCAAAATAAAACCAAAAACAAATGAAGTTTTTTCTTCCAATTGAGTATTTATTCATTTCATAAATTATTTTTAAATTTTATGCAACCTTTAAAAAAACTGTATATTTTTTTGTTGGGATACGTCAAATGTATTTTTTTTCTCCTAAAAAAAATAAAAACTCGACATACCCTGCACATACATATCTGCTAGTATAAAATGAAGGATATCCATCATGATATTTTATCTCATATGGAATCAAAATCTTCACAATTTTTCATGATTTCATGGTGGGCTTTTACTGATGAGGGGAAAAAACGAACTATTATGAGTCCGGAGTTAATTGTATAGATGTTCTCATATTCTGTGAAGAATCTGAATCCGAGTTGTGTGAACTCACATTGTCGTAGAAAATGTTGTATGTGTTATTATTATTTGAGCAAATCTCTTTTTATATATATATTTTTTGAGAGTTCAAGTTAAGTGAGTAAAACCCTGATTATTTTAGGTTCTTATAAGATGAGCATGACCTAACTCGAATTTCAGATTTACAGGTCACATATCAAGTTCTTTAACACCACGTCACCTCGCTGAACTGTTCCGCGTTTCTTTCTCCCTTCCTAGACCATATTTTCTCCCTATAATTCTTGAAAAACTTAAAATTAAGTTGTACATCATTATATATATATATATATATATATATAGCTGTTCTTACTTTACTAGGCTGTAGACAACATAGTTTGCACTCTTAAAAGATACAAAAATCACAACATAATACTTCCTTTAGTGCTCGTACGTGGTTCATGCGTAGCTTGGCTAAAATTAAGGCAAGAGTGTGGTTCATGATTAGCCTCTCCAGCGCCCACAAACCCGTCGGATTGCACCATCCGGGTCAAAAAAATGAATGGCACTGGCGGAGAATCAGTTTGGAAGACCACAAAACAAAACCAGACTGGCCTGATTCACAAAGCTGGAAGCTAAAAAGTAGAGGGAGAGAGAGAGAGAGGGAGAGGAGAGGAAAAAACATTTGACCCAAGCTAGTCATCTCCTTGAATATACCAGCAGAGTAGCATGGTAGCACAGCGTCGGAATACATAGATCCTGGCTCGTTGATCTTGAACCAACGAAGCACATTTTCTCGTAAAGCCATGCCTCTTCTTCTTTGCTGGGCTTCTGGTGATCATGTTCTTCTGGATTAGCTTGGCCTGATCAGCCATTGTATCTGTATAGCACGTTTAGAAACCAAAAAACAAAACTCAAGAGAGGAAGAAGAAATCTCCCGAGTAAGAGCAAAACCTGAAGTGTCAAAGTTATGTCGATGTTCTTATAGGATACCAACTGTACCCGAAGAATCAGAAAAACAAAAAAGACACCTAATTTTAAGGTAATTTAAGGATGAATTGATCATGGACACGATAGTTGTTACCCTAACTACCCGGGATATTAACCGAAAAAGAGTTTGGATCATCGAGTTAATTTATAGACCATTCGGGTCAATTAAATCAGGTCAATGTTCAAAATAAAATGATATTGTTTTAGATTTGTTTTTTTAGTATCTTATTGTTCGCTATTAATTATATTACAGGGACTCATCTAAGAGCTTGAGGTTTGAGGTGATACATAGTATCAGAACCTTGTTGATCCAATAGTTTCGAGTTCGAATTTTACCATCTTCATTAATTTTATTTGATAAAAATCAAGCACAAAACAGTTTGTGTCTATGTGCAAGTTTCAAGCTCAAAGTGCTTTCATTTGAGGAGATATATTAGAAAATGATATAAATTATATTATGGGACCTTATCTAAGAATCTAAACTTTGAGGTGAGATGATTTATTGATAGACTCGTCCATTTTAAATGACTCGCGGGTTAACCAAGTTCGGTCTATTCGGTCTAGTCATGGTTATAATCGATTCAACTTAAAACCGGGCTCGAATGAGGATTTAGTCATATATTTATCGGATGAACCGCTTTATCTGACCCGACTATACAGCCATGCACACACACAGACGTGGAGAGTAGAAGAATGGCATTGAAAGATGATTCGTGCATCGGTGGACGAAGATTCCAATAAAGAGAGGCCGGGCTTTCTTTTGAATGAAGCAAGGGATTGGACGTGGTCAGCTTGGAAAAGAAGGGGGGTTTCTGCAGTTTCAGGAGAGATTTCCAAGAAAAGCACGAAGAATTATTCTACATCTTTGATTTTTCAAACTTCGACTTTGTAAGGTGGATGGGGGAAATTGTGCCCTTTTATCTCGCGTCAGTACAAGACGCCCGTGCAGCTACGTTACTTTTTCAGAGTTTCAGAGGGTAAAGTTATTTTTTAAAATTATTTTTTTGTTTAAAAATAATATTTTTTATTTTGTATAAATAATTTTTGATCCCAGAAAACACTAAAAATATTCAATACATACATTTTTAACTAAAAATTACTTTGAAAAATAGTTAATTTTAAATGATAAAAATAATTTGTCAAATAATTTTAACCCTTTTAATAATTACATATCCTCTTTTGCCTCCAAGTTTGGATATAAATTTAGCAATTAATTTTTTATTTATTCACCTTTCATCCTTTTTTTTCCTTCCTATTTATTTATTTTGTGTAACTTCTTATTCTTGTTTCGAAGCCTTTTTCTGCGGCTCAAACAGCTTGTTAAAGAATCAATTCGAGCCTCCATGCAGCTGAAAATGAGTTTAGGTATTTACATAGCTATAAAACTCTGTCCGATAACTGATAGAGTAATCCAAGTTCATTCAATAAAAAATAAGATTAAAATAAAATAAAGAGAGAAAAACTTAAAATAAGATCTGGGAAGAAAAAAAGAAGAAAGCTGGTGTATGATCTAATAAAATAATTGTTTTACATGTCATTAATGATTTTCTTTTCATGAAATGCAGTTCAAATTTACTTTTTATCTTTTATTTTGTTCAATGTATTAATATTCGCTTCATTTAAGAGCTTTACAGAAGGTAACATGTATGAACAACTTCAGAGAAAAATTTTCAGGCCACCTGCCCTGATTCTTTAGAAGATCTTCAACAAGTGCCAAAACAATTCCCCTCCAATTCCAGTGCTGTTAACCCATGGTTGCCTCAGTCAACTCCCTCTGCCCCCGGGCAACAAGCAACTCATAATCCTGCACCAGCCAATACGTTTTATAGAACATTAGGCTTAATGCTTCCCAGATAATTGTTCATCATCATTTCCATTTCTTGTTGATGCATGAGTTCTTCCTTTTATCCAAGACCATAAACACAACCTTTCTATATATATTTTTTAAAAACATTTTTCGAATCTGTGCTGACAACAGTAACTATCTGGACAGCTACAGCATATAGGAAAACAGAAAAGTTACGGTTTGATCCGTCCCCTAATTGAACTTTTCACAAGGGCGTAAAGGCAAGTGGATATAGCAGACAGGTTAAAAGAAAATGTTAGTCCGACGGTGAGTACCTGTACAATTGCCTGTGTACAAAGCTTCCCTGATAGAACAGCACCTTCCATTGAAGCCAGGTACTTTTGTTTCGTGTAGTCACCAGCTAGATAGAAACCCTCTATAGGAGATCTTTGCAAGGGACGGCAAGGTTCACAGTCTGGGATCGTCTTGTAAACGGACCTGATACATTCATTAGAAAGGTCTCATTTGGCGAAATGAAGAACCGAGTACTGGTGTCATTCACCAATTGAAGCTTTCCATGTAAATTAAAACTTGGAAAACCAATCGATAGCAGTGATATAAAGTTCTAGCATAGGGTGCCTGGATGACATTGTTGATGTTTTTGCAAGAAAATAAAAGGTAAAATTGCATGCCACTAAGTCAGTTATTCAACTTGATCACATTTTCGGTCACATGAGGGTGAAGAATCAGTCTTCCATCACCCACTGAGGACTTCAAACAGTATTCATTATTTGCTTAATTGTGTTTAATGAAGTACTTCCAAATGCAAGGCTTTGTAGTCTAACCTTGGAGTTTTAACAACATGATACTTTACTATTTTTGCTTTGCTCTGATCTGCGGATATTTCATCAGGAAAAAGTTTTGCAAGTTCCCCCATTGTAGCATCAATGATCTCTGAGTCACTCCGAGAAATCCATTCTTCAGCAGGCGCAAAAACTAACTCCAGCATAGACTGCTTTGGGTCATAATATTCCTGCATCAACAGTAAATAATGAGTTAACAGTTACATTCAGTGTATACACTTTTTATGGGTAGGGGAGGGGGGACATAGTTAGTGTCTGAAGATTTGATGATGAATAGGCATGCCAGACCACCATAAATAAACAAATCCATCTCCGAATATCATCAATTGAAGTAATAAAACAAACTCGTATACTTTCTCTGGATGGCAACATAACACTAGCAATTGTTAAAACTTTTAGCTAACAGCTGCCCAAAGCTTCATCAACCCCCAAATTGTGTGTGCTATTTTCCATTGATAATGGACCAAAGTGAGAGGATTCAACATTTTGGAGGGACATAACAAAAACTTTGCAGCCCCAAAATTGATTAACCTGGCAACTAAAATTCTATGAAGGCTAGATACGGCCACCATAAATTATGTCAATCTACATGAGAATATTACAAAACTCAGCATGTGTTTTTGTGTGTGTTTTATAACACTTGTATATGCATGTGTCAGGTGTGAGTGAGTGTAAAAAATAAAAACATTTAAATACAACTTTTACCTTACATGTCTGTGACATGTCAGCATACACACTGAGAAGGGGACTTCTGCACAACATAAATGAGAGATGAAACTCATCAGGCGATAGAGCATCTCTAATTTTGAAAACAAAGAGAGGAAATATAATTACCAAAAAGAAGACAAACATGTATTTGGATTGTAAAAGAAAGAAAAACTCTCTACTTGAGTCCAGGGCAGAAACTGTACCAGAAGAGTTTGACGTCTAAACTCCAAAAATCCAGTTGAAAATATGATCGAAGCTATCAGGAAAATCCTTCTGATGCCAATCATTAGAAAGTCTTAAATGAACTCTTACTTGAAAGAGCAATTCTATGAACCCTTACATCATTCTATTGAAACAAAGAACAGAAGAAAAGACACATCTCCTAACTCCAATATCGATATCATTGTTGGTGCTATTAAATTCCCGTCTCAAAATTGATACATGTGGAAAGCATCTTGCCAGAATTGAAGTCAAATCAACGAATCAGTAAGTTTTCACAAAACCACTAGCTTCGAAGTCACTCAATCAGCATAAGAGATGCATTAAGCATAATATGCTTGTGTTGTCTTGTATGCAACAGAAATATGAGGTAAAACATGGACCTTAATTAAGAGCCTAAGTTGTTAGGTTGAGTGGTTCTTTAAATAATTAGAGCGTGGGGCCCTACTCCAGTTTCAAGCCTAGAGGACTCACTAGAGGAGGTGTTTAAGAGAATACAATATAAATTTTTCTTGAAACCTCTATTTAGTATCTTTTGGTTTGACTGGTTTTTGACAATATACATATGTTCTAAACAAATAAATTGATACATAATGAAGATGCATGACCTGCTGAAAAGTAGGTGATCATATGTATTCTTCAGTTTCCTGTCAAACCTGCAATAAAGATAATTGTTATAGGAACATCAGGCTTAGGTTCGAACTGTTTAACAACAAGATGCGCAACATACAGAGAGAGATATTTGACTCCAGCTTGAAAGAGCACCATATTACAAAAAGTTAAAAGTGTAGTGATCCTTTTTTCGAGAAGAAAGTGTTGTGATATTGAGAGAAAAAAAAATGGTGAACACAATTAAATGATCAATAAGAATTCCCATTGAGCTGGTGCATAAGTAACAAATATCAAGACCATTCTAACAAATGCAATAAACTTACTTAAATGTTAGTTGTTACCAGTTAGTGGGGAAGGGAACCTAAATTGAATGCTAATGGAAGTTGTGGGGCTAATGGCCACCTCCTTGCATAATGCAAAAAGGTGCTACCACTTGCAGTAAACCACTAGTCAAAGCTAGAAAGTTAACAAAGACAGCAAATGATATAACCCGGTGTTCTGTAAGAACACAAGAGCATTGTCATTATTTTGCTTATTTATGGTAATGGAATCCATCACTAACCATATGTGAACGTTGATAACAGGAACTCCAACTAATTTCTCCAATTTCTTGAAGTAAGGAATCTCCTTCCAGTTATCAGGCAAAAGAAGCTTTAAAATATCAACTGGTTGAAGCACCATACATAAATGATATCAGAAAACAGAGATTACAAAGTATACAGGGTATGTATTGCAACAGGAAAGATTTAAGTATACCTGGAGTCGCAAACACGTAAACATCCCCTTCAATCACATCCCCAGAATTTAGTAAAAACCTCTTCACTGTTCCATCGTCATTTAGCTCAATTTTCTTTATCCGTGAATTAAGTTTGACTTCACCACCAAGCGACTGAATATGATCAACAATTGGCATGCAGAGTCTCTCCGGGGGATTACCATCCAAGAAAGCCATCTTTGAACCATGTTTCTCCTGTTGACAATTAACACAATTCTGTCTATCAGAAAAATGTAATTCTTGATGCTTATATAATATAACATGTGCATGTTCAATTATGTCTAGACATCTCAATACACCCAAACAAATTATTTGTAGGTTGCTGAAGAAATTAAGCAAGAAATCTTTTTTTTTTGTCCAAAGAAACATGAGAAAAATTAGAAATGAACAATGATGACTCTTGTGCTTAGTTGTAGGACATCAGTGAGTTCATTTAGAATCATCATATCCCATAGTTTATGCTATGCTTTCAATGATAACCCTTGCACATGAATAATTGAAAATCAAAATGAAAGGACAGAAGTGATTTCTATTCATTCAGATACACATAATAACCTGGAAAACAATTATAAATACATGCATACACCCATAGCTGTGTAGAAGCATGTATTCACAAGCATTAATAAAGTGATTACTTAATGGAAAATGAGCAGAAATGTTCTTTCTGAGCACCAGCTCGTCTATCATATTGTTGCCAGACAGATAGAAAAGTGTTAGAAATGACCAACAATAAAGTAGATATAGGATGATCAGCAGCTTGCTGCTTGCAAACAGCATATGACATGAGTGAAACTAAATTTAATCAGAGCACCAAAAGGGGGAACTTTAATATCCCTTTAGAAAAAATTCTATTACCAGGAATCATGACAGCTATAACTTGGGGTTTCTAGATGCAAATCTGTGGATTTCCTTAGGTGCTGTCATGTATACACATAAAAAAAGTAAAAAAATATTTCTAAATTCCAATCATACTGCACTTGAAATAAAAAAATATCACAATGATCAAAGCCATGTTTCATTTTCTATCCAATATATATGAAGTACATAAAGTTTCCATACAACATCCAGGGGAAATGGTAGGAAGGAGTATCTAGCATACCTGAAGAAATCGGTTCAAAGCTATCAAAATGCATTGCATTGAAAGTTCATCCGGGTTAATAAAGTTAAGAGCCTTCGACATTGCAATAAACACCTCAGTAGTCACTCTATCAGGTACACCCTAGCAAAGAAAAAGATAAAACAGATGGTTATTTTTATGTTTCAAGTTATATTCCAACTTCAAACATACTAGATAAGATTTAACGAGAACTCTATACAAAAAACCAAAGCTTAATTCAAAAACTAAAATGATCAAACCCTAATTGATCAGGATAATTATAAAATCACTATACTGAGAATGAATTGAAAAGACAAACATGATATCTCTCTCACCTGGTTATGCAATTTTCTATGATGAACTGTCATATGAAATTTACTTGGCACTTATAAGATTATATCCTACATACTTTACATAATGAAATCTTCGCTTAAATTTGTTTTCCTGGAAGGAGGGTGGAGAGGAGAGAAGCTACAGGTTCTCTGATCTCAAGCCTTCCCCTCAGGATTTAGAAGACATAACAACCATATTGCATAAACCTCATCTCCCAGCTCTGATATTTTCCATGGAAAGAATTCATTGAGCAAGTAAGCATCACTGGTAAGGTCAGCACACATATTGTACCTCTAAACACAAATCTGTGTATCCAACAACCCTATAAGATCCTACAAAATGATTTCATAACATATGTAGCATTTACAAGCATAGTCTAATAGTAATACACATGATTTAAAGCACATAAATGATAGCATAGATTTTTAGCAGTGTATCTACTAGGCACAAAAGCTGATAAATAATAAACATATTAATATAGTCAAAATAAATATTTAATATAAACAAAATGTTTGAAATTCCAGTGTTAAATTATATGCTCAAGTCTGCTTCTGGTCTATCTAAAAAATCTACATCTCCCAGTATAGTTCCAACTGATGAGACTAAGTTCACAAGTAATAAGCTAGGGACTTCCTGCATACATGAACTGCTTATGCATCTACACTGTTGATATTGGCAAGCCACAGTACCTGCTTTCTCATCCACTCTTGAACACTAAAACCATCTTGAGCCTCAACATAAGCCTGTCCACCAATCATTGCGGGCAGGAGACCAATTGCAAACTTCACTTTCTCTGGCCAAGTCAGCATTTCATTGTTCTTCAAAATGGCCAATATCCCTGCCAATACAATTCCAACAATTATTAGGCAAGTCTGGAGGGGAAAAAAAGGTCTGGAGCACTGTTGAAGAAATTCAACATAAATATTATGATGCAATAAGAACAAACATCTTTTTGATGTGAAGTAAAGTCACTCAATATAACGATTATGATTCACCAACCCATACCATGTAAAAAGTGGAATGGTTTAACAGCACAGAAAACAAGCATAAAATGCATTGACTGTATGATATGCAGAAGCAAAACTTCTAGGATTATGATGCTATTCCCTAGAAAATGTGTTTTATTTACAAAATTGGTAATGAAGCAACCACATGGAATCTATTTGGTAAAGACAATTAGGAAAAATGATTTTGAACAGTAATGTGAAATTCTGAAGGGTGTATGGAGATTCCTAGGCGAAAAGTTGTGCATACGAATTCCTAAAAAACAAGAATTGGAAAGAAGAATGAGAAAAAATGAATCAATTTTCCTAACAGTAATGTGCTATTCTCCAGAACATGTGTTTTATTTATAAAATTGGTAACGAAGCATCCACATGGAATCTATTTGGTAAAGACAATTAGGGAAATTGATTTTGAACAGTAATGTAAAATTCTGAAGGGTGTGTGGAGATTCCTAGGAGAAAAGTTGTGCATACGAATTCCTAAAAAACAAGAATTGGAAAGAAGAATGAGAAAAATGAAACCAAAGGGTATCTAGCTAAGGTTGGACAAGAATCTAGTCTCACTAAAAGGGGAATTATTTCATGTTAGCTCTGGGAAGGAAGCCTGAGCTACTAGTCAAACTTGAGCTCTTTCAGTCTTTTGATCATCTCTTGAGTTCTATGAAGAATTTTAACATGTTGTCAATGGGTTAGGAGCTAGACTTCCATGGCTTTCAAAAATATCATCCTTGTGAGAGGGTTATAGCTGTTTGAAGACCATTGCATGCAGAGGTTGAAGCAAGGAACATGCACAAAACAAATCCCATTTGGCAGGCCATCCTTTGTTGGAATTCGCACTGGTCAGCCCTCAATTAGTTGGCCAACTACCTTGGTCAGCAAAAAATATTTTTACTTTTTTTCCCCTTTCGGAAAAGTTTTGCTATCCTTAATATGACATGGACTTCTTTTTATAGACTTTTTCCTTACTTCCAATTAACTTTTATCACTTTTTGAGGAATGTTTTAACTCTTGGATCATCAAGGTCCCTTTAAACCTCCTATTGACTCTCAAACCTCTATAAATAGGGCCTCTAGGAGTTCAAATTGGGGTCTATACAAACACACAACTTTGCACAACAATTTGGCTTGGAAAACCTTCTTTTTTGTACATTTTGCGGCAAGTCTTGCTTGTTTCAACTCCTTCAAAGCCCTAAAGCCCACCCCCATCACCATCCTTATTCCCAAAACTCTTTATCCTTATTTCACTCTGTATCAAGTAACAAAACTTTTGTACTCTATTTTTCAAGTTTCAACAAAATTATTCAACTTTATCAAGGTATGTTCAGATAAAGTTTTGACTACATTACCCAATATCCACATGTTGATATTGGCTATGAGATCCCCTTTTCTAAGCCTGTGTTTCCATATGTATTTGTGTGCAAGAGAAAAAAATAAGACTGGTATTTGTTTCACCAAATTTCATTTAAAAGATCATGCTTGTGTTTCCCTTTCCTCAATCTGACTACTTCAGCCCAATAAGTTCTCATGGTGCATGGATATAGGTTTATAGCAGAAATGACCAAACCATCTCAGATATCTCCTTGAACTAATGCATAATGAGAGCCACCTCCACCTTCTTGTAGTTGTAGTTATTTTTAACCAGACCTCTCATCTTTCTACCAATTCATCTGGTTTCAAATGTACTGATTATGAGAGCATGGTGATTTTATCGAGGTTGGCTAACACCAACCATCTACTAAGAAGTCCTTCTCATCATAAAGGCTTTATTGATTCAAGAAATTGACAATGCACACTCAGTACGTCTTACCCTTTACTCTTTGCTACTTGTCAAGGAACCATCTCACCTAAAAGCTTAAGTTTTTTTTTTTGGTAAATTGTAAGTATATTAAAAAAAAAAAACAAAGAATAAACAAGACCGAGAAAACTCGGAGATAACGGCTGCGAAAAGAGAACATGCTCCCTTATCGCAAAACAAAGGCCTTAGGAAATAAAAGATACAACAAAGCCCCTAAAAAGCCCAACCCAAAGCAAGGCCCAGCCCAGAGAATCTGAAAAGGCCCACAAAGCAAATCAGCCCAAGGCCCATAAAGCAATCAGCCCCTAAAAGCTTAAGTTGTTAGGCAAGGTCCGAGGATATGATTTATATTTTTCTCTAACACTACTAAACCAGCAACCTCAATATTTGAAGGAACAATTTCAAACATAACAGGTTTCTAAAAGATGTCCTTGATTCTTTATTTGCACAGACAAGTTGCTTACCATTTAATGGTGCAGGGAGAGCTTCAGGAAAATCAAATCGACTGAATTCTCCTGGCTTATTTGGCATTGCAAATATCATAGAATGCTCCTTCCATTGCAACCTATCATTGATACCAAGTTCGCCAAAAAGGTTTTGCACATTTGGATATGCCCCAACTTGCAAGCAACAAAATAAAGATTTAGTAAGGGCAGCAATAAAATAACCAAAGTTACACCTATAACGGAAAAGAAAGAAACAGCTTCTTGAAGCATCAAAATCAACAACTAGATTAACATCACCGGAATAGAAGCAGAAAAAAACATAAAGCAGGGAGAAATTTAAAACTTTCCATGAAGACACATTAAAGAGCAAATAAGATAATGATGAATGGAAACAGCATTATGAAGTCAGCATTCAGCAAAAGTCATAAAGGAATATGAACCCATCTTACCTCATGGACAGGTATATGAACTAAGAGAAAATAAACAAGCTTAAAATTCTGTCCCCAGTTTTCCTTTTACTAGTAATGGGAACTTACAGAATATATGCAAGCCTGTTTCGTACCAATCTCCATCGTCATCTTTCCATGCAGCCACCTACCAGAACAGAGGCTAAACATTAGTGGATAAAAATAATGAAAGAAATCGATCTAATGAACAAAGTAAGCTATTTCATACAAAAACTTACTGTACATCATTTAGATGTGTATGAGCATCCAGCTTAAAATCTTAAGCAGTTATACAAAAAGACTCATATTGTGATAAGACCATATCAGACCTTGGACAAAACCAATATGTGATTATTCAACACTGCCCTCATGTTGACCGTAAACAAAACCACTTAGCAAACCATGCTAGACCCAACAAAAAATAAATGATATAAACACGTTTATACACAAAAACAACAAGAACACAAGAAACCAATAGCTTTTGAATAATGTGTAACGTCTCGCCAAAATTTTAAGATACTAAAGTGAAACAACCGATGTAAACACAGACAATCAGATCTCTCCTTCCATGGCATAGCTTGTTGTTCTCTTTATGATGGTAGCTCTAGGGTACCATTTATAATTGGCATGATCACATCCATCTACCGGAATATAATTCTCTCTGCACTAGAGACAGAGAGATTTAGAGCTTCTCAGGTCCAAAAAGTTGCTCCTTTGACTTAGAAAGACGATTTTACTAAGATCACATTTTTCACTAAAAAATATACTCAGAGAATATTACAAATGCCAATCCCCTCCAACCAGCATGGAAATTCTGCCATTTACTAGACTTGCATCTTACAATAATGATCCCCCCAACAAACATTTTTTTTTATCAAAGAAACAAAACAAATAGAACTAATATAAAAGGCCAAGGGACAGCATCTGCTCTTGGCTTCAAGAAGCATCGGCCTGAGTTGAGACTTCTGGACAACCCATTTGGTGTTCTCAAGAGATATCCACACAATTACCTTGTGTGGACAGGACAGAGGAACAACAAATCTCAGAGTTTGGCCAGGTACTTTAAAAGCCATGAGTCAAACCTAAAGTTTAATCTAATCAGCATAGTAAAAGTTGAGAACCACATTGAGTGCAAGAACACATGCTTCTTCAGATTATTAACATTTGCATCATCAAGCTCAACAAGAAACCACAAATTATATGACGATGACAATGATGACAGGACAAGAAAAATTAAGAAAAATAACAATTGAATAGAAAAATGAGTAAGCACAAATATGTTGTCAACTTGAGAGCAGGCTAAAAATAGAGCAGTGTAGAAACCTTTCCACCAAGAACATCTCTTGCTTCAAGCAACACAGGCTTATGGCCTGCATCTGCCAAGTATTTTGCAGTAGATAAACCAGCCAACCCTGAAACAATAAGGAAAATTTGAAACCACACAAAAGTTAAACATTTTTTTTATTCTAGTACTGCGCAACCTCTTAAGAGCATATGTACAAAAAATTGTGAGATTACGAGCTTCAGTATTATTAAATATGAGGAGAACATGTCTAAAAAAAAGTTATAGAAATCAAATTCTAAATTGTTAATCGACAAAGTTTTCTCATCCAAAGAGAAGGATAGGGTTTAATTACCTGCACCAGCAATGATAACCTTCAATGGTTTAGATGGGCGCGGAGAAGAGCGAAAGGATGAAGATAACAAGGCAGCTTCTAAGAAATTCACCGAGTTATCAAGGTCCGGTCTCGGGTAGTCCACACAGACAACCTGCAACATAGGCAATAGATCACCCCAAATTTGTATGCACTAAACAATAGAAAACGACATGATAACCTGTAGTAGTGTAGAAAACTACGCACCCGCAAAGGAGGGTGGATATGATTCCTCAGTCTTCTTCTAGCAGAAGTATTTCCGAAAGGGATTTTCAGAGCATGGCCCATTGATTCACTGCCTTTAAAAGCTAGTGCATTAGTTTGGTGAGAACAAGTAGGATAAGTGCCACATCTCAAGGTAGTTTGAGAATCTACTGATTTACAGTGCCAGCCCAAGTTCAATGCATTCATTTCTCCCAAACCAAATTCAACAGCAATAGCAACTGTAATAACAGCCCTGCAAACAAACAAACATACAGAAAAAAGATTGTGGAATCACAGAAGCAATAAATTCAAGAAAGTCAAGAGATGAAACCCATAATCAAAGTTCTTTCCTTTCCTTCCTTTCTTGATGGAAGAAGCTCAAAATTCAATTTTTCATGAAATTTGAAACTAACTATAAGGAAAGTGATTCTTGTACACCCAGTTTTGCTACCACAAATTAAGAAGGCATATATATATATATATATAGAGAGAGAGAGAGAGAGAGATATAGATGGAGAGAGAGAGAGAGATGAGACAGGAGATAAAAGAGGCAATCCCACTCACACCTTCAGATGGAAAGAAATTGGTTCAGACAAGAGTGAGAGGGAGAGGTGTGGAAGCAACTAGATAGACAGTACCTGGTGGAGCTAAAAAACAGTTGATGTACTTTTTGTATGCAAAGCACTTAAGGTTTTGTTTGGTATAAGTAGCGACTTGTGGAGTAACTTGGGTGGGGAAAATAAAGGTTGTTTTCAAATATAGAAAAAAATATTTAAAAAAATTTAATGATTTAATTTTGTATATCCTTATAAATAAAGAAAAGGGAACACCTTTATGAAAACTTGAATCATTTTACAAAGAAATTTTAAGTAGAATTTTTTACTGTTTTTTTTATAGTAAAAAAAAAAACTAATTTAGAATAAGATTATATATTACAAAATCTCAATTTATAACATTACTTTTTATTTTTCTATTTTTTCAAAATAATTCTAATATTAATGTCATCATCCATTTTTTACCTTGTTTTCAACATATATTTAAGAAAATTTGAAACAAATACAAAAATATTAAATTCATAATATATATGTGTGGCTGTGTTTTCATGGCAATTTGGCCAATTTCTAGTAATTTTATATTCCTTACCATTTCATTTATTACCTTTTATATTGACAAGTTTTAAAAAAAAATGAAAAGAAAAACAATAGATATATAAAAAACACAATAACAACCCAAAAAAAATCTCACACAAAAATCACCTCACCGAAAACAAACTTTTTTTTTTAAAAAAAAAAAAAGCATTTAACTCGTGACCCTCACCGTAAAAAACAGCTAAAATAATTAGCTCTTCAAGCTTTTGAAGCAACTGCAATGGCTGCAACTCTGCACAGCCAGCCACCGTGATCTCAGTCGTGAAACAGCAACTCCTTCCACAATAGCTGCTTGAAGAAGAAACGTTAGAGTAGCATTACAAACACTGGCATATCCCTTAGTTGCTTGTGATTTCCATCAAAGCTTCACCGAAGAGCACCTCCACACCAGCATAACCATGGCGATTTCTTCAAATCCAGCACAGCAATAGTTTCCAACAGTTGAATGCAGCTTCAAGCTCTGCGCGCGCACCAGCAGCTCTTCCTCCACAGAACGGTGAGCGTCCGTGTGTTTTTCACCGGCTCTAGCAGCGTCAGACTAGGTATGCACCATGATCTCTGTTGAAGCAACTCCTTCTTTGCATCAGCACTGGTCATGAACAATCACTCCTCCACCGCAGTAACCACCGCAGACGGTGACATAACCCAACAGCTATTGTGAGCCTCCAGTAGTTGTCCAGTAGCGAAGTCCAGAAGTCCAACAACCTTTCTTTTCCTAGAAACTCTCTTTAAAGGAAGCGTTTGGATATTGGGGGTGGTTAGGAATCCCCAATCTGTCGATTTGTGATGCCATTGAGATTTTTTTACAGCATTTTGCATCTACTATTCGAGTTATTCAGAGAATTAAAATAGAAAATCATTTCCAGAAAAGATTTGGTTAAAATTAATTTTAATTCTCTGAATTTAGCCCAAATGTTATACTTGGAAGAAAATCCCCCTTGAGTATTTATTAGATGCTTCATAATTATTACTTATAAAATGAGATTCGCCATGATAATTATATTTTATCTTATTTTTGTGCTTGGATTTGAAGAGTTTCATTCCAAAAATAATAGTAAGTCTTCTATATTTTTGAACGAGACGTCGAGCATTTATTCTCTGTTTTGTCCACGCAGGTTCCCACCTGCTAGGTGTTCATGCCTTGTTAAAAATGGCCATCCACTCCAAACACTGCACGTGCAAGTTGGTGTTTGGAAGGCCTTTTTAAAAGTGTTTTTGAAAAAAATTGAAAATTTTTTATTTTTATTTTTAAGTTTAAATTAATAAAATTTAGTGTTTTTAGATCATTTTAATGTGCTGATGTCAAAAATAATTTTAAAAAAAATATAATTTTAATGTATTTTTGAACGAAAAGCACTTTAAAAAATAACCGCAACCACACTTCCAAACAGACACGAAGTCCACAGCCATCTACCATCATCAGCCCAGAACTTCTCTGGCTCAAAAGTAGTACCTGTATGGACTTGAATTTCATGATATATAGAAATGTTCATGTCTATTTATTAAGAAGACATAAACAATTAAGCGGAAGTATACCTGAATTCATATATGAAAGTCGTATGGATGACCTTTTAGATCAACACGTTATTCTTTTGAGAGTTCTTTGATTCTCTTTACTACAACCTTATTTTCTCTCTGATTATGAGATGTCAGAATGAGAATGAAGAAGAGCGTGTAATCTGGGAACCACGACCATGTATATAGGTAATAAGCTATCATTTTGTATTCATATCTTTTGGCATTCTCGTCGTTTGGTATTCCTACCTTGTGGTATTTTTATTTTAGTTCTTCACTAAAATATAAATAACTCTTTAATCTCTATACATTAAAAAATCTCACTCTATTAAATACATCAAAAAACCTAATTGTCTAAAATACTTATCAATCATTATTAATTAGGCTTTATTTTATTTGACAGACTTGGAGTGGGCTGGATAAAAAATATTTTCAAAAATAACTTTATCTGTAATACAAATAGGCTAGGCTAGTAGTATAATAAAAATGGTTGTCTTTACTATATCAACTTCCATTTCTGAAAACAGAAAGCAAAAAAAGTCTATTAAAGGCAGACAGGCCTGGAGTGGGCTGGATTGGACTGGACTGGGCTTTAGGAGGTTGAAGAATGACGGGCCCCTTTTCTTTTCTAATATAAAGGCTCAAAAACTAATCTTGGATTATGCAAACCGGCCGACTTTAAATAATGATCTTCCCATTGCGGAAACAATGCGCAGTGATGAATATTATATAGCAATGACAAGTGCTTCCTTAGGCTGGAGGTTTATTTTATTTTATTTTATTATTTCTCAATCATCAAACACTGAAATTGAACTTTATAGGGGCACTTTCATTATAAATAAAGGTATTTTTGTTTAGAAATACACTAAAATAATATTTTTATTTTTTTAAAATTATTTTTTATATTAGTACATGAAAATGATCTAATAACATCAAGAAAATTTAATTTAAAATATTTTTTTTCAAAAGTATTTTTGAAACTCAATACTGAATAGGTATTTAAATAACAAAACCACATCGTTTCACTACAATCTCCATTTTAATACAAATATTAGTGCTGCTCGTATTGGTCACCTCGGTGACATGGTCGAGTGTATATATGGGTAGAGCAAGTTTATAATTAATTACTTATTATTATTTTTTTATATAAAAAAAGAGCAAATTTATTTACATTTTGCTTTAAAACGATGGGCAACAACACCAAGCAACCATGGAGTGAAAAGTCAAACATTTATAAAAATAAATATGTGGAAACCTTGAGGGACTCCACTCACTCTTCTCCCTTGTGTTTTCTTTTCTTTACCATTTTTTCTCAGCTCTTGTGCAGGCATGGAAGAGGTGACTTCATGATTAGATTAATGTTTATTAATACCTAATAAACTATATATTAATATAGTTAATATATATATATATATATATATATATATATATATATATATATATATATATATATAATATTGAGCACAAAAGCAGGGAGGGTTGCCGACTTGCCGGCTGTATGCTTCGATGTGTAACTATCATCGACTTAACCTTAACCCCCACGTAATATTCCCATGCAAAGGACACTCCTCTTCTTCTTTATTTTTATATTTTCAATGAAATTAACGAAATTATTTATTCAGGCTACAGTTATATACAATCCATGTCTCCTCCTTTCTAGTTTTATATCATTGCGGTACAATTGTGTTTTGTAATTTTTTTTCTTTGTTTTAAATTATTGTTTATATATATATATATATATATATATATATATATAATGTTAAAAACTATTTTTTAAGAAAATATATTATTTTAGAACAACATTTTAAATATAATTTGTAAATCAAAATAAGCTGAAGATACCTCACAGGCTTCGAGTTAAAAAATAAACAAAACGATGCAAAAGACATTAGGGTGGAAAAGTCGGTCGCAATCGGGCTTGCCGCATCCCTAGATGCTATAGCAAAAACACAAATCAATTATTTGTGGAATTATTTTTTAATTGAAGATATATTAAAATAATAAATATTAAAAAATGTGGCTGGATTATAATTTCAAACATGACCTATAAATTACGAGCCAGCCAGGAATAGACTATAGAGTGGATCACCTCGGCCTTGCAAAAGCAGCTAACCCCACAAGCATTTTATAAATATAAATTGTAAGGAATATTAGTGAATAAAAATCTGACAAACCAAACTGCTCCACAATTAAAATTTTTGACCGATACCCTAATCATTAACCATCCTGCCATGCATGATTTCTTTCGAGCTCTGGTTGGAAGAGACTTCCTCGTTGTTTTCTTGAATAATCTACATTAAAACTAGCAGAAACGATGAATTAGAACCGCAAAGTGTCAGAAATATTAGTTTTTATCTGGGATTAAAAAAAAAACCATCTCGAAATGTGAACCCATTAACCAATTGAGAAGCAAAACTTGGCCCCTAGGATTATTAAATTTCTGGTCAAAATAGTCGAGGATGCATATGAATGTGTGTACTCAATGATTGAAGGTCACGTTAGTTCCAGGAGGGAGGGTTCTCTGTAAAATTTTATAGACTTGCCGACATGGAGAAGCATCTTTCGTGTTTTTTTATTATTATTATTATTTTTTTATAAATGGGGTGTCCGGGCCAGTTTACGTTCATCACAACTAATCTCCGGACTCACTGAACATCCTGCAAATCTAGTGAGAAGGTACCGCGGTGGTGACAGGCGTTCATGGTGGGACTTGAACCCTGATGCAGATGAAGGAAACAAATCCCTTCAATCGCTAGACCAAAACTCTACTTGCATCTTTCGTGTATTTTATTAATTATAGTAGCGGTTTGAAAAGGAATTTTTTTTAGCATTTTGATCGAATTAATGTTCTTCAATTTTCTTTTGTTGACGTATATATCTTGCATGGTTGCTCTAATTGATGATGAGGAATCGAGAGTCAAGGTGCTTGGACAGCTAGAATTTAGACTTTTGGTTTCAAGGACACTTTGTAAGAATAACTTGAAAATTAATTTTAAAAGCTCAAGAAGAACTTTGAACAAGTTTAAAATATTTGATAAATAAGAGTACCTTTGACCACTCTTTAGAGCATGGTTGTTAAACTAGCTTTAAGTTAATTATTTTAATTTAAAATTATATCATATTGTTTTTTAAAAAAAAATACTCTTTTAAATTGATTGGATCAGGCTCGAACCAAGTTTAGCTAAGTTTATTTGTTGGATTAGACCCGATTTCATCGAATCATTTTTTTTCAATTTAAAATTTAATTCGAATCAAGTTTTAAATTCAAAAAACAAATCCCCAAATCAACTCGTTAAACTAAATTAAATTCGGTAACTATATTCTAGAGTGTTTTTGGATACAAGAAAATCCCACCTCCTGAAAAACACACTTTGTGGATCTAGATGAGCGGGTAAAATCGCGGTTGTCCTAGATTTTTACAGGGACTGCACGTCCTAACTCGAACTCAAAACTTGTTATGCAGATCGCAAATCACCTGTCATCACATCATACCCATTAAAGACTACTCTACCGTCGTTGTTAAGTTTGATAGCATCTTACCGTGAATAAAGGAGAAGTGGGAAAATATATCACCAAATGAAATGCTTATTTCAATTAAGATAAAAAAAAAATATTTGTTCCTGGTCAATCTAATAATAATTGATAATCATTTTTTTTTAAATAATATTCTTAAAAGATAGTGTTAATTTTTCTTGGTGAAGAGAGAGAAAAAATCATCACAACATGATTTCACATAATGATATTACAAAGTATGGAGCTACAATGTTTATTTTAATATTTAAGTTTTGCTTCAAATAAAACTCATCATTAATTCTTAAAAAAATAAATCATCATGGTTATGGGGTATCTCTTTATTTCTTTTTCTCTATTTCCCCCCTTTTTCTTTTCCCACCTTTTAGAATGGAAAAAAGGTTTAATTGTAACCAAAAAGGTTTAACCGAGTCTGAACATGATGAGCTTTCCTTCCTCTCTTTTTTCTTTCTATTCTTTTTTGTTTAAATTACTCAATGCATTCCTTCTTTCTTACCTTGACAAAGCAACCAGAATTGATTTCCCATCATTAGAGAAAATTCAAATGATTTCATCAATTAAATAATGAGTTGTTAAAAGAATCTTTTAAATAATTATTATGTTTATACCACTACGATAACAATTATTTTTTAAAGTTTTTTTTACTCAAAAATATATTAAAATAATATCTTGATATCAACACTTGAAACAACTAAAAAGAAGAAAAAAATAATGATAATTTAAAGGAAAGAAAATATTTTAAAAAAAATAAGCATGACCTAGATATTCAAACAACAGTGCTTCCTCTTCAAACTTCATGCAAAAATGTAACGTCATGGTCAACTCATCCATAAGATATTCCAATTGGCCAATACCTTAATTCAACGCTTTTGAGCTAGCATTATTCCTAGCTTCCTATTAATTAAACTCGAGAATGCCCTAGAGCGAGCTAGCTAGTTTTAGGCCTGTTTGAGAGAGTTATTGCAGTAGTTTTTTAAAGTATTTTTCGTGCCGAAATACATTAAAATGATGTTTTTTTTATTTTTTAAAAATTATTTTTGACATCAGCACATCAAATTGATCTAATAACACCAAAACATATTCATTTAAAATGAAAAAAAATTGAATTTTTTGGAAACAGCGTTTGAATCGCCGTCCCAAACAGGCATTTAGTGTGTGTGTGTATTAATTAATCGATAAGCTATCTGGAATTCTGGATGGATTTGTAGGGAAGGGTTGTGAAGGAGCAACCTGGCCAAACTCTGCAGATGAATATTATATGGCCTGCAATTCGGACCGGGTTTCAAGAAAATCATAGGCCGAACATAGTTTAATGTCTTTCTGGCTCGATAAAACAGTGAAAGTTGGTGATTATCTGATCAACCTTTGACCTAGATTAGGGCTGCGAAATGAGGTTAAGTTCGTGAATGTATCCATGCATGAATGTCGTTTAACAGCTTCATGTTCTGCAACAGTGCTTCATTTCCATGTCGACGTAGATTCACATAATCCGCCATGAAATCTATTTGCTCAGTCATTGCACGGCAAGACGACTTGGGCTTGATGATTTGGAGAAGCAAGCTTTGCATGTATAACACCTTTTTATTAGCATTGACAATATCCATATTGTTATAATGATAATAATAATAATAATAAAATAAATTCTTTATCATGGACACACAAGCACGCAATACACACATGAGCTATGTAAAAGAGAGTACTGGATTAGCATGATCACCCGTTACTTATTAGATTTTAAACAATATATTATATAATAATATTTAAAATTTCTCCATGCAGTCCTGATATCTGATTTTCAAAAATTCATGGTAGATTTAGGTCGTGATTTCAAACACGTAGTTCTTTCTCGTACGGATGAAATACTTAACTTATCATATATGTTTGTGAATATTAAGATGTTTAGTTTCCCTCCCAGCTAGAATCGCAACAAAGTTTCATCTGTAACTTTGAATGTGTCTAAAACAATATAATGAAGGTCTAGTTTGACAGATAGAAGATTTAACTAGTAACTTTGACTATAAAAAATTATATGTTTTTGAACCCGTTTGATCTAAAACTTTACCACAATATATTTTCATATGTATAATATTTTCCTGTAAAATTTCAGGTAGATCCAACATATAGTTTGAGAGATATGATCAATCTCACAAATCTAGTCAACAAATATTTTAAGATCAAATTGAATTTTGATTAATATAAAAAATCTAGTAAACTAGTAACATTGAACTGATTTTACCGATTTTGCACAAATCAAGTTAGATTTTGCTCGCCTTCGAGTTTTCGATGTCATTTTACACGTATATACATATTAACTCCTAAAATCATACAACTTTACGAGTTAGCTCAAGCTTTTGATAACAATGACGAAGATACTAGTCATTTGGGCATGGATAAAGGAGCTTTTTTTAATTTTTTCCACCGTCACTTGGCACCCCTCAGGAGGAAAAGAAATCGTCAAAGCATTGCATCCTTTTCATTAAAAAAATTTATTCTAGATCTGAAGATCACCATCCTTTCACATTAGATCCAAACAGCTCCTAACAACCACAGAGAGAGAACAAAAATAATAAAGATATCACCTAAAGTAATCAATCATAATTAATCACCTAAACATAAAAACATATTTATTTATTTATTTAAAAAAAACCCTCTTCCATCCCTTCCCCCCTCTGCATTAATCATTGGTAATTAATCAGTGTTCTGCGCCAACAGAAAGCCAACCACCCTCCTCTTCACAGCATAGAAATCGAGGCTTTTTGTCACTCTCACTCCCTCAATTCTGATAAATAATCTTTTCTGAGTCGAGTTCTACTCGGACAAGAACATTGTGAACTCAGTGAATAGACGACAGGCAATGTCTGGTTTAACGCTAGACCTCCTCCTGTCTTCAATGGAGTTCTAGCCAGAGATTACTGTGTGGATGCACATTAGCACGCAGATTAGATATTGTTTATCAATGCGTTTTAAAAATATTTTGAAAAACATTAATTTTTTTATTTAAAATAAATTTTTTAATGTTTTTAGATCATTTTCATGTGATGATTTCAAAAATAATTTTAAAAAAATAAAAAAATATCATTTTGACGCATTTCTGAACAAAAAAACAATTTTAAAAACAACCTCGATCACACTTCAAAACAATACTACATCTAATACACATGACAAAGCAATGAACGTGCTCCAATAAATAGTAATATTAGCCATCACTATAGTTTTTTTTATTTTTTTCATAATGGCTGCATAGTAAAGCATCTAAATAGAGACCCGACCTAATTTTTAACCCAATTCAAGACTTGAATCATTAGTTAGGTAAGTTAATTTGCAAGATGATTGAGGTTTTGAGTATAATGTAGGGTTTTTTTTGTTTTTACAATATTGTTTTAGTAAAACAATAAATTTTTAAATATTATTTGGTATTATAATGTAGGGTATTTCTTAAAAATACTTTTCAATTCAAGATGAAGTAATATTTTTTTATTTATTTTAGAAATCAAGACATCAAAATCATTACAAAAAATAATAAAAATATCAATATTGGTATTTAAATAATATTTTAAATAATAATAATATTTTATATATAAAAAAAAGGTCAAACAGACATTTCCTTTATCTTTCTTGCTTCGTCTCCACTTTCCTCCACACACTCTCTCCTTTTCTCTCTGCTTTTTTTGAGCTCATCCACAGCACATTCTCTCACATTGTCTCTGTTTTTTTTTTTTTTTTGGCCCCAACTTCTGAATTGAGTAAGCTTCAAGAACTCTTCTTATCATTATCACATGTCCTTTTAACTCAAATCTACTTTCGCTTTCGCTTCCTTATATGTCCTAAAGCAAAGCAACACACCACCCTCAAGATAGATTATTTGTTTTGGTCAGGCAAATTAATTTTCACTCCACTATAAGTTTTCTTTCGTGATTCTTAGTTTTGGCTCTAATTCTTCATCTGGGTCCTCTAAATTTTTCTGAGATTCCCTTCATTTCTTCCTCTCTTGTTGTCAAGATAATTGGTTGTTGTTTTCTTTCCTCCCATGGAAAAAGATGAGTTGTTTATGAGCGAGGGAGCCAACACAGAAGCCCTCGTTTGGAATTCTTGCGGTTTTGGAATGGAAATGCAAACGAATGAGCTGAATTGCAGTCCAGAGCAGCTTGCCAATTGCTTTCTCGATCCCAATTGGAACACCTTATTGGATCAGAGCGATCCCTTTGAGTCTGCTTTGAGTTCCATAGTCTCGTCTCCGGTGGCATCCAGTGCCAATGCCAGCTTTATTTCTAATGCCGGCGTTGGTGGTGAAAGTGTTTTGATCAGAGAACTTATCGGAAGACTAGGAAACATTTGCAATTCTGGCGAGATGTCACCACAATCCTACATTAACAGCACCACCAACAACAATAGCACTAACACTTCTTGTTATAGTACCCCGTTGAATTCCCCTCCAAAGCGGAATCTTTCAATGATGGATTCACAGATGAGAGGAAATCTGCCAATTCTTGGACACAGCTTAGTAAACCATCCAAGTTTAGCACCATTTCCTGCTGACCCTGGATTTGTAGAGAGGGCTGCGCGATATTCTTGCTTTGGCAGCAACAATCTTGGAGGCCTAAATGGACAGTTCGGATTGAATGAATCAGAATTGATTAACAGGTTGACGCCACGAGTAGAACCTGGTAAGTTGTCGAGAGTTTCGTGTAACAATTCAGTGAAGGTCGCTGGATCGCAAGCAAATGTTCAAGAAAGCAATAAGAGCTCACCCCAGGATGGGAATTTGAATTCTGATAAGAAATTCAGTCGGTTTTCAAGACCTTCAACACCAGAGAATGGAGATTCCAGGGAGGAATCTTCAGTGTCTGAGCAGATCCCGGGTGGGGAATTGAGCATGAAATCCCAGAATGATGCCAGTTCCAGAAAAAGAAAATCAATTCCCAGAGGAAAAGCCAAAGAAACTCCCTCTTCCTCTCCCTCTGCATCTGATGTTAAGGTAATGTACACAATTCTGTTTCTTTGTGCAGACCTCTGTTGAGATTCACTTCGGGAAACTAATGGTTGAACATCATTTTTCAGGCTGCAGCAGAGAATGATGAATCGAGCTCAAAAAAAAGCAAATCAGAGGAAACTAATGGGAGTGACAAGGATTCCGCAAAGGCCAAGGAAGAGGAAAATGGAAATCAGAAACAGAAAAAAGATAATTCAAATCCTCCAGAGCCACCAAAGGACTATATCCATGTCAGAGCCAGAAGGGGTCAGGCTACAGATAGCCACAGTCTTGCTGAAAGGGTACGGATTGATTAAACTTTATTCTGTCATCTGTTTTTCGGACACTGATAGATTTGTATTAACATGTCCTTGAATTCCCCCCTCCCCCTCTTGAATGGCCAGGTTAGGAGAGAAAAAATCAGCGAAAGAATGAAGTTTCTTCAGGATCTTGTTCCTGGATGCAATAAGGTGTTTATAACATGCTAAATTTGTGGGGTTTTATTTACTTTTTTATTTATTATAAAGCACTTTTCCTGTAATGAAAATATAGAAATTAGATGGGGTTAAGTCTTCTAAATTTTGTCTTGAATGCTGCTGGGCTGCAGGTTACTGGGAAAGCAGTGATGCTTGATGAGATTATAAACTATGTACAGTCATTGCAGCGCCAGGTTGAGGTAATATTCAAGTCCGCATGATTCCTTCCTTAAATTTAATGTCTACTTCATCAATCTCTGACTGGGTTTCATCATTTGTTGATGCCATCTGCAGTTTCTGTCAATGAAGTTGGCAACTGTGAACCCGAAGATGGAAATTAACATGGAAACCTTCTTGTCCAAGGATGTAAGCTTCAATCTTTCAAACTGTTGTGTGGTCTGTGACAACCAGTCTGAACTTTCATGTCTAATGATCACTGCATTCAATTCAAATTGCAGATTTTCCAATCCCGTGGATCCATGCCACATGGTCTTTATCCATTAGATTCCTCCACCCCGACATCATTCCCTTATGGTTACCAATCCCAGCAAGGATTAGCCCTACAAAATGGCATGTCCAGGAATGCAGAATCCCAGTTCTCTATGAACCCACTAAATGCCGCGTTGCGGCGAAACTCAAGTTTGCAGTTGCCTGCCCTTGATGGTTTTAGTGATGCTTCTCATCAGGTACCTGATAAAGGAAACATTGTTAATAATCCCCTTAAATTTTGGATGGCCTGCACTTTCATGTTCTAATCACAGCTAGAATTTGTTCTTCAGGCCTCAACAATCTGGCAAGATGACCTTCAAAGTTTTGTGCAGATGGGATATGGTCAGAATCAGCAGCAGGACTTTCAAGGTAAGCACAATTTCAGAAAAATTCTGGATAAGTATCAAGTTTTGGTAGCTTCATAGTCCAGAAATTGAAATCCATAAATTGTTTGATGCAGGATCAGAGCCACCAGCTCAGATGAAAATTGAGCTATGATTTAACAACTAAACAGTCATTGATTCCAGAAACAGAGGCCTGCCTCAGAATGTACAGCCAGGTTCTAGCTTGCATCACTCTTTAGCAAGGAGGAAGACAGCATACTCATCATCTATATATATATATATATATATATATATATATATATATATATTAAGAGTGATTTAAGCAACTGATTCTTTGGAGAATTCTTATATAGAGCTCCTTACATTGTAAAATCTAGAACTAATTGCAGTGATTGGTGCTATCCATCTATTTATTCTACTATATAGCCTATAATTACATTTAATGTGTAACAAGTTATGGTGTGTTGAAGCTTCGAGAGAGTTTTTCTTTTTTTAAGCTTTTTTTTTTCTGCAACTTTTTGTATTAAACCTTACCATTGATAAATATTATCACATATATTCTTTCAGCTGAAACAAACTCCAAAGGTTATTAAATCTAGCCAAGGTTATTATAACTTTATTTAAAAAAAAAACTAAGTTATTAAACTAAATTTAGATAACTCTTAAATTACCTCATATTTGAGATTGTAGGGCTTCCAAATTTAATTAAGTTTGTTTTTTCAACTTTCTGTCAACAAAACAAAAGCTTAAGTTATTAAAACTGAATTAATTTGACTTGTCAAACTTAGGTTAAACTCAATAAAAAACTCATTATGTTTTTCAAAAAAATATAATATAAAATAATGTCATTTTAACTCCTTTTTTAGAAGAAAAAAAAAAATGAGTTACACTCTATTCCAATTTTATTCTACTCCGAATTAAGTTTAATAACTATACTATAAACAATTTAAATGTCTGTTTGAGAGCTTGATTGAAGTTGCTTTTGAAAGTATTTTGTGTTTAAAAATGTATCAAAATGATGTTTTTTTTTTTTAATTTTTTTAAAAATCATTTTTGACATCAGCACATGAAAATGATCTAAAAACAATATATTTTTTTTAATTTAAAGTAAACAATAAAAAAATTCTTTTTTTTTTTCAAAATATTATTGAAAAGCAGTAAAAAAAAAACAAAACTTGTAAAACATTTTGCTTTCAGATTTAGCTGGAAAATATTTGATAAGTGGGATCTGGTCTTGTTATGAGATGATATTATTATTTTTTATTTATTTTTATTGTAAAATTGCGTAACTTAAGGGGAAATGGATTCTTACTTGTTGTAAGTGGCTGTTAAGTGGGGACAAAAGGTCTCTTAAGTCCAAATTGATGATTAAGACTGAATTTAATTTTCTTAGCTAGAATCCAATGCTATTTTCTATCTCACTGTGCCCCAAAATGATGGAAATCTTGAGTTCTTTTTTTTTTTCTTTTTTCTTTTTTCTTTTGAGAATAACCATTAATCAAGGGCTTCTTTTGAGAATAGCCATTAATCAAGGGCTTAAAATAATATTATCATCCATAAAATGTTATTTATGATGGATGTTTAGTTAAATAATAAATAATATGTTTCATGTAAACTTTGAAATTACAGCTAAACCATAAAGAAAATCTTGATCTAAATTATGGAAAAAGTATTTGATTTAATAAACTATAAATGTTAAATAAATAAATCTCAGCAACCTACAAAACTGTTTTTGAAAATGAAACTTCTTTTCAACGAACACTAGCTCTACCACAACACATGTGTCTCTTCTATCTTTTCTTAATAATCAACCCAACTAATAAATTGTAAATTAAATAAATATCTCAAATCTAATTAGAAATTGTATATGAAAATAGCAACAAAAAAAAAATCTCCAAATCACTAGACCTGTTTTAGAAATAAAAACGACCTCAACTAGCTATACAGATAATTAAAAATTTCTTTCTTTTTTGTATATATATATATAGCCGTGCTAAAAAGAAATTTGACAAATTAGTGTATTATAAAAAACATTTTAAAAATTAGCATAATTTTTATTTTGCGTTGTTTCTAACAGCATAACCTAAGAAATTACGATGTTAAGAACAACCCTATCTATATCATAACCTTTTTTTCTGTTTGTTTTCAAACCACTTAGAATTTTTGAGGTTACGTTGTCGATATTCATTTGGAGAATGTATTTTAAATATAAACGTTGTGCTAATAGTAATGTGATTTATGGATAAAAAATATCTTTGATTTTTTAAGATTGTGATGATATAATAATAATAATGATAATAAATAAATAAATAAATATCAAATGAGCATCGAGTCGTGGTTGTAGATGCTCCATCCCTCCTTCCTTCTCCTTGGTTTCATGATAAGATGCTGCTGCTCTCTTTTTGGATATATATATATATATATATATATATATATATATATATATATATATATATATATAGGATATATATATATATAATTTGAAAAGGAAATCTGTATATGGATAAGTGGGAAATAAAGGTGGTGGATTGAGGATGTAGACTGATGACCCATGGAGATATACACTTTTTTTTTCTTATCATATCATGCAAGGCTGTGAATAAAATCCAATTTCCATGCATTACCAAGAGAAATTTGCATTGCCATCTTTCTTTCTTTTTTGGTGAAATGATTTTAACTGATATGAGCATTAATGTACACTATAGAATGAGCTGAATGTACTTTCACAAGGCAATGTTTTCAAAACTAATAGTTTTTATAAATTATTATTTGGGTTTGAGCTCTAACATATATATATATATATATATATATGGATCATGGAAGGTGATCATGGAAGGTGCTCAATTGGAATGGATGGATTGTCTTTTGTATAGTACAGGTTAAGTAGGCTGGTTCATTATAGGTTTTATGGAGGTGGAAGTGTTTGAAGGTTGTCAACTTTGTAATCTGCAGGATTAATTTATAAAATTGTTGGGACTGGGTTGAATCCCAGGTTTAAAAATATTTTGTGTGACAAGAAGAGGGTTTTCATTGTAATACCTTTCCACAACTATCCAAATATTTTGAAAATTAGATTTTGCAAAATACTTTGATTTTGATTTTTTGAAATTTGTAGAGACCTGTGTTGTAGTTTGTAAAGCAAGCAAGGGTTTTGGAAAGGAAGAACCTGCCTAAGTTTTGGAAACAGGTTTAGATATATACACACACACACTCTATTTACTCTGAATATATTGTATCATAATCAATGGAGTCATAAATCTTTTGATTTTATCGATTTTGCCACAAAACATAATATAATACCGGGGGGCTGAATTCTCTAGAGAAATAGTGGTCAAATTAAAAAGAAAAATTAATTAATTATTTAAAAAAAAACAATGAAATTCTGATCGGGTTTCTATCGATATCAATCAAGTCATACCTCAGCCTAAATTCAGACCGATCAAGACCTCGAATCAAAGATTGCTGAAATAAACTGAACCCGAAAAAGTAGTTGCTATCAGCTTTTGCGAGAATTTTCGGTATCATTTGGGTAGAGATTTCCAAGCGAATCCATCTGTCGAAATCTCATTGGACGTAACAAAGTGTGAAGCAATCTTTTCTATCCCAAGTCAAAACAAATAAATCATGTAGTTAGAGTCCTTACCTTTTGACAAAACCCCACTAACTTGCAACTGAAATTGTGTTCCAATTTTCAAATGAAATAATTATTGCAGAGATTGAAACACCTTATGTGATATTCTATATATACCCACTTGCTAAGTTAAAAATAAAAAAATTAAACTTGGTGAATCTCATCACCTAATTAATCATGGGTTCGATCATAATCATATAAATTGAATTGATTTAGAATATTTTTTAAAAAAAATCATGTAATTTTTTCTAATTATCCAAGTAGCCCTGTTATCGGTCAAGTCAATTAGATCATATTGAGATAACTCTCGTGCGAGTACATTTTGAAACTCGAGTTAAACAAAAAATTAACTAATTTTTTTTACTTATTATATCAAATTTAATGACATTCTCATATATCGAACTATAAATTCAAATACAGAATATAAAACCTATTATCTGAAATCAAAATCTTGGTGCTAACAATGTTATTATTCATCGACAAGCATTAGTTACATTACCCAGAGAGGTTAAAAAAAAAAAACAGAGAATTGCATCGTTAGATTCCCTCCCTGCTGTGTATATCTTATTGTCATTGTCCCAACTTTTAGTAAAAAAAAAAGATTTTTCTTTTAACTGGACAACGACACAGGGCTAGGGCAAAAAGTTTCAAATCTTTTCTGCAACTGGGAAGGAACTTCCAGCAAGTAAATTTGATGGTGACGAGCAAGCGGGGCCCTAGTTAGGAAGTATGATGAGGAAAGATTGATGGAATGTGTTTCTTTTTGTGGGGTTACAATTTATGATATCATTAGAAAGGGGCCATTTACCAGGCTGTCAATCTACAATCACACGTTCTCGATTGTTCGTTCTATCAGGTTATTCGATTTGAGTTTTTTTTTTTTTTCAAATTAATTTAGATGCTGGCCTGGCTAAATTAACGAACAATATCCTAAATTAAATTAAAGAGATATAACATTTCTTTCTTTTTATGTTACTGTTGGTAAATATGATTCAGATTGTTTTTTAAAGTGTTTTTCATTTAGAAATACATCAAAATGATGTTATTTTAATTTTAAAAAAATTATTTTGATATCGGCAATTGAAAATAATCTAAAAAACACCAAAAATTATTAATTTAGTGTAAAAAAATAAAAATAATTTTTTTTCAAAAGTGCTTTTGAAACGCAGTGTCAAACACCTCTATGTCAATTTCCTCTATCTCGAGCAACACTCGGCTTTAGGGGTGTTTTACATTGCGTTTTAAAAGTGTTTTTGAAAAAAAATAAAGTTTTTTTATTTTTATTTTTTACTTGAATAAAAAAAAGTGTTTTGAGATCATTTTCATGTACTGATATTAAAAATAATTTAAAAAAAATAAAAAATATTAATTTAATATATTTTTAAATAAAAAAACACTTTAAAAACAACTCAACCACACTCCCAACACAAGCATTTAACCTTTGATGGAGGGGGTGGTGGAAAACAATCATTTTGTTTCTTAACCAAGCATAACCATCAGCCCTCAGCTGGTCTTCCCTGCCTGCCTGCAGCACAACTGTTGAGGGGTATCATCCCATCCCAGCCTTTCAACCTACTTTATGCAAACCTAAAAGGTTGTAGCCAAGACCATAATTAAGCTTTCCAGTCAAATTTGACAAAGCTATCATCTATCTAGTCTACGTCTCGAGCTCAAAGATCGCCTCCCAATGCAATTGCTAAATAATATTAGATAAATATTAATAAAATAAGCTTGTTTAATTTCCCAACAGTTCCAAACATTTCTCTTTTTTTTTCTTTTTTAATGGATAGTGTTGCTATCCAATTCCAGACTGTAATGAATGTGGGTAGACAAATTTGTAATCTCCTTACAATGAATGGGAAAGGGACAGGAATCCGAACACTACTTATCTCATTAATTCGCAGCCATGGATAGGTGTCAGAGAAGACAAGGCCACAAGCTTCTTGTTTTATGGTCTCCATGATACAATGGAGGCTGCCGAAGTATACTTGTGGACTGTCTGCTTTCTATAACATAAAGAGGCTTTATGGAGGAGTATGATAGGACACACACTTCTCCGATCCACTTGAAGATTGCCTCCTATCCACTTGACACCAAAACCAAACAAATAAATGATCTAAGAGCTTCACTACATCTTTTTAGTTTCTTCAGATCTTTGTTTAGGCCCATGGTCCCTCCAACAGGGGCCCACCATATCCATCACACCAAGACATCCAAAGTCTGTACAGAATAACAGTTTCTCCTCCTTCCTTTCTTCAATTCAACGCAACATTATGTTAGAGGATGTGGTTACAGTTGTTTTTAAAAATATTTTTTATTTAAAAATATTTTTTATTTAAAAATATATTAAAATGATATTTTTTTTATTTTTTAAAAATTATTTGTTATTAACACATGAAAATAATATAAAAAATCACGAATAAAAATGGGGGTATATTAATATGCAAGTTGGAGTAATATATTCTTCATTCATTCAACTTTTATGAACTGCAAGAGTCTGGATGGAATACAAGGCCCAATAAGAGAGCCCAGAGGTTGGCCCAAACAAATAGGGTGTGTGTGCTAGTTATAAAATTGGCAAAAACTAGTAGCGGTACATGCAAGCTATATAAATCACACACAAGTTAGTAATACGTACCCCTTTCTATATGTTGCATCGATCATAACCAGAGAACCATGTCGTGGGTTCCGCGAGTTTTGACAGTTCACCTCCACCATCTTCCGCCTTATAAAACGGCTCAAACGCCTCTCTCCACCGTTGATCAGCTTCGCTAAGAGGATCGCCTGCATCAAACTTAGGCATATCACGATCACTGCTAGCAGGGATCAATCTTGCTTCTTTGGGCAGACGAGACCCTGCAACTAGCTCTTTAAGAGAACTAATCTCCTCTTCGTGTTTTCTCTTTAACTTATTAATCTGTTTATTCGCCTTTACAGCGTCTTGCTCTGCCTCCATGGCTCGCATCTGCCGGAAAATTTCAAGTTAAAGAGTGATGTTGAATAATCGGTAATAACCAAAATCGAAGCTCATAATTTGAGGTAGAAACTCTTTCCTGATTAAATTGGTACATGCAAACTATAACAACACAGGATAACCTAATCTAGCACGTTAATAACTCGCGGTACTGAGCAGCATTAACCAAAATATATATAGGATTCATGAGTGACACGCAGCAGTGTTGACAAACCCACTATCGATGAGTTAATTGTAAAGGTGGCGGGTCTAAAATTGATTTCATAAGTTAAATTTTTTGCAATAAATTCACAATGTTGAAAGAGACAATGATATGATTTTTGCATTCGAGCTCTAAAAGAAAACCAAGATCAGTAGGATCAATATACTGAAAAAGTAATTGCACAAAGTAATGGAGTAGAAGGGATAACAACAGCAAGCTACCGAAAATTACTTGAGTAGGCATAGTGAAGAACTGATTTAGCTTATGATCATAAGTAGTTCGTTTAGGGCAACATTTCTGGTGTTTGCTTTAGACATTTTGAATGTGAAATTCCTTTTATCTTAGAACATTTTGATTTATTTACCATTTAGCAAGAAAGCAATTGGAATTGCTTGACTATGTACGACACATTATGTAGAGTTGATTAACCCAGAAAAGGTAATAAGACTATTTTGAAGGGCCATCCCTTTACTTGTTTTCTAAGCACGTGAAGAGAAACTTTCATACTGAAAGATGCATATCATGGAAACGATACGAAAAATGATCTTAACAAAGAAAGAACACGGTAGGTATCATGATTTGGCACTCACCTCGGCAACAACAACAGCTTCTTCTGCTTCTTTCAACCTCGCAAGCAATTCACCTGCTGCCTGTACAGCTTCAGCAGTGTCCCTCAGTTGAGCCTGAAGTCCCCTGCTTTCATCTCTAAAATATCGCCTCTCCTTTTCTCTTTCAGCTTTCAATGCAGAAATTTCAGCAGCAAGAGCGTTTATGAACTTGGATTCGGCGCCCCTAACTCCAGCTTTAGAGGCTGCTTTCTTGACATCATCTATTCCTTCACGTATCCGCCTGTGCCTTGCAAGTAAATGGATGTGTCTCTCCTCAAGATCTGCATACTGTTCAAGCATGCGTGCATGTCCCTCCATGGCCATTTGCATTGCTTCCTTCAGCTCTTCTGCACATCTCTTCTCTGTATCCACTTCCCGCTTCGATTTTTCAGCTACCGCCCTGTTAGCATCAAGTTCAGCTCTCAATTCTTCAGCAAGAGAAATCCACTTGCTCTCAGCATCCATCCAGCGTGTTCTCTCTATTTCGAGTTTCTCCTCCGGACTCTCCTCTGATGATGATGATTCCTGGATCGTGTTAAGAGGGGGGGGAGCCAAACTGGGCTCACACGGATAGGTCAATTTCAGCAGTGAATTCCTTTTTAAAACAGATGAGGATGAAGAGTCTGTATAGTACTGTAACTGGCTTCTTAAATCTTGAATCTCTTCCAACAGGACTTCCCTTTCACCCAAATCACAGAAGTTTCGATAATTTTCTAGCTCATCCTGTACTCTTTTCATCTCAATATTTATCGTTGAAACTTCTGGATGATTCTCATATTTGTCCTTCAAAAGCTGTAGATAAATAATTAGAAATATATCTAAATACTAATAGGCAATTACGAAAATCGGAGTAAAACAGCCATACCTTGTGCTCGTGCATGAGTGCTGCTAACTCCTCCTCCATGAAATCCTTAGTAGATAAAACACCATCCATGAGGCTCTCAAGCCGAAGAATTTTGTCTTCCCTTGTCTGCCCTATTATGGAATTGCATTCCCTCTCATGCTTGTATTGTTGAACCTGTAAACAATGACCATGAAATCATTTTAACAGTTAAAGAAAATAGCAACTACATTGCTGTTGTCCAAAGTGGTAACCCTACCAGACGGTTGAGCTGCATTATCTCATGACCTTGTTTGGCACAAAACTCTTCCAGGGCCATTTCTCTCCTGATTGCTCCTGCCAAAACCTTCTCCACTGCCTGTGTGTTGACAAAATAATAAAACGTTATGCAGTTGGTACGCATAAATAGGGAAGCGCCACCATTAAAACCAAAGCATCAAGATGAAGCCACCAAACGTACTTTAGGAACTTGCGTTTTGGGTTTCTCAATAGACTCTGAGCAATCAATGGGTACTAACTGTAGGTTTGAGCTGTCATCGACATCTTTCACCTCTAGTTGCGTTTTGGCCTTGCAATTGGTACACAAAAATACTCTTTCTGATATCTCATCATCTTGAGGAAAAGTTTGCACACCCACATCAACAGGCAGAATTGGGTTAGATCCTGCAGGTTTACTGGGAAACCTGAATGACAATCGCCTAAATACAGAACTCTTGTGATGACTATCAATAATTTCCAAGCCACGATGAAGGCTTGCCGCTAAATGTTCAGTTGGTGCAAGACAACTCTTACTGGTTTGAGCAGTTCGAGCAGCAGAAGAGTTGGATTTTGCAAACGATATACGCATGTTCTCTGGTCCTGGCTTACTTTCATCTTTGGAATCTTTCTGGGAAGCAGTTAAAATTGACGAAGTCCGCAAACTTTTCCTGCTGCTGCTGATTCTAGGCGAAACACTTGGAGTTGGAGATTTAAGAACAAGAGAAACTTCAGAAGGAACTATACTGAGACTAGAAGGAGACACACAATTCACTGTCTCGTTTTGAGAACTATTGGGTTCACCTGTGGCGGAAATGCCAGTGGAATTTCCTTTTTCAGAACCAGAAGTAATGCATGAGGACCCAAACACCACCATTTCGTTTGGTGATTCTTCTGTTATTAATTTACTGGCAGAGGAACTAAGAAACCTTCTCTCCCCTGCTGGCTCCTCGCAGGATTCTGCATTAGTTGTGTCAAGAAGTAAATCATCTGGACAATCTAGTATTTGCAAGAGCGAAACTCTCATTTAAATCTGTAAACTCATGACAAATAAGCACGTTAAAAAAAACCTGAAGTGTTTCTAGCAGGTTTAGCACAACTCGAAATCAGAATTTCATGATTCTCAGCTTGTAAAGGTATTGCTTCTTCCATGTCAACATCTGTATCCTCAGTCCCTTGTTCTATGATAGATCTACCTTCACCAACATACTTCTCATCTGCCGAGCCTGCTGGTTCCAGGCCTACTTGAATGCAGAGCTTTTCAACAGCTTCCTCGTCAATTTCCATCATCTCATCACCATCTTCATCGACTTGAGGTAATCGATGACGCGGATGGATAAGGCTTTTCAGTATATTCAAACTTTTACGGGGATCCCAACCTGTTGGATTGTTGCTATTTGCTTTCACCCGGTGCAATTCATCCTGTTGCATTTATCCAGAGTCATGTATTTGCTTAACTTCTCAACTTTAAACAAGAAGATCAATAATTGAAAACAAGAGTCTACCCTTAGCTGCCGTATTACTTCTCGCAAGTGATTCACATCATCCTCCACCTCTTCATTAACAATGGCCTTATTCTTGATTGCCTTGGCACGCTGTGCAAATCGCAATGTACTGAAAGTTTCACTCTTGCAACTGCATTTTTGATTCACATGATCTTCCATTATGAGAGAGAAGCAGAAAAGGGTGCTTTAAGACAGCAGTGTCTGCTTTGTTTACCTTTGTGCTGGAGAAATAGCACACATCATTGCTAGTTTGGCATTGCCACCAAGTGATTCCTGTAATAAAAACGTCAACCTGGAGTCTCGGTAAGGTATATGCCTTTGCTTTCCTGTTTGAGAAATCTCAGCAAGAATGTTTATCAAGTTCCTGCAAATACAATAATTCATCACAATTAGAGGAAATGTCTCTCTTGATGCATGGTTGGATGAACATGTTCATTAGAAATTGCATCTTTGAAGCAGCTCAAACTCGTTTTCGGCAATACATCATAGAATAAAAGGCAAACAAAAACTATATCATTTTGTTGGACTTCATATGTGTATGGGATGATTCTGCCATTAATTTGACTGTGACAGGCTCCTCCCTGCATCTATCATTCCTAAAATCCAAGATTCCCATATGTATGTATTCTGTACTTAGCTCGTAAATTAATAGCTTATCAGGACCCAGACCATCCTGCATTATTCTTTTAATTCTGCAGTTCACTTCCTTTTGTTTTATAATCAAACAAAAATCCAGGCTGAGGTTTCGACAAAGAAAGTCTTCATTTTCATTCATTTCTCAAAATGACATTTAAATGCTCCTAATGCCAACTATTGTCATCCCAGTTAAATGACATTTTGCACATTTTGTCTATTTAATCATTTGCTTCAAAACCAGTGCGTTTAGTTGTGAGTTTGCTACAAAAAGACTATCACAATTTCAGAATTTCTAAAAATCATAGAACTGAGCAGGATAGACTTCAGACCAAACGACACCTCCTTTCTTATAGTCATTACTAAATCCTCATGTTAATTTGCTCTAGCTCATTTGTCCTAAGAGAAAAAGACAATAATTTATCTTGGATGATCCACAGTTCTACACTGGCATTACTTTCAGCTTTTCCTTGAAAGTTCATATGTACCAATAAGATCAAATTTCTTTTATTGAGCTCATTCTTTATCATGCGTCAAAACTTTTCCATGTGTAAAAACTCTCCCGTCATATGTATATGCTTTACATGGTAGCGTAACAACAAATATTTGAAGAGAATTGATTTTTCCTTTTTTGTTGGTAAATTAACTTCAGGCAACCGTTCAGAGGCAGTATATGCACATATCATTACAATTCAAAGTTGCAGTCCTAAATTAAAAGCTCAAACAAGTGCCAGGTTATTTTATGTTTTACTTTTCAGGTCAACTCAGTATCATAAATGCTGTAGTATAAGACCTTAATAAAAATCAGAAGATCTATTTTTTGACAACAATGTTATTTTCTGCAGGTACACTGATTTTACAACAACTTGGAACTTGGAACAAAAAAACAAGGAATGAAAGTGATAGCTAATAAATGACCATACCCGAGCTGTGAGAGAGATCGGTTGATATTCCCTGCTTCCTTCAACCGTTCCCCTGCAGTGCCAGTTAACTTCTGTCTCTCTGATCCAGCTAGATCAACAAGATTTATTCTGCTTGTTTTCAAGCTGCTCATTCCATCTGCCATGCTCTATAAGATAACATTTTACTTTAGAATCCCTCTGGCAGAAAATGTAAGACAAAATCAACAAAGAAGAAACATGTTCTTATAATTTACAAATTCTTGTTCATGTGGCTACTTTCTGTTCTAACTGTAATATTCATGAAGCAAATATTGTAATCAGACTTCACAATATCTCAACTTGCTCAGCTGGCAAAAAAAATTGGGAGGAAAAATGAAGTTTGAATCCCACCAACAGAATCAGAACCTCTACCAGAAAGGAAAAAGGAAAAAAACCAAGAAAAAGAATAAAAATCTGACAACATACTTCATTCCGTAGGATGAAGAATAAATAGCATAGATGCAGATATGTGTAGTGAAAGTATTACCTTGCATCGAGATTCAACAACACAGGTGAAAACACTATGTGAACGGGAACTCTCTGCATTTATGCTCGTTGAGCCAGTCCTCCTGTTGGATAGTCCCTGCGGAGTTTATTTCACAACCATAAACACAATGCTAGAGTTCATTTTCGAAATTAAAATTTTAAACTATGAAGAGGGTTTACAAGGAAAATCAAAGTGAAACAAACAGAAACTCAGACACTGCAGGTATCCTGTTTCAAGGGATATGAAACACAAAATTAATAGTCGATAATGACGGCTAGTCTTGCATGTGCACTGTAGCAGCAACTTCGTCAACAGAGTACCTCCAGATTCCTTCTTAGAATGATACAGCGAAGCGAAAACACAAATTTAATTTTAATACAAATATTTTTTAGTGAACTTCAGCTATTTTCTGATCTTCATTACTACCTTTTAATATCGATTTTTCGCAAATGCAGACTTCCCTGCATAAGACTGCAACGATAATGCGCCAACATTCTGAAACTTTTAAAGCCTCATTCACGAAATTTTGAAATTACATGATGTAGTCTATAGATTTCAATCATTTTTCACTTTTCTGTTTTTTCACCCTAGGATATGATTTAAAAGGTGAAGATGGTTTTAACCCTCCTAGAAGGAGTTGAAAAATTGAACCAGGTTTGTAACGTGAAGACCACCATGCTTGCACCATTCCCTTCCATCATTTTTCCTCTAGAACAGAAGGAAAACGAGCTGTCCTTGCTCTAGCCATATTTTCATCTCTTTCCAAAGAGGAAAAGAAAACATACGAGTTCATTGATGGTCAAGAAACTCTCTAAAGAGAAACAAATAGAGGAAAAGCATCAGCGGAAAGACCCCTACCTTTAAAAATCTAAACTACCAACAAATCTTCCGTTTGCTACAGTGTAAAATGAGGTCAACCTCAAAATGTTTTTCCATGGGAGCATTGAAACTTGTATCTGAGAACTATTAAGCCGCAATCAATATTTGTGAGCTGAAATTTGTGTAAGAGCAGTGATTATAACAGCAAGTTTATGTTCAGTGCAAGATAGAATGTAGTTTGAACAACATGTTCAAATATTTTACTTCATGGTCTCATTATTCTTCAATGCAAAAGAAAATTGAAAGCAAACCTTTATCAGGAGTTGAGTCACATCTTTCATTGTAAATACATACTCCTCTCTGAGATTTTCAACATAAACACCAGTTTGCATGTCTTCTCTTATCTGGAAAAGAAACCAGACGGACAATCTAAGGAAACCACTTTTAATTCTATTAAGGACAGACTAGGATGCAAAAAATTTCCTGTTTACCTGAAGGTTTCTTTGACTTGGATCCAGCAAATCTGTTATTTGTTCGTTATAGATCTGCAAAAATAACCAGGAGGTGTAAAATACACGGCTAAACAAGCCAAGTGTGTACCCAAAGGAGCATTTAGAATTACTAACCTCGAGAAAGGAGCAGCGACACTGATACTTAAGTTGTTTGTCAGTATATTTAATTTGCTCCTGCAAAGGAAAGATGAGTGCTGACGGTGATAATCTTCAACATAAGACAATCTTCAATCATCTTGAGGTATGTTAAGAATCAAACTTCACCTCATTTATACGATCAAAAAGTCGCTGAAAGACACGGGGGGTTAGACCTTGTTGATCACCTGATAAATTTTCACTCGATAAAGCATTGGCTGGGCCCCACATTGTGAATGTCTTTCCACTCCCTGTCTGAACAGTACAATTTCAAGAGTAGAAAGAAGAGTTGGAAACATCATCTGTGCAATATAAAAGAAAAGGTAGGAACTAACAAAACTAATTGGGAAGCTACCTGTCCATAGGCAAATACAGAACTGTTAAACCCAGCAAGGCAATTCTCCACAAGAGGGGCTCCTACAAGTTGGAACATGTCTAACTGTGGAAAACAAGAATGAATAAAACTTAAATGAGAATTATTTAATTAGAATGATCATCAATCAGTACACTGCAAAGGAACACATAGATAGAGATCATGCCTGAGTGGCCCCTGTATCTGCTACAGAGTCAAAAGTGAAGGTCTGCCCATTGATTGCCAAGGAATTATTAGACATTTTCTGAACTATCGTCTCTCCTTCCTCCTCGTCAGCCTTTTTCAATGGCCGCATTCGTACTATTACCTGAAATATTGTAACACTAAGTTACCGAAAACTGTTTAATCTCAAATTCAACATGTAACCCGAGAAAATAAAAAGGCTAAAGCTTAGTGATCCTAATGCAAATGTTCTTACTCTTTCTTTGGCTATTAACAGATCAAAGTTCCAATCCAATCTGTTCCTTCATCTTATCAGAAACAAACACGATTTGAAAGTGAATTGAAGCCGTTTCTCATCAACCCAAAATTTGAAAACAAGTGGAATCAAACAATAGAATACTCAGATTTATCATTAAAAATACTTTAAGATCATAATCCAGAAATAGAAAGCAAGAATTTAGTAGAATCAAGAAAACTACGGTTTATCAAAATAAAAATTGAACTAAAATTTCCTCGTTATTTAAACAGAAAATTAGAAATAATAAAATTTCTCAGCAACAAAAAAATATGAAAAGAAAAAACTAGGCTCTATTTATTAAGGAAAATAACAATAACAACAACAACAACAACAACAAGCATAATATACCTTGACGCCAGAATCGGAGAGCGAGTTCTCAGGCGAGTTCTCCATGATGAGTTTGCGCTTGAGAGGATTTGAAGACGGAGGCCGAGGAGGCAAGGGACTCTTCAACTTAGCGGAGGCAGGGGACGGAAAATGCTTTAGATCGGAGGTAATAGAGTTCGGATCTGGAGGCGGAGCATTCTCTTTAGACGATTTGTTCCTCCGCGATGGCGATGGCGAGGGTTTCATCTTGTGAGAGCTAGGGTTTGGGGAATGCTCATTGTGCGCTGCTGCTTCTCTCAAGATCGGGTTTCTAGGTAGCATAAAGTGTTTCATGGCTAACTACAGAATTTTCTAGAGAGAGAAAGAGAGGGTGAGTGGATTATGATTTCTATAATGAGAGAGAAGGGTTTGAGCAGAGTAACGAGAGTAGGAGGAAGAGAGACAAGAAGGGAGCGTAGAGAGAGAAATGTAGCCGTTACAGAAGTAGGATTTTGAATTTCTTTTTTCTAGTTTTTCCCAAGAGAAGGAGAGAGAGGGCTATTTTTGAATTTTGTTGCATCTGAGGTGGTGGGGATCCTTAGCTTATTATTATTGTTTGTACGATCGAAATGGTGTCGTAGTAAAGTTTGGATAAAATTTAAAGGTAAAAAGTTAGTTTTTGGTTTACTTGTCTTGATATGAAATTCAGCTTGAAATAAATAAATAATTTTAAAAAAGAAAAAGTTACAAGTATATATATAAGGCTGATTATATATTAAATAGTTATAAATTATAGTTTTAATTTGGGATATGAAATTCAGCTTGAAATAAATAAATAAATAAATTTAAAAAAGTTACAAGTATATATATATATATATATATATATATATATATATATAAGTCTGATTATATATTAAATAGTTATAAATTATAGTTTTAATTTGGGTTATGAATATCCAATCAAAACTCTATCACTTTGGATAAATGTTTTGTATTTGAATTCTTATATAGATAGTACAAGACATGATGATAGGTATTTATTATCATTCCTAGAAACTACAATGTGTAAAAATATTATAATATGGAGGGTGTATAGGATGATAGTTGAACCATGTTTTTTTAAAAAATATATATGATTTTTTCTTTAGTTTTTTTTAATGTTTTATGATTGTTTTGATATGTTGATATCATAAATATATTTTAAAAAAAATATAAATTATTTTAATGTATTTCCAAGCGGAAAACATTTCAAAAACAACGTTTACCCTACTCGAAACAGACACAACTTTTGAAAAATTCTGGAGTCCATTATAAATAAAATTTTATCAAATCAATAATTTTGATAGAAAAAAAAAAGAGTTACATCTAAAAACATATAAAATTAATAATGTTGATGGCCTTAACTCATCAAAACATATACAGTTATTCAGATAAATTATGTTTAAAATAATTGTGTTACTATTAGGAAAGATATTATTTTTATGCAAGTCCCATAGAATTAAAAAAAAAAGATTCAATTAAGTAAAAAAAAAACTATAGTTTCCATAATAAAAGAATTTTAGATTCCCCTCCCTCGTCTTAAGAGAAAATTATATTCCTAGTTTTAGGGAAAGTAAGTGTATTAGTAATTATATTTTAATTAAAAATATATTGAACAAATATATTATATATTTTATTTTTGATATCGTTATTTTAAAATCATAAAAAAACTAAAAAAAAATACTATTTTTTTTTATATTTGTAAGCGAAAAGCAATTAAAAAAAGTATTAAAAAGGAGAGGTCAGTAAAAGATGCAGGGATGAATCAATTTGTTGGCAGAAACATGGAGGTGTGTGATTATCTACTTGTTCATCCTGCATATCACATATGGATACAGATATTTCATCGTCTAAAAGCTGCAAACTTCATTCTTCAGGTAAGTATTGTTGGAGATTTCTCAGTGGAGGAGGGTGAGCCTTGCATTATTGATTACCTGGGCACAGATTGAGCAACAAGAGATTCTGATCAGGAACAAGAATTTAATCCCGTCATGTTTCGACCATCCCCATCTGATTTGCATTGTAACTCATTAGACATCTCTCTCTGATAAAAAAAAAAATGAATTTATTTTGTTTTTGGGAGAGTGATTGTTGTCCTGGATCCTTTTGAGGGTGAGATTTAGTATTGGATTGGAACTGAATCTCTGATAATTTAATTTGCTAGTGGTTACAGTCTTCAACTTTTCATTTGTTGATTGTAATTTGTATCCATGTTTTGGGTTTCCATTTTTTAAATTCAGTCGGAGGTTATGAATGATTGAAGATTTACAACAAGTGAATCAAATAAGTTTGGTTCACTATCATGCTTGCATTAGCCATTGTTATTGCATGTTTCTTTCTAGTGTTTGTCTGGAATGTTTCTTTCTCGATAGGAATTAGGAGCCTTGCTACCTTAAGAACAAACAAATGAACAAAAATTTGTGTTCTTCGAGGTTTGCATAGCAACAAGGTTGCCCAGAGAGAGCTAGACAGGGTTAGATATTGTACAACTACTAGAATGCTGTTTGCGTTTCTCTGTGATTGACAGCATTTATACTTGGAAAATGGGATTCTAATTCATTGAAACAAACATGTTTAATGGAAATGATGAAAAATTTCCTCCTATTTACAGTGTATTTGATTTAATATAAACCAGAATAAACAGAATGCAGTGATCATTGATTTTATGAGCTGAATAGACATAATTGAAATCTGTATAGATTCATATTTGAGCTGTCATGCATTTTTCTTGGACATCACAAGGAATATCTTATCTTTTTTTGCCCTTTCATATTTGGATTTTTAGTGGCATATTTTCTATGAACTGCTTGCATCTGTCTCCTTTCCCTCCTCTTTTTTTCTGTCCTGTCACTCTTTGCTTCATTTATTCAAGAGCTTTTCTGAAACCATTCTCTCTATCTGATTGACTCATACTTTGCAGCTCCATTAGAAGTGGAAGAAACAGATGATGGTTTTCAGCGAGCCATACCTGTGGGACGTGGTTTTGTTAAGGAACCATTTCACCGAAAAATTTAAACTGTGAGGTGAGGTCAACACACTCCCTCAAGTGAAAGTCCTTTAGGCTTGAAATCTGCACAGACCCACATTACCTTGTGCTTAATTTTTATCAAATTGAATAGGAGTGGTGAGATTCGAACTCGTGATAAAATAATTATCTCATCTAAAAATTTAAGCTGTTAAATAAAACTCCGGAATATGATTTATATTATTATCCAAGAGGTTTGTCTACAATGACACGGCCAACAACCTGATCTTCCTGGAATTAATATCATTGACTGCACTGAAACCTTTTTCGGTCAGAGTAAGAAGGTATGTTTTGTGCTGGCATTAAATCTTATATCAATTATTTAAACAATAAGTTTGAGCACGCGGCTGAAAATTGCCATAGCCCTGTATTAGAATTTCAACTTCACAGGTTCATTGCATGATAAAAGGATAGTATGCTGTATTTTGATTGCTAACAACTTCAATCACTGCGATACCAATTTTTTCACAGATATTTGTATAGATGTTGTTCGTAGCAGTGTTGTTCACTGATGTACTAGTTAAAAAAACAGATAATACAGCGTAATTTTTATTTTATTTAAAATTTTGATTGTTCCGGAAATTCCGCTCAAATTTCAATCGGAACGTTCCAGTTTCGTTCTGTCCATTTCATTTCGTCCAAATAATATTTTTTTAAATAATAAATAATTGTATAATATCAATCATATTTCTTAATCCGGCTGTTAGATTGAGATGAAATTTTACGATGAGTTTCTTGATATATTTATATATATTATGTTAAAATTTCAGAGCAATCAGAGAATGTAATGACCTTGTGAAATTGATGATGATATTCTTGTAATATTATACATATTCATAATTTTGTTCAGAAAAATCATTTTATTGTATCTTTTTTTTAGATTAAATTGCATAATTCTAATTAATTTTATTTTTGAATTTGAACTAAAAAATATATACTTAATTATATATATATACACATAAACAGTACAACCTCTAAACAGCGCGCTGAAATTTTTTAAAACCAAAACATTCAGTTCCAATTAAAAAAATAAAACATTAATCAAAATAGAATTAACAAATTTGATTCATGGTGTCATTAGCCACTCGAATTGATTATAGTTTACAGTCTACACCAGTGACAGTTATTTCTATTGACAACCAGAATCTTGGTTCGGGTCAGGTTCCTCACGCCAATTTGGTTATTAACCCCGTCAAATCTTGGTGATCTGACATGTCTTCAGTTGATCAGTCAAATTTAGATGAGAATTATGGGTTAACTCCAAGGATTTATTTTTAAATTTTATTTGAAAGGATGTTTTATTTTATTATATATATATATAGTGTAAAACAGAGTTTCACATCTTTTAAAAAAATGTATTTAAAATGATTTTTAATTTTTTAATATTATATTAAATTATATAAAAAATTATCCTTCATATAATTTTTATTTTTTAAAAATATGTTTTGTCATTAGTACTTGAAAATGATATAAAAATATTAAAAATATTTAATTTAAAATAAAAAATAAAAAAAATAACTTTTTTCAAAAACAATTTTAAAATACAATTTAAAATAGTCTTAAAAAGTTGTGGTTTTAACTATTTTTTGAAATATTTTTTAAAAACCTATTATCATTACAACTATTATTTCAAACCACTGAATTATCATCACAAAATTCAAGCTGTGTGCAGTCTTGCAGGCAGAAAATGACAGCATGGACCAGCATTGCGGCATTTGTCCGTCTGCATGCGCGCGTAGCTATACACGCTCTGCTAATAGCCGTGACACGTAGAGCCTAAGCAAACGACATATTTCCAAGCACTTTCCTCTTTTCATAGAAAGGCTTTTCTTTATCATCTTATATAGCAATTTCAATAATACAGCGAAATTTCGTATAATCGATAATTCAGATAATTATCTGAAATAATATATATGTTTATTTTAAAAAATTATTTTTAACAGATCATAAAAAAACATAATAAAAACAAATTTAATCGAAAACAAATTTAAATTTTGATGAAAAACATGTTAAGCCGTCCAGCCAAACACACTCATAAGTGTGTGCTTAATATTGGAATGCATAATGTTTTTTTTTTAAATATATTTATTTTATTATGAGTGCGTTACCGGACTGACCCGTAGAACCGGACCATAAACCATGCAAAGAGCAACCCATCCACGGAAATTCACAAAATACAAAAAGCTGAAACGACAACATTTCTGAGAAAAACAGATCATCCCGTCACACCTCCTGTCGTTTTGCCTGTTTCGTCTAGCCACCTCACCTAGCTCATGCATCTTTCAATTACGCGGCACGCCGATGGTGCAGGCACCCGGCCCCACGACAGGCACACCGCCTTAATTTGCGTGTCAACCTCTGGTCGCCATCGTCACCACAAACTGATCGTTGCTTCATGGCAATATATATATATATAGCTCATCTGGTCTTCTTCACCATTCTCATCAAATTAACACACCCTCTAGCTAGCTAGCTATGGCAAAACTTGTGAAGTCCCCAGCACCATTGTTTGTTTTTCTCGCTCTCTACGCGCTTCTTGTGTCAGGAGCGAGTGGATCCAGAGGAGGAATGGTAGGCGGGAGAACCAAGCTGAGCGATGTGAAGACGAACAAGGAGGTTCAGGAGCTGGGAAGGTTCTCCGTGAAGGAGTTCAACAACAACCGGAGGAAGTACGAGAAAGGCGGTGAAGTCGGAGAACTGCTGTTCTCTGAAGTGGTGGAGGCGCAGACGCAGGTGGTTTCTGGGGTCAAGTATTATTTAAGGATCATGGCTGCCACACAGAAGAAAGAGAAGCGTATGTTTGACTCGGTGCTTGTGGTCAAGCCTTGGCTTCGATCCAAGGAGCTGCTTACCTTTGAGCCTTCCACTGAGCCGAGGGTTAGAGAATGAGAAGCTAAAACCCAGATAATAAAGATTTTCGTGATACTTAATTTCAATTAAGGAATCACTTTTGTTTTTGTGTTTGCGAGTCTGTATGTAAGAACAATGTCTATATGCTTGGGTGCGCAAGTAATCTATATGAATAAATGAAATGATTAATTAATCACAGCCTCATCCATGTCTGGGATTTGGGTTTCTTCTTGATTTTTCTTATCTGTGTGTTCTTCCTTAAATGATTAACTCAGGGATCTTAGCTGCATGCATGCTACCACTGTTGTTGACCGATAGGTTGACCGAGCTAACCCGTGAGTTAGCTAAGAACTCAGGTATATCTCAAAACAACATCATTTCAAAAATAAACTTTAAAAAATATAAAAATATATATTTTAATATATATCAAAATAAAAACACTTTAAAAACAAACTTCACTACATTTTTAAACAGGCATTAAGGAAATGGAAAAGAGAGAACTGCTGGTAAAACAACGTTACCAGCACCAGAACACTCGTCGAAGCTAATACTAAACTAATGAGCTATATTCATATGTACTTTTAATTCCACCAGAGTTCAAAAATTCACCGAACGCCATATAGGATAATATTGTGATGGTGGACGACAGAGTTCAACAAGCACAAATCTTTACTACAGCCAGCTCGGTGGGGAACCATCTCCACTTGCATCGACATTCCTATATTTACTTGCATAGCCAAAGGCACTAACTATCCTCGTTTACAGATGAGCAGCAACCAAATTGTGCCCAGTATGGTCTTCCCTTCACTTTTTTCTTCTCTCTCGTAATATCTGCAGCTGGAAATTTATGAGTTTTCTCTCCATCCTTGGCAGGCTCACCCACCGGTTCTTGAGGAACCAGAACGGGGCTCGCTGTTTTAGGCGACATGCCATTACCATTCGCTGCAGGGTCAGCTGGGATTTCCATCGCATCTGGAGACTTGGGTTTGGTTTTCATGCTTGCCTCACTCGAAAGGGTTATCGAAGGAGCATGTTGTGGGCTCATCAAGAGAGGGTGCTGTTTCCCCGTGCTCCAGTTCATGACCTTGGCCATCATCTTTTCATTCTTCTTTCTCCCCGGAGACTCGTTAACGACATTAGTAATGGATGGAAACCAACCAGCTTGTAGAGAAGCAGCTTTTGGCTGTTGAGGGTTTTGTGTTGTCTGGGTTTCAGACGCAGCAGCTTTCTGGTCAATTCCATCTCTAGGTTCAACCAAAGTCATGAAAGAAGGGGCCTCAAAAACATCTGATTTATCAGCATGTTCAGTCTCCGAAGCAGCTCTCAGCATCTTCGAGGTGGCTTTCTCTGCTAAAGCTTGGGAACCACTTGATGGCAGAGGCTCAGCATCAAGAGTAGTTGGTATATCGGATTGGGTGGAAAGCACTGTTCCCAGGATTAAAAATCACAACATAGATTCAATTAATGAAAACAAGACAACTTGTTCTGTTAAGATTTAAAAATTAAATACATATGCATTTAACTGGTAGCATCATGGAAAGAATGGGTTTGCAAACAAGCTTACTACACATGTTATCAATGCTTTAAGGAGCTCAGCCTAATCAAGGATAACCAATAAAACGAAACATGGTAGCAATTGTAACAAGTGTTTGTTGGGGAAAGATCATTTAAATCACCTAACAAAATTTATTAATCTATTGTGATTCTATACAGCACTTTATATTATGCAAATACAATATATTAGGGGGCTCTAGGTCCCAATTACTCCCTACATGTGACACCTACAAAAGGTAGAATAATATAAATAGTAGAACTGAATTCAAGGTAATCTGTTATTGAGTTAACTAGAACAAAATTGAATTGCAAATGTACCTGAAACGGAACCCCAATGACCTTCCAAACTATCAGTTTGGCTACTTGAATCAACTGAAAAGTCAGTAGCAGATGCAACAACCTGCTGTGTGACTAAGTTATTATCACCTTCATCAGGGAAAAAGTCTGATGTTTTCCCAGATGCAACTGCAAGGAAATCTCTGGCGTGACTAACTGCAATAGGGGAAGGATTTTGAAGGGAAGGTGAAATCTCTGGAGGAGAAACTAGAGGCTCTCTCACCATTTTGTCTTCGGAAGACTTCCATAATACCTCAACATCTCCACGACCATCTGAGTCAGCAGCTGAACTAACTTTCCCAGCATGCTCTTGTAGATTGGCCATACTATTGCTTTCAGGTGCCTTTCTGCTATCATGAAGCTCCAAAACTCTACCTAAATCTATGTGTTCATGTTCTGACAGCTTAACCCCACACACATTAATTTCATTCTCTGAGGTAAAATGGTATTCAAAATTCACAGCAGATTCAGGTGTTGCTTTTGGCTCCCTCAGGAGATTTTCCTCCCCCAATGCAGATACAGAATCACCCTCAGTTTCAATTTTAGACACATTGCATCTTTCCATTTTACCCTCCTCATGAGCAGCAGCATTGACATCTCCAAGTACACTGTTCCCTTGATCAACTTGTTCAGAGGGAATACCAGCATGCCCAGAAGTTGGTATTCTGTTTTCTGCACAATTCTCCACTGCATTTTTTTTGTTTTTGACTTTTACAGCTATTTCAGAACTTACAATTTTATCTTTATCATGATTACCAGTATCACCCAAGTTTGTCTGCCTGACCTCGGCATCCATTGGCACAGCCGGGGTGTTAGTAACAGATATGGCATTTATAGCATGCTCTAGATAACTCGTCAGAGATGAAGTTTCACAATGATCACGAGGTACTTCTTCGGGAGATTGAACAGAAATGCTCTTCTTCAGGTCACCTACCACAACATCTGTTACACTAACTTCTGATTTAAGGGGATCAGCATCTTCTGCTTCATCAGGGAATTCTTCAACAATAAGCTGGCTGACCACACCTTTGGGTTCAAGATTATCATCCAAAACATGCAAATCTGATGTAGATACTTTGGTGTCCTTGGTCAATGGCCTTAGATTAAAACCAGAAGGATTGTCCTTGGCGTCAGAATCCTTAACATTGTTAAATACTTCAGATGAATCCACATTCATAAGTTGGGGTAATTTCCCTCCTTCATGGTCTTTAAAACCTTTAACCATGTTCTCAGCATCAGCTACAACAGGAAAGTCACGGGGAACTATAAGCACGTGTACATTTTCATCCCCTTCTCCCTTGTAATCATAGCGCTCTGTTGAATTGACATAATCAGTAGAGACCATTTCTTGATCATCACCCCCCTTGGTCTGAGCAGCATCAACAGAAGAATCGACAGGTTCATCTGATTTAACTTCAGGGGATAGATCATTTAAAGACATTCCAGAGGCTAAAACATCTGCATGGCCTTCCTTCAATTTAAGGAATTCTGCAGTAGGCGCAGGCTCTGAAGTTACATCCTCCATCTTCTGAAACTTGGATACCATCTCAGATGCTTCCCCTGCATCAAATTTAGCTCCTTTATGTCCTTTTGCATCAGTCTCTGCCATATCCTTGCCAGCACCAATCTTCTTATTCTCTTGTGATGCTTCTGTTTGTGTTTCAAGTTTGACGGGGATGGAATCACATGCAGAACCTTCATTATCATGGCTATGCTCAAAGCCAGATTCTTCATCTCTGCAATCTGTTAAAGGTCTAGTCATGAAGCCAATGGTAGAATTTGAGTCATGATCTAGGGATTCTCGTGCTTTTCCATACAGATTACACACTGGAGCTTCAGTACTTTGCATTCGGATGGGGTCAGCTGAATTGCTAGGACGTGGGCTGGTAACTGCATTATTTTATAAAGTAACAATCTTTATACATAGCTAAAATGCTCACCGATATGAATTTTAACTATCCTATATCCACAAATAATCTGTCTACATAAGTGACTGCAGGATATTAATTACTCCACACATGGAATTACTCGTGCACATACACTCAGAATCTCATTATTTTCCTTCCTCGGAAAAGAAAGGGCAAGAACTCATTTGAGTTTCAAAATTGTCTAAACCCCTGGATTTAAACAATGTCATTACAGACGGTTAGGTAGTGTTTGTTTACTATCCTGGGACAAAAGAAATAGAGACAGTAAAGACAAAGAAGACAAAAAAGAAAAGAAGACAGGAACAAAATTATGTTTGGTAGTGATGTACAAAACAAAGTGACCATCTTTATATTATGGTGGACAAAACATAATAAAATATGAAAAAATATATTTTAGTTTTAATATTTATTGTTGTCAAACTTGCATGTTTTAAAAATAATTAGATATTATTTTTTTTACTTTAGTTTATATTGAGTGTTGAAATAATTCTATGATAATAATTATTTTTGTCCTTATATGTCTTAGATGAACAATTTTGGAATAGATTTTTTTATAAAAAAAATTATAAATTCATTCTAAAATTGTTACAGAGACAAATTTATTTGTATATCTTTGTCTATGTCTCTTTAACTTGTCTTTATTGTCTTTATCCTTTCTATCTCAGAACAGTAATCAAATGCCTACCTAAAAAGCAACATATTCAAAACGCATTGTAAATGCAAGGTTCACATTCAAGGAGATACAAGATGATTTGAGTTTTCCCATAATCTTCTTGAAAATCTTGGTCAGAAGTGATGTTCAAAAAATTAAAATTAGTAAGAAATATCAATTACAAGAGAAAGATTCCAAAAAGAGCCCTCATCAGAAGTTATCTTAAGTCAATTAAAAACCAGAAAAAATAGAATCGACAGATATTGTCCTGTGTCCTAAATGCATGCATGAAATGAACACAGTAGGCGGGCTAAAATGTTCAGCTTACCTCCCCTGTGAAATGAAGCACAATGAACAATTTTACGTGAAGATATACATATTCCAAGAAAAAAAAACAAAATTTTCAGAGAGAGATATCTCCATTTGATTCCCTTACTTTGTTTAATTTAATCACACCTCAACTTCTTAGTCCTTCAGCCAAGCCACTCAATTCCTGTGCTATCAGAACTCTTTACAACCAAGTTACAATAAGACAACCAGAGTTAAAGGGAGAGATTAGTTACACACAGCAAACCAGATGTGATCCAAATATATACAATCCAACTATGAAATCCCTGTGGCTTCTCATTAACCAGTCTTCCAAGTGACACATGATTGTGCCAGAAAACTAGAAACGAAGCATGTCCAACAACATTCACCAATGAGCCCGATGGTCATATCTAAAGTTCTTGAATCCAAACGGTGTTTGCCACAACTAAACTTTCTCAAGTACCCCACTTATCGATCCAGGATCTCAATTGAGGTTTTTGTCTTGTGTCCCAATAAATAATTCTACTTTAACACCATATAGCATGCTCCAAGGATGCCTAGTGGCTTATTTGACCCATCCTACCCATCGCTTCAAACGACTCCATCATATTTGAAAATGCACTCGGTGATGAACTTATAGGATTATGAAATGTAGCCTATTTAAAGAAAAAAAATAAACTAAAGCGTCTTTTGTATGAGAGAGTCACAATAAATTAAATGACAACTTCAGACAAGCATTAAATATTGCAGCTATCCTAGCACAAATCAAACATGTTATACACTCGTATGCAGAAAAAATAGCTCAAATCAATAAATTATCTGGTCCCGTTGAAAGCTTACCAGCAATTGAACCATCCCTGGATGTTTGAGCTGTGGCTTTATTGAACTCTTGGTCAATTTCCTGTTCTTTAACATCCCTAGTATGCTCTCCCGTCACCGAACTGTATCCACTTTCAGGAAATTCCGTAACAGCATCCGTAAAGACCTCATCTTCTGATCTATTTGATATGTCCCCTATTTCGACACTACCCTTCTCATTGCTACTACTCACCAAAACTTTTGGACCTTGCACAGCCAAATTGACCGGTATTAGTTAAGGGGGGGAAATGCAGCGCTATACAATAAAGTCAAGCATCCGTAACACTATATTAATTCTCTTCCCACGTTTTATGGAAAATAAAAATAAAAACATGATTCTGTAGCAAGAATTCTCACTAGGGGTTTCAGGGTCTTCATCAGAAACACTATCATCATCAGAAAGTGCCGAGAGTGAAGTCTCCTCGGAGTCAACGATCTTGTATCCTTCAAGAGTTCCACATATCTTCTTGTGTGCACGCTTGCGTCTTGCACTTGGATGTGGGTTCGGAAAGGGCCACCCACATTTGTGACACACATGAACTCCATGGCTCCCATGCCCTGCAAGTTTCAACAAAAACCCACATCACCAACCATCCACAGGGACCAACCACCCCAAGACAATTTCACTAAATAAACAAAGAAAGTGAATTTCCACAAAATGTGAATAGAAAAAACACAACCCAGAATCCTTTTCCACAGAAAAGTTGAAGAAACCCAAAAAAGACAAGATTTAATACTAAAGAAAACCCATGCAAGTAAATAAAAAAGAAAACCAAGGGAGTGAAATCAAGAATGAAACCTGGTGTTGGTGCATGATTCTTTCTGGGTTCTTGGCTATCCATTTCCAACGAATTGGAGAAAGAAATGTGCGAGTTCGTGTAGTCTATAATAAAGAAAGACAAAGTGTTGACTACAGGCGAAAGCAGGGATTTTTATAAATAAGACATAAATGTGTGTCCCTTTTGGGCTTCGCGAGGGAAGAGGGCAGAGAAAAGAAGTCGTCTTTAGGATTTTGTCCATTATGATGATTCTTTGACTGAATGTTTGTAGGAAGTGATATATAAAATTTAATTTAATTTCATATAATTTATTATATTTAAAATAAAACATTAACTTATAAAATTTAATTATATTATATTGTTTGAAATATATGTGTTATTAAATTAATTAATAATCTTAATTGTTTTTTTTCTAGTCAAAAATCATTTTTTATTACAAAAAATATTATTATTATTAATGACAGCATGTAATTATTTATTTTATTAATGACAACATCATATTATTTCTTTTAGCGATAAAGATTTTATCATGGAAATATTTAAGTAGGTTACTCACCGTTAAAAATATATATTTATGTTTGCCGCGGCGAGTAGTTCACTTTTTTGAATTCCTCAACATGATTATAAACAAATAAAGATAAATTACAATAGCAAAGAAATCTTCTAAAAAATCATAGATAATTTGATTTTAATTTTAATGTAAAATCATGAGACTCTCATTTAATGAATACTAGCATTCATGCTTGTGTTTTGCCACGATAATGGATTATTTTTTTGAGCAAAAATAAATGTTTGTATACTGCAAATTGATATAAAAAAATATAAAAAACCATTTATAGCAAGCATGTAAAAACACTAATCATGGTTAAGTTAACACAAGGTATCTTGTCAGACTCGCTGTTCAAATTATGTGATTGAAATAAACTAATAGAAAATGAAAAGAATTAGAAACTCTTTTTTAAAAATATGTTTACTTCTTAAACTAATAGTTCGAGTCATTAAACTTGAAGCATCCACTTTTTTAAAAAAAAAATACAGAGATTAATTCTTAAAAAATTAGATATCAAATGATAAAATTGAAAAAAAATATTTATACTAAAAGATCTTACAAATAGCAGTTCACGAGCGGTATACCCGCGCGATGCGGCGGTTTTTTTTTATCTATGTAGAAAATTGAGTAATTTTATATGTATTGTATTTTATTATTTTAATATTTAGTTAGTATAATTATAATTGATAAAATCTATGTAATCAAAATGGAAAGCGACCCGTATATTTTTTAATTGTAGATAACCTAAGTAAATTTATATTTTTTTTTAGTTTACTTTTTTCCACGGTAATATTATATTTAAAATATTAAAAATGAAAATATTGTAAATTTGTTTTTTAAAAAAATCCTACGTCATGTTTTATTCTCTCTATATATATTCCTATGCGATAATATTCAATAAATATTAGAACATATAATTAATGATAGACTAAAAATATTCAAGAAACTTTAAAAAAAGAAAAAAAAAAATTGTCATTGCTATTACTGTTAAAACAATAAAAATTATTAAATTATCCGGAGTTAAAAAAATATTAACAGAAGAGTAAGCAAGAAAAACAATTAAATTATAATAATAATAATAATAGTTATTATTATTATTATTATTATTATTTTATTATTATTATTGTGTTAAGTACAAAATTAAAATTCGAAGACAAATTTTTTTTATGTTATCTGATTTATTCATTATATGATTATATTAAATATATTTAAGAATACTGATATTAATTTTTTTTATTCAAAAAATCCTAGGTCATGTTTTCTTCTCCCTATATATATTCCTGTGAGATAATATCCAATAAATATTAGAACATATAATTCATGAAAGACTAAAAATATCCTAGAAACTTTAACAAAAGAAAAATAAATAGTATTGCCATTTCTGTCAAAACAATAAAAATTATTAAATTATACGGAGAAAAAAAAAAACATTAACAAAAGAGTAAGCAAGAAAACTAATTAAA